>OX602109.1:2000731-2600731 GCA_951449985.1 Falcaria lacertinaria | reverse complement strand
GCTGTCATACGAATAGTTGAGGATATAGAAAGTTTCTTCGGCAAGTTTTTGTTTCTACAGAAGTTTTTAATGATTATCAAGGGAAATACAAGAAGCTTAAAGTCAGCCTAGAAATTTTATTATAAATAAAATACATACCGTAATAAAACTAAATGTTTATTCACAGTTTTTAACTGATAAATAATATGCCTAAGTGCATTATTAAAACTTCTGAAAGTCTAATAACATAAGTTTAAAACTAAATTAAAATTAACAAATTAACTATAACGTATTTATTAACAATGAAACTGTGAGTATTGCAATCGAAGTACGTACTTTGCGGTGGAAAAGTAGGATAAAGTTCCATTAACTGGTACAAGAACAACCAAAATTTATTAAATATCATAAATAATATCTATACAAGAAACTAGCCCAAGACAAGAGAATCAATTTAGCTCAAAATATAAGCCACTATAAACAATCAAGACACAAACGGTAAAACGATAAAATTTAAAACTTAATAACACCTATAATCCCAAAGAAAGCTAAACAAAGATCATGCTAAAAACACGACCAACAAAAGCAAATCTCTATATCAGACAAAAACATCGAAAAGCATCTAAATCTGCAACAACAAAGCGACTCCAGCCAGGGTCCACTTGGCTGGTTTGTCCTTGGTCTTCAGGTTGAAGGTCCACACGTACGTGGGACCCCTGGTCCGAGTCTTGTATACCGGACACTCGTACATGTTGCGAAGGTCTTGTTTGTCCTGAGTTATTGCCTGCAATTACATGAATTCGTACACTCATTTCTTACCTCTATAATTTCGTTATATAATCCAATAATTGTGTTGGCGTAGAAACTATTATCATCACGACAAGCAGTCATCGTTGCCGTTAGCAATCAAAATAACCATAACCGACGATTAAAATATATAGTTTTTTTTACATTAATACCAATGCATCAAAACGGTTGGATCAAATTATATATGACTAATCTTACCCGAACATTAATTACAGGCATAGGTGGGAAGAGCTGCTTGAGCTTGGAGTCCATGATGATGCCGGCCTGCACGTCCCACCTAGCACCCTCCATCAGCAAGCCGTGGACGTAGGCGCCATCTTTCGGCGCAGACCTGGAATCAGCGATCCTGTCGTACGACCAGCTCACGTTAGAGACACTCCATGCGGTGCAGATGGTGGCGGTGAAGTGAAGAAGAAAACGGTATTGTACAGTGAAAACATTAACGTTCTAAATTCAAAAAGTAGTAGGTATGAGTTAACTTTTTTAGTAGCATCTGATTTTTTATGGTCTGTGCCAGACAAGGTTCCTTATGCTAATTCTGTGATTGTAGATATTTGTTATTTGAAAGGTAACAAAGCTTGTAATAAATGCAATACTTGCAAGATATTAGGTATCAACGAATATGTATTGACACACTATGGACATTCAAATATTTAGGTAACTAAACAAGAACGAACGCTCGGAAGTAATTGTAAAAAAAAAACATTTATGTGGAAGTAGTTTAAGTGATTTTTAACAAATTTTCACAGTACAATGCCGATGCAGCTCATAATGCACAGGATAGAGAAGAAGAAGCAAAGCACAGATGTCAGATAGATCTCAAACCATTTCAAAATACCTCAGTCTTCTTCCACTATGAAGCTTAATGCAAACTGCTGCAAGTTGGGTAAAATTTTACCCTCCACAACAATTCACCGTTTAAAACAGAAAGGAAATTTTATGATATCACAGAATAAGCGGTTACATGTAAGACAATGACACTAAATATAGAAAAACAAATTTGAGATGCCTCTCATAGTAGTCAACAGTCTATCGAGGCACTCCCTCATGCGGATTAAACTGAGAAAGGCAAGACTATCATAGTGCTTACACTAAATTATGAACAACACACGAAACACACACTTTATAAGCACAGGTTAAAGCCAAACAGTAACTCATGAATGTTGAAATTACTACTGCGAAGTAATTTTGTAAGTTGTTAGTCTGCTTAATGAATAGCCTTCAGTCGGTTATTGCCAGTAAGGTAAATGATGGTATACATGAATCCACAATCAATACTAATGATTATTGACTCTACCAAGAAATCAAGAACACTCATAAATTTTATATCAGAATCAGATAGAGTAGGAGATAGAATATTGAAATATATAATTATTGGTGTCACTATGTTTTAGCTCATTTGGCATACAAATTATATGACATACAATGTTACGTGACACATTGACAAATATGCGTTGATATCATTATCATTAAAGCTCGTCGCCATTAACTTAAAGAAGAAGAAGAACCTCATTGGTGGAATTTCAAATGTATTTAACACTACACACACCCTTAATGACAAAATCACATATTTAAATACTATGGACGTCGTTAAAACAGAGGTTCGTCCTTTATTTAAATAATAAAGCACATATTGTTTAGATTAGAACTTATTAGATCCAATTGTATCATTATGATTGATATATTTTATAAAAGTAACGCTAAGAATATATTGGCTTTGCTACGAAGTTGGCATACAATGGTGTGGCCCACCTGATGGAAATCTTACTCCAAGTGAAAACATAAAGGATATCTTCTGCACAAATTACACAAACACACAAACGGCTAAAACATTAAGTTGTCGAAACTGCAAGCTGCGTCTTTGGCAAATTTCACAAGAATCAGTTCGGTTGCATTTTCATCAAGATGTAACATACAGGATCAACAGACATTTCAAAATATGTATGTAATTTTCAAACAACCCGAAGAACATTTGCCTTGGTATGAAATTTAAGTTTCCTTAAAATTTACTTATGACTTACGTGAATTCCTCTTTCATTTTCTTAGTGACGTCACATTGCAGGCACATCTTGTCGAGAGGAAGCTCGAAGCGACGTGCCGTGCTCTGCATGATGGCCGTCAGTAGACTTTGAGGGTTGAAGAATCCAGCCAGCCACACTGACGCTGGTAACTATAATTCGAAGGCTATATTTTATATAAGGCTATATTTTATATTTAATTATTCATACTGAATTTGTGTCACCCCTTTATTATACGTATCTAGTTTCATAAACTAATTTTATTGTTTTGTAAGAGACAAATGCTTACCACAAAATCCGTAGCCCAAGTCTCCAGTTCTCTTAAGCGCAGGAGCAAATCAACAAACCACGCGGATAGGCCGAGTAAAGACGGATAGGCTCTGTTGGCCCAAATTGCTGGAACCTAAGACAAAAAAATAATAAAGGTCAAATGACCTTAAAGATGAATTGTCATAGATCATAATCGTATGAAATTTAATTCCCTTTGACTTACTTGATCCAAAAACAATGCGTTTTCCAAATCTTCCATGTCTGATGTTATTGTCAGTTCACCCTAAAATACAAAATTTTGAAAATTCAGGCCCTGAGCGTGTAAAAAGAGATTTATTTGCGTGGGTAAAATCGCGAATGAAGCTAGGAGTAAAATGACCTTCAATCCCAAATCCAATTCCCTAAGCGACCTCTTCATCTCTCCCGTCAGATGGTTCATCCTCTCACACTCCTGGAACGCGACGATCACGTAAGGCGTACGCTCCTCAACCTTTCCCATTATCTCCACCATGTTGAATTCTTCAGGCAGTTTCTCGACAATTTCGTCAAGCATCTGTTTAACCTAAATTATATCATATTTAGTATTATGTTTAGTAGTCATCGTTGCCGTGGCCTGAATTATAATATATTTTTACTCAGCTCAGTGCCTACCTTTATATAGTATAGAGCTTCTATACTTTCCTCTGTATCAACAAACATTAAAATGGCAAAAAAACTTCTAACTCTGAAGAACATCAGAAGGAACACGTCAGAGAGCTCGGCGCCTCGTATATAAAGGGTCATTCTAGCCCTTTGTATAAGAATCCACTATTTCAAACCTACCTTATCCTCCCTCGTGACAGTAGCAGCACCAGAAGCCTGAGCGTCCCGGGGCTGCATCTCGAATATGGTCCTGAACAAATTCTCTGAAGTGGTCGTCAGGAAGCCTATCTCGGCGTTAGGGTGCAAGCCGTACAGGTATGGAGATTCTGCCGGCATCGCGTCCTCTATGTACTGGTGGTAGCCGCAGTAGTCCGTGTTCGGGGGAGCCGGGAAGCCTGGCGCAAGATGGAGTTCACCATCCACCTGATTTCATCAGAAATTTGGGTACATCCAAAAATATTTCGATATTTTTGACAAAGCTCAATTTTTTTGTGAATATGACAATGTTTCTTTACTTTAAGTTCTTAAAAGGCTTTTATGAATTTCCTATTTTACCACCAGTTCGGAAATAAGCCACCTGCGAAGAACCGGGATCTCTGGACATATTACCACAACATACTTTTATTACTATTTTTTTTAATTAAATACGAATTACTTCTACATACAATATTTCGTTACTAGAGTGTATACAAGAGGTCTTGTAAGATTAACGTTATGTTTTTATCCCACAATTTATTTAGATTAGTATATCGTCGACTCACTAGATCCGGCTGCATCAACTCTTCAAGATAAGCATTGCAGAGTCTCCTATCCCAATCATCAGTGATGTGCCCTCCGTACATGATCTCTCCGAAGAGGTACCTCAAGTCCTCCCATGGCACTCTTGAATTTGCTTCCAAGTAGTTGTACAATACGAAGACACTAATAGTTAGGTCACCTGAGAAGACAGCTTAAGATGTCTTAGACCATCGAAGATCGAAATGAGCGAGCTAAATATATTATGACTGTTGTTTTTATTAAATCTGGTTAGATAAGATTTCACCCAAAGCAAAAACAATTAAGTCCATTAAATAACTAGACAGATAGCAAAAAATGTACGGCCTTCCAAATGGTGAGCCTTACCGTCGCTAATCAGTGGCATCACATATCCTAATAGTTCACAAACACATTTATTAGGGACTAGCGGCCCGCCCCGGCTTCGCACGGGTAAACATTTATCAAATATTTTGTCTACCCGTTTATAGACTTTTCAGGCAATTTTAAAATTTTCCTCTCCGTAAACACCATCAAAAAAACCACAATTAACAAAAAGAATTAGCGGAATCGGTTCAGCTGCTCTCGAGTTTTGGCTCTTAGCAACACATTCAGCGATTTTTTTTTATATTATAGATTACTTGAATCTTGACCGTTAGGCATAAAAAAGTATATAGTACTTGCCAACATTGAAAGGATAGATCTTATTCCACCCTTGAGGTCCGAACTTCCTCCTTTCGGCTACTACTGCGTGGAAGTAGCACAACGAGAATAGAATCGCTTTGAACTCTGCTTCTTTGCCGCACATCTCTAATGTCTCTTGGTTGAAATTGTCTAGCGCTTTGTGGATGTTTGCCTGATAGAAAAAAGTTAGTTATTCTTTAAAATTAATTTTGAATATTTTGAAATAAATTATTTTATATCGTAAAAACAAAATGTTTCGTTCATAAGGGTCACTTGAATCTCTAGTAAAATAAACGTTTTTTATTAAGCGAATGTCGGATTTCCTTGATCGTTATAATGATAATACAAACTATATGAGCGTCTCGCGTCATTTCAAGCGTCTAGGTATTTGTTGCCATTAGGTAGAACAAAAAAACACACGTTTCTAGTAGGGGAGCCCCCCTTTATTTTTTAATTTGTTTATACCTATTTTTATTATTTTTTGTTGTAGCGGCCACAGAAATAGACATTCAGTGACAACTGTCTACCTATTACGACGGATCATGAGATACAACCCGCTGACAGACATACGGACAAACGGCCGGACGGACAGCGAAGTCTTAGTAATTGAGTTCCGTTGGTTCCTTTCCGGCACGGAACCCAAGAAACTACGGGAAATCTGGAAGATGTTTTTGTACCTGCATTCCAGTGGGTGGTTCATTAGTGATCTTGATGCTCGACTCCAGGATGCCTTGTGGTATGATGTGCGCGCTCGCAGTGGCCGCGGGCTCGGCCGACATGAACAACCGGTAGTCGGTGTGACACGCTGAAGACATGCTCTCCATCTTCTTCTCTAGGCTCGGCAGCCATTTCTTTACTAAGTGGATGTTCTAGATCGAAACATATAGGTATATCTTTTCTTTATTATTACATTTTAGCTACATAGCTGTCGTTGACATCTCACTGACTACACTAAAATATATAGGTAGCCCAATTCATATTCACTAAATATTTTCATGGCATTATTAGGTACATTAAGAAAGATATATTTATCAAAGACAGGGCAGCGATGCTCAATGGAATATTTTTAAGATGCCTAAAAAAATAGTAGCCAATCTTTATTTGACTGGATTTAACAAAATAGTACTTTTAAATCGTCAAAATCTAGCACCGAATTTAGAGGGTAATTTTTGCTGATATTTAAGAATCCGGCAAGAACTTTACACTTTACAAAAGTTATTGTGTAATAGAATACAAAATATATTATAATTTGCTTTGTCCGCTTAAATGAGTGTGATACGGTCGAACGGCCTGCGCCCAGGTGTGAGCTCAGGCGTGGTTTCTTCCGACACGTGTTTCAGGACTTCCACGTCCCATCATCAGGGTGCCGCTGCGTTGGTCGAGCAGCGTGATGTCACATCGAGGTCTGGATGTTGGAGCAGCGCCACAGCACGATGGTCGGACGCTATTGTGTAATGTATGTGTGCAGAAAATCCTATAATAAGGTTGTGAGTTATACATGTAGATGTTGTCTACCTGCAAAACCACCCAGTGTCCGTTATGCAGCGCCTCATCCATGGCCTGTTCTGCGACCACCTCCTGACCCTGACCTAGTGACACGTTGTGGAAGTTTCCACGGTCAGCCGTGAAGCCCATCACTTTACCCAGCGCCTCCACGTCCTTCAAAGGATTCACCCCAGGAGACAGTATAAAGAATATTGGAGTTGTAGGACTGGTCTCCTCAAAGGACTTGCTAAATTCTACTGTACGATTCTCGACGTATTTCGATCCCATTTTCTCTTCGATGTAAGCTCTGGAAAGTAGTAAATTGGTTAAGGCAGCCCAATTGTTAGTATCTAATTAGTATATTTGAATGTTCCAATATCATGGGCAAAATTATATGGCACGAACATAATAGCCGAAGTCTTAGGGTTCTCTCTCTTCTAATATCCTTTATGAACGGCAGAATGAATTTGTATGAAATTTGGATTGGAGGTAGCTTATAAGCTGGATTAACATATATGATGATATTATCTTCAAGAATTGTGTGGTTCCTGAGGTACAGTACAAAATGCGGGTGAAGCCGCGGGTAAAGCTAGTCATTAATGTAGCTCATCCTTCAGATTTATACTTAATAATACTAAACTAAGACTGGATTCGAATTTGCATGGCATTTGAAAATAAACGCCGGATTCCAATATTATAAGATGCTAGGAAGATTGAGCGTATAAATACTCACGCCACCGCATAAGTCATTCTATCCGGCCGTAAAGCTCTCATCATACACAGTCTTTGCAGAGCTGTTTTATTCTTCCACTCCTGGAACATGGTGTAGATTGGTTTTATTTCGCGTCTATTTATACCTCAATACCTCAGGATCAATGAAAATTTTGATTTAAATCTCACCAAAGCCCTAGCTTATTTAAAAATTACCGTGTGAACGTATATTGCTATGGCACCAAAGCTGCGCCTGCCCAAACGGGCAAGCTCTAACAGAATATACAAAAAAAAACGTTGGCCGGCACTATCAGATTTGGCCCAAATCTCTTTGAAACATGGCCGACATCCTTTAAAGGGTTCAATACCATAAAATAAATAGAACAATATCAATATTACAATGTATATATTCATTATTGTTTTACCGTTCTATTATTACTTATGTGTTAGTTCTGTCGTATTATTTTCCGTTAATGTATATATTCATTATTGTTTTACCGTTCTATTATTACTTATGTGTCAGTTCTGTCGTATTATTTTCCGTTAATGTATATATTCATTATTGTTTTACCGTTCTATTATTACTTATGTGTCAGTTCTGTCGTATTATTTTCCGTTAATGTATATATTCATTATTGTTTTACCGTTCTATTATTACTTATGTGTCAGTTCTGTAGTATTATTTTCCGTTAATGTATATATTCATTATTGTTTTACCGTTCTATTATTACTTATGTGTCAGTTCTGTAGTATTATTTTCCGTTAATGTATATATTCATTATTGTTTTACCGTTCTATTATTACTTATGTGTCAGTTCTGTAGTATTATTTTCCGTTAATGTATATATTCATTATTGTTTTACCGTTCTATTATTACTTATGTGTCAGTTCTGTCGTATTATTTTCCGTTAATGTATATATTCATTATTGTTCTACCGTTCTATTATTACTTATGTGTTAGTTCTGTCGTATTATTTTCCGTTAATGTATATATTCATTATTGTTTTACCGTTCTATTATTACTTATGTGTTAGTTCTGTCGTATTATTTTCCGTTAATGTATATATTCATTATTGTTTTACCGTTCTATTATTACTTATGTGTTAGTTCTGTCGTATTATTTTCCGTTAATGTATATATTCATTATTGTTTTACCGTTCTATTATTACTTATGTGTTAGTTCTGTCGTATTATTTTCCGTTAATGTATATATTCATTATTGTTTTACCGTTCTATTATTACTTATGTGTCAGTTCTGTCGTATTATTTCCCGTTAAAGTTATTACGAATAATTTGTCGAAACGAACCTGTGGAAACTTTTCCCTCTCCGGACATTCCATCTCCACGATCTTCTTCCATCTCTTCTGAGATGTTTCAATGTCTCTATCCAAGTTTCTGAATTCGTCTTTGCTGGCCAATGAGCAGATGCCGCCCCAGCTGTTGTTGGAGAGGAAGTCTACTGGACTGGTTACGTGAGGCTTAATCGGGAAGCGGAGGAAGAAGTCCAGCTCAGCTGGAGATATTTCTTCACTCATTAATAGCACCTGTTTAGTAGACGGTTAAGAAACTCCATGTTGGAAAGAGAACAATGACTAAGATATATTAGGGTTGGCAACGCGCGAGTGTTCCGTGTTGTAATAGTCTATCTATAGGCTACGGTAACCTCTTACCATCAGGCGGGCCATATACTCGTTTACCACCTTAAATGTATAAAAAAAGTTCAATGTGCGATTTTTTTTTAACTACTATGGTATTTAGCGCTCATTGTCACTAGCACTTTGCCAACCCTATGTTGAGAGGAAACCATATGCTAGCAGAATAAAGGAGGAACAGTTATAATTATTACCAGCAAGGCGAACAAGTTAAATATAGTAGGTAAGTAGGTACCTATAATTACCTACCCATCTACAATATCTAGTCAATTGAAGTTAGTTGCAGTTAACTACACTTTCCGTTAATTTAATTTAATTTAATTACATTTTAGGTAAATTTAAGCAAATAGCACTTAACTTCTGGTATAGCCTCCCTGTTAGGCCTTAATAATTCAGTGAACGTCCTTCAGCTGATATGAACGAGCCTATTTACATAAACTAAAGTTAAATTTTGATTACAAATGTTCTTACTTGAAACGTCATCTGCGATGCAAAGATGAGTTTGTCACACTCAAACAACCCTCTAGAAGTGTACTGGAATACGGAATAACTGATGCAGTCTATGAGGTTTCTGATCCGCTCGCTCACTTCTTCAGCTGGTTCGGCGCGAGATATCGCTTTTTGGAACACTACACTGAAAGCCTAAGAAAAAAAAACACAGACATAAACAATGACTATCTATAGAAAAATTAAAGACAAAACTTACAAAATTGTTGGTAATATAGATAATACAAGATTTACCTTCAGTGAGAATTGGTAAATAGGATTGATAGTGTTCAAATCATTTAGGATGAAATATAGCAACGATGCCCTTGCAGACGCTGGCCTGTAGAATTCTCGAGCTTGGTCGATTTGGTGAGAAGTTATTTTTGCTTCAGCCACCTGAAAATTATATGTTGGTATTAATTTAAGAGTATTTATAAAGTAGTTTATAAAGTAGCAAAATAACTCCAAGTCCACATTCAATTAACTTCAATTTACCTTCCTCTCGATATCGGCTGCCGTTTTTTTGGTGGTCTCCAAATTCTCCACCAGAGCAGTGTCTCCTAGTATATTTTCACCAGCGGACGACAACCTAGAAAGCAAGTCATCTTCCAATCCCTTCAGCTGTATCTTAAACTGGTTTTGTTGTTTCGTCAACTCGGCTTTTAAGTCCTCGAGATCTGGTCTTTCGGCTTTCACTACTTCTGCTAGGAGCTGATCTTCTAGACCATCTCTAGTGACCGTGAAGTTGACTAGCGTGGTTTGCGCCTGCATTTCAGGTTTGTAATGAGGATTGGCTAGCTTCGTGTGGAGAATGAGGCGGAAATTAGAACTGTATTCCACTTCTTTGTCACCTATTTTAATGGCTCTGAAAGTTTGATAAAGCATTTAATTCTAAAACTGATTTCCTTCTGCAATCGAAGTTAAAGATGCCGATTGGTTTTATTCATTTTATAATTTGATAAAAGATCAAGTCTTATGAATGAAGAAAGGTTTATTCTTTCTGATAAATGAGAAAAACCTCAGGATTTGCAGTAATCGTCATAAAAGTAACACGGATTACTTCATAAGCTGTTGAATTGGACTATTGTAGAAATGGACACTTGCTAAGACCAAGATTTAAAAGAATAACATTTAATAACTCTCTTTCATCGATGATACTGACATAATCGTTTGTCTATTAACTAAAGCACCTACGTTAAATTTAATTTAGATTTGAGTCTGATATGATAAGATAATACTCACTTTCCTTTCTTAATCAGGTTGCGTCCAAGTAAAGGGTCCAACACAGGGTCCACCGTCTCTCCGATATTCTCCAGTAAGACTGTCTTGCCCTTTATGATCGCTTTCTCTATCGTATCCAAGTAGCCTTTCTGTCCTAGCCGTATCACACATAATTCATCACCGTACTTCTGTTTGATCCACTTAACCCCTTGTAGCTGAAAACATTAAAATATCTCGCCATATTGTATGATGGTAATAAACTGAGGGATATAGATATGATATATTTCTCAGTTACAATAGGAAGTATAAAAAGCAGATTAAATCGTTTGTATCTTATTAGCTGCATTATAATTTCCTTAGCGATGGTTGTAACAAAGGAGAAAAAAAATCTCACTGGTTCAGTCAACTGAACTGAACAACTGAACTAGTAGAAATAGACCGTATTTTTAGACGAATTTCAAAATTGAGGAGGCCTTGTGCTTGTTTTTTTATTAAGACGCACCATAACTAATCTACTTCCAATTATACTAACGATTACTACTAAAAAAAGAAAGTATGTTTTTCTTTTGTATTTGGTAAATATTCTTTTGAATTTGGCATCTAGCAAACATTGTGTTAATAATAACGTATTATTCCGTTAAATAAATATATATATGTACAGGGAAGTAATACATGTTTATACAGATAAAATAAAACAAATCTACGCCCCATAGTAGCGTGTCAAGAAGACACAATTCCTACAATGGACAATAAAGCCCGTTAGTATATTCCGTTTGAGGGTTGCATGACTGTTGCGAACGTTTTGACGTCATTATGTCGTAGCAGCAACATAAAAATGGCAGCTTTGGTTACTACAATCACAATTAATTAGCTTTTTTCTAAAATGACGTCAGAATCTTTGCACCGTCGTGCGACCGACATTCAAAATGGGCTTATTTTTACGTAGACAACTAGTTGAAGAAAGAAACTACACCAATATAGTTACATTAAATTCGGACGAGTTTTCTTTCGTAAATACCTGGGGATCAATCATAAGGGGCCAGCGGTCGGAGTTGGAGAGTATAGTAGCATTTTCAGTGCTCATGCGATCTGATGGCAGCCCCTCATTCTGCCACATCGCTATAGTGGTGTCGTCTGTCAGCATGTCGAGAGGATCCAGGCCTTCTGTTATTGGAATTGGTGGCTGGAACGAAGCCAATTCTTACCATACCAATTACCTTTTTTACCAATTATAATATATATTTTTAAGTTTAATCAATTGCAACTATATTTGAGACTGACTGCACAGACACGCGTAATGGGCGAAATATACTTCTTGTTTCCATTTCACTAAATATAAACAATTGTAATAAAAAAAAACTTGCAAATATTCAAACATCCATTATAATAATTTAGGGGATCAAAAGTAATAGACAGATGTGTCTCGTAGAACTATAAATATTTATTAGACCCTTGGTAGAAATTAGGAGCTTTTGATATACCTCCAAAGTCTTGAGAAAGACCAGCCAGTTCTTGTGAAGCAGGTCTAGTCTGTACTGCTTTGTGAAGCAGCCGACATAAGATATGAATGCACAAACGAGTAGAACATCTCCTGGCAGAGTAGTGCTTTGCTGCATGAAGCTGAAATATCACATACATTGTACAACATAATCGACACCATTGATATCAAGGTAAAACAAAAAGGCTTTTACCAACGTAAGGGCTACTTACAAGACAGAAACATTTTTGAAAGTTAAAGCTAAAACTACCACATTTTTTTCTTGTCACATATTTGGTTACATGTCCAAGTCTAGAGTGAAATCACTATACTCTCTGCGTACCCTAAAGGACTTGGCGTTATGTGTACGTACGTATGTATTTTATATGATCCGAAAATGTAAATTCCTTTGTAAACGTTGTTACTTCGCTTGGCTACCTTAAAGAACACCGAATTTTTAGGTTAAGTTTAAGTAAAATAGTACTTACTTGGAGACAGCCTCTGCCCATCTAACGTTCTCACTGGCTAGGCCATTGACCAGCCTATTGGCCAGTTGGATGGTCTGGTTGGTGGCGTCGGCCTCTTGTTGGCACTTCATCTTCTCCGCCGTAGCCTTCTCAAAGTCCGCCGTTAGCGTAGCGAGTAAATCTTCTAGAGACTATTTTTGTGATAGAATAATGAGTTGTATAATTTCAGTATCGGCATAATTAAAAATAAGACACAAATACGAAATATAACTTATGCGAATAAAGAGCCGAATTTAGGTCAATATCCCGCGACAAGTAGTTACATTTTTATATATATTGAAATATTAGCTATACTCTAAATAGTCCATTATCTACGTGTCAACGGAAAAAGATTCTTAACAAATCAGTTTGAGATAAGCTTAAACAAACAAACAGACATCGACAAAAGAATCTCTTATTTTGATAAGAAAATGCAAAAATAAGAATATTAGCGTAGAAAATGCATTTGTCTCGGAATTACAGAGGAAACCTTCAATCTAAGTTATTTACAGTCTAACCGTCTGGCGGTCTACCACTCGTGCAATACTACTATTTAGAACAAGTTAAATAAATAGATGCTTGACGTATCACATAAAACAATTTGGTATTTAATCATTGTAAATTTGTGTCAACTTTGATTGCGAATTACACGTAACTTAGGTGTCTACATTAACACTCACAGCTACTTTACTCTTGATACACTTCAACTTCTCGACAGCAGCCGCCAACTCCGCGTTGGCAGCGGCTAAGGCCTTCCTCTTGGGCTCCACGTCGCAGAACACCTCGAAGAACTTTATTATGTTGATCACCCAAGCACAAAGCCCCGCCGCAGCCGCTGATTTACTTCTTACGAACTCTGCAAGTTCACAATATTGCAATATCTCCAAAGAACGCAGTGATGGAAGATACAGAGTACTCGGAACCGGAGAGCATGTATGAGATAAATTTGAAATCAATAATTCTCAGTAGTTTCTTTAAAAGAACTACAATATCTAGAGATAACAATAACATTTACAATAATAAATAAGAAAATACAATTTCGCTAGAGGGTAGTTTGGGTTACATGCCCACAATCAGATCTTACCATGGATGGTTAGCATCTTGTATTGGTACCACAGGCGGTGCTAATTTTTAGACAGGACTACATAAAAACGTCCAGCTTTTCACTCAAAAGAGTTTGCTACCCTCCGCCCTCTACCTACACAGACCTGCCACTAATCGAATGACACTTACCTGGTTCAAACTCGGAATCTTTAAGGTACGGCTGGATAGCTTTGATAACATCAGGATGTATATTTTCTTTGTCGTACGTGACTAGCGACTCCAAAAACATGTCCACTTTCGCCATTACCATCTAGTAACAAACAAAACATTTTAATCGTCGGCTTCCAACCAGTTTAATTACTCTTTTGTTCAAATTCTTAAAAAACATCTGAGCCTTATTTCGTACACCCGTTCATAGTCTATGCATTCTTTATCAATCTCTTATCACTTAATCATTCAATTTGTTAGAACATTCATGTTAAGCTTGCCACGACGTCACCTTAAATCGAAAGTACCTTAATCTAACACAGGTAATGGTGCCAATTCTGTTGTTCAAAATTACTAAACTTAACTAATTTGAGAGGTCTAAAAATATTGCCGGCCTTATTTAACCCCGCACATGAGAAAGGGATAGCTAGACTTTTGGACCTGTAAAACTATTTATGTTTAGTAATTTTGAACAATAGTGCCGGTAGCAGGAACATTGTCGACAATGTTTTCGTATCGCCTTCGACTATTTTTGTATTGGAAAATGAACAGCGCTGCGGCGGTGAAAAGTGGAACTAAAGATTAGTATGACAATTTTGACATTTCGCGAGTTACGTTTTAGAATACGTTGTCGACAATGTTCCTGCTACCGGCACAGAATCGACACCAATATTCACCTTGGCTGATTTCCAGCTCCTGTCCTTAGGAATCTTCCCGCCTGGAGCGAGCAGCACCATGACAGCTGCAGTGACATTAGTCACAGCGCCAGGAGGTGAGCCAAAAGACTTCAACTCAGTGAGGTTAGCCTTGTTGAGCGTGTTCAAAGCCTCTTGAGCGGCCACCAAAGCCGGTTCAGCTTTGATCAGGTCTTCCTCGCAATCTTTCTGCTTTTTTGATACTTCTTCTGTGATCACTGCTACCCTTTCCTCTTCCTCGTCGGCTGCAAATTGAATTACAGTAATTTGTCAAGTAAGTACCTACTTATGTAATTCGACAAGAATATACTTATACATTCAGCCATACAATTTTTGCCTGGCCTGGAAAACGAAGCTAAGACGATAGTCTGAACCGTGCTATGGATTCGACTTAAACAAGTATGAAGTCCAGAGGATGGGGTATGATGCAGGATGTTTTGGGTAGGGCAAGTAATACCACTGGTGTTGCAAGTTTATAAACTAGAGTAACCGCTTACTATCAGTACCTCGCGGCCCACGTACCTATCCTTATTCGCCTTTGTGGTTAAATATACAAATAGTCTGAATGTTATTTTTATATTTACCAAGGGCCTTTTCGCTCTGCACTTTAGCAGTTTCAACGCCGACTATTGCTATGAGTTTATCGGCTGCCTCGTTCTTCTGATGAAGCTCCACTTCTTGAATGGCTAGCTTAGCTTTCAAGTCGCCTACCTGACACGCAGTGCAGCGCAGTTTTTCTAGACCATTCTCCAATCTTAAAATAAGATTTTCTTTAGTATATGTGGTATTAAATACTAATAACAATAATATAAAAAAGTTCGGTTACGCGTCGTGCAAAGAATATAATTATTAGTTACCAAGATTAAATATATAAAACTGCCTACTACCTGAAATAATTATATACATATTCCAAATAAATAATAAAACTCTTTGATTATAATGAAACATACCTAGTAATCTTCGCCCGTAGCTCTTCAGTTTTGTTATTAACCAATTTAGCGTACAAGCTTATTTGCTCCAAGTAACTTTTGGGCGTGGTGTAGTTGTATCTCCTCTCGTTGGACAAATATGCCTTCGATATTGTGTTCACTGATGTGTGAACGTACGCCATGAATCTGGCCACAGAGTCTCGTAGAGTTATCTTAAACACATTAAGTTCGTTAAAATTATGATTTAATGCTAAATGCTAAATATTATTTAAAAATTATAACGAAGCATTTTAAAATTAATTTAATACTTAACATTTAATTAAATACATAATATGAAGAATATAAATATCACGAATTAAATAATTCGAGACCCTATGTGAAGTAAAATTGAAGATATATTTTATAATTTCACAAGTAATCTCATAATATTCATGTTCAATTCTTCAAAATAATCAAAATAAGAGTAGTAAAACTTCATACGACTCACAGGCAAAGCGTGCAACTCTTCCAGAAACCGCATAGCCACGGACACCAGCGCCTCTTGCGGCCACTCATGGAACCAGTTAATAGAAGTACAGTTTATCAGAGCTGGGAACTTTCTAGATCTCACCCTCAAGGTGGAGCCCACAGGGGAGAAACATAGGACCACTTTCAACTGCTTGCGCACGCGATCTATGAAAAACTTCCAACACATCTCCCGAGTATCGGGTAGGCCTGCGCCCTTGACCTAGAGAAAAAGATAAAGAGAGAAGTACAAACATAAAGGACATCATCCATTTTGGTCCAAATCTGAAAGTGCCGGCCATCGGAACATTTTCTGTTAGAACTTGCTCGTCTGACCATTTATTACTATCGCACCAAAGTTGTAGGACCATAGTCGTTGATTTTGTGATTTGTTGATTGAAACATGGATTATGTCCTTTAAACTACAATCATTTCAAACTGCTATTGTAACGTAGCAAAATTGTGAAACGGGATTATATTTACCTCATTCCTCACACCAGCCAGTATATTTTCAATCTCATCATCAGGGAACAAGTCAGCAACTTCACCAGACGCGAGCAAGTCATTGATCAGCACTAAGAATTGTTCGTTGGCTACCTGAGCGTCTGTCATCAGGAACATGATGCCAACATTCTTTAGACCAGTTTTTATGTATAAACCCGACAATTCCATCTAGAAAGACAAAATGTTATCATATATGAGTGTTGTACCCGTAACGTTTTACACCAACTGAACAGTTAGTTTCAACCGGAAATATATTAGCATGAACTAACAGACACCCAATAAACCATTTGAGTTCACTGTTCAATTTGGCGCCCAACGTGGGACATTAAAAATCTTTTCCGACATTTACCTTTAAGTCTGTAACTCCATAACCCTTTTTCAGTTGAATTTGTAGTACTTCCAAACTCGCTATGAAAGCAGCCAAACGAGATAGAGATTGTTTCCCAGAACCTCCAACACCAACAAGTAACGCGCTTCCTCTGGGACTTTCTAGAATTCTGCTAATTCTGAAAAAATATTGCGATAAGAAGTGTATCCTAATATATTATCAGAATCTCAGAACACCGAAGGAGCAAACATATGTTAGGGATTTTAATCTTCACGATACCTGCAAATATGCATCATAGCATCTTCAAACAAGACCAAATTCATAGCGGCAATGAGATCATTATAGCTGGCCATAGCTTCAGTGAGCAATTTGCTCAGTTGCTCCCACGACGCTATAGGCATATACTTGGGCTCACCAATACCGCCGGCAAAGTGACAATAAATGTTTGGGCGCTCGAACACTACGCCTTCGTCAATGTCCTGAAATAAACGATTAATATCATAATTAATATTTTATGATGACTCTCTCTCTCTCTTACAATTATAACAGCCCATATTTAGATTTTGGGTTGTAAATCCGCCGTATAGATTGGAAATTGTTTATATTTTTTAACTTTTGAATATAACTGCATCTGTAACACAGCCCAAATAATACGAACCATATTATAGTTAGGAGACAATTATATATCCGTGATGATTACCTCAAAGTTCTTCTTGCAGAGGTCAACTTGCATCTTCAAAAAAGCATCGATATCTTTATCTTCTGTAAGTTTATCGCCATACACCCTATGAGTTTCATGCATCCACAGTCTAAGGATATCCGAAGGGTTTTCTAAGCACTCATTAGTACTGAATAAGAAACCCTGAAACACAATTGGAGAATATTGTAAGATGAAGTCCAACGTATTGTACCAAAAGACTTAAAATGTTACCTACCTGAAACACATTCGACAAATCCCTCAAGTTGAATATGTAATGGAATTTGATTGCAGTCGGTAGGAAAACCTGTGATGCTTTATTATGAAGCGTCACTGTTGCTGCTACAACATTTACTGAAAGACAAAATCAGATCACATTTAGAATTGTGAAAAAGTTGAATCCGATGCCGAACTCAAAAACTGTTGGGAAGAAGTTCGTGGGAATGATGCATTCACATGTGCCACAGTTAATCTGACTCCAATATTATAAATTCACGTAAAAAATACTGCGTCAGATTTGGACAACCATGACACTCTGATGACGTAAAACATAGTCGTCTCGTTATTGCTGACAATATATGAGAATACATAAATTTTGTTCAAAAAGAGCTATCCTTACCTGATAACTTTGCCACTTGAGGATTAATCCTCAACTCCGGGTTGGTCAAATGCTGAACCAATATCGAGTGGTAAATATTGTTCAGTGCCTCATTATTGGGGAAACTGATTGCAAACACGCAGAAGTGCCGTAACAACCTCGGATTTATGGTGAAACTTCCTGATGTAGGGTTCATACAAGACACGTATTGGGTATTATGAATATCTTTCAAAGATAACTTGGTTCTGTCATACCAATGGTTGTAGTCAAGATGTTGTCTTATGATTGTATGAGGTTGAACAGTCCCGTAGCCATCTACTTCTGGCATATTCATGTCGTCAATGAAGTAAATAAGAGTTTTGCTCCCCGGCGGTCCGTAATTCCGACCAGCTTTCTTCTCCAAAGGCTTTTCTAAAACTTTTTGAAGCATCTCAGAGCTCGTGTAGAAGTTGAATGGTATGGATTGTATAGCATAGTTTTCTGAAAGCCTGTTGTAGAGAGTGCTTAATGATTAAGTGAACCAAACAGTTTCATCCTTCATGCGTTTATTTAATGGATGACAAGAGCTTACCCCTGCAATTTTTCGTTCACCAACACAGTTTTGCCACAACCAGCACCTCCAACTAACATGACTGGGTGCTTTTTCTTCATCAGTAGATCCAGGAAAAATCTGATCCGTATTGTTTCACCCGTTGGAACTAACACAGCCTAAAACAACATTATTTATTTAAACCTCGCCTTACCTTAACTGTATTAAATCTGACGAAGAAACAAATATGGATTGTATATTAAATAAATCAATTGTTTTCGTAACACATGACCCATAAGTCCTTGATCTGGAGCATCTTTAAGTCTATTGTAACTATTTAGTTGTATTCGTCATTTAACAAATTATGTTAAAATATTTTTATTTTTTAAACACAAGTATTTCTAGGTGGGTTTTCAAGAAATGTTTACCTGTAAAGGTACGTCACTGTCCAGTTCAAATTTTGGGATCTTCTCAGTCCATGGTGTAAACTGCTTGGTTTCAGAGTCGATGTAGAAGTCAAATACAGTGCCGCCTGGAGGAAACTTCACAGTTTTGAACTCATTTACCCACCATTTTGTGTACTCTGCGCAGAATAAAATACACAATATATATTTCAAAAACATTGTGTTTAAAGATCAATGAGTGTTTTTGACCGAAGAGTTGTATAGTGTATACATAGACGTTATTCAACCAATATCCATCTCATCTGAGCCATGGTTTAAAAAGCCCTACGATAAGCACCACTTCTATAGAAATCATTTCTGTAGGTTAAGTAACACCTTCAATCGACAAATGAACAGCGTTTCTTATTAAAAATATTTATATAAACTCGATGCCCATCGTAATTTTTTTTTATAGACATCAGCTTTGTCATAATAAATACTTAGTACTTACCAACTCTGTAATCAATAGTAGTGTCCTGGAACATGGCCGAGCCAAACGCCCAGACACAAGCGAATACAAAGAACATATCGTGCCATTCTTTGGGACAATCCGCTGGAGTATTCTCAGGGACAAGCAAGCAATCCAAAAGGTGGCACAGCATTTGAACATGCGCCATCTCTGCTATTGGTGTAATCTTTTTAAAACGATTTCGCACCGTCTCCAAACATGGCGGTATATACTTGTCAAAGAGAATAACTAAGTTCGACTTTTCCGCTGGAATCTTTCGGGTTTCTACCCAGCTGGTTACGTAACTAGAAACATATTACGCTTAGAATCTTGCTTAAAAAAACATTAATTCGTTGTAATGTAAAAGTTACGAATGCTATTACTTACGGATTCCACCCCAAATCCTGTGGATTTATATACAAAATTCCTGCTCTGGATACTGTTGCGGGCGTAGCAGTTCTTAGGTTTGAAATCTCAAACATTAGTCTCATAGACGGCGTTAGTGCGATACGCTCATTGCTAGCCAACGTCAATATCTTGTTATCGTCCATCACAGTGTTCAGTGATTCAATCCACATTGGATCTATGTCACCGTCCAACAGAATCCATTTAGGATTTTCACCAGCAATATTAGCTTGATCTCTCATGATTACAGAAAACAAACCGTCCTTCCATTCTCTAGTGGCTGGATTGATTATACCAAACAACTCGTCGTTGGTAACTGCTTTTGGATTCAGATCAGTATACAATGGTTTTTTCTTCAAATTCTGATATGTTTTGTAAAGCGTCTTCCACACCTGAGTTTTACCAGTACCAGCATTACCTACAATGAATACAGAGTGTCGAACTTCTAACAACTCCTCAAGTTGTACCACTTTGAGAATGAAATTATCTTCAGGTTGTAGCAAAAGGTCCATTGCAGCTTGTTTCACAGTTCGTTCAAACTCCAAGTCTCTTTTTCTAGGTACTTCAAGAGCCGGAAATAGATCACCAATAAGACCCATAAAGACAGGCATATCATCGGTAACTATTTTGGGTATGTTAAAATCTCGTAGAGTCCTCATTAGAACCTCTTCCTCTGGTCTACCAGGATCTCCCCTCTGTAAACCAAAATGTGCTAAAATACTGGAATGACGGTATTTCTATAAAAAACAAGGAATTCATTTGCTACCTTTAACGATCCGGCAACAACCAAAACAGATTTAATTGCTCTCAAACCCCAATCATAGTGATCTTGTTTAGATAGCAGTTCTTTACATAAAGTATACAGTGTAATAAACTTTCTTGCTAAAATCTTAGCTTCTTGAAATCCTTCAGCAACTAACATGATTTCACAAATAAGTTCAAAATCAGGAACCACCATAGCACAGGGTCTGAATAAAGCTTTTAGATTTTCAGGTAGTTCAGTTCTACCGGCGTAGCCTGGATTCATCGTAATAAATATACCTACTGAAGGAACTAAAACTATTATTTCACCCATGAAATTAAACTTCTCTTTTTTATCCCTGAAAGTCAAATAAATTTTATTTATACATACAAAAAGGACTGTAGCATTTACCTTAAAATTCCAAGGATCCTACCTTATAGCATCTTGTACAGATTTAACTTGTACTGCAACAACAGAAAGCACTTCAACGGAGATTCTGTTGAATTCATCAAAGCAACCCCAAGCTCCTGTTTGAGCTAATCCTTTATAGATGTTACCACAGGACTAAAAACGTTACGTTAATCATTCAATCAATATCTGACTAATAGCATCACATTAACAATTGAATATGAGTTTACCTGATAATCCATTTGTTCCGAACAATTGAACACATAAACCATTATTCCTAAAGCTCTTCCCAAATCTTTTGTGGTTTCAGTTTTACCAGTCCCAGCTGGGCCTGCTGGACCACCACCCATTATGAGATGCAAGGACTAGAAATATAATGATCATTGAAAAAATCTAAACTAAAACATGCTTACCTATAATTATTTTTTGCATTATAACGTTATAAGCATTACCTGAGTCAATGTTATATAACAACGATCAGTCAATGGTGTTATGACAAGTCTTGGTGTATTTCCCAAATATTCGTAACTGTATAGGAATTGCGCATCGCAAATGTTAGCGAAACAATGCATTTCATTCTCACCCCATCTAAAAACATAACCTTACAAATACTTTGCAATGGCGTTTTAATTATTTAAACCTTACATATCATATAACAATAACAATGATATATGGCGAATTACTTAATCTGAATATTGATCGTGGATATGAATATGATAACCTGTGACTATTAGTGCAGATGATTATACTATAAGGTCTTTCAAAACCTGTGTCGTAGTTGCGACTGCCATTGAAAGGCTGAACCCGCCTCCACCTTCCCTTGTATCATCTTGCTCACCACATCTCTTGAGTGCACGTCTATGGTACATATCGTCATAATTTTCTGCCTATCTAGCTTACTAAGCTCGCCGATCAATAGAGAAATGAGGGTACTAAGTTGAGATAACTGCTTTTTATAATAATCTTTAAGTGCGTTGTCATATCCCTCTTCTAGCCTGGCAAAAGCCATGTTCACTTCTGTAGTCCACCAGATTTGAGAGCCGCATAAGGATACTTGAGCCATAAAATCAAATAGCCATTGCTCTCGGGGTTTCTCTTCATATGTTACTATGGCTTCACCGAAGTAGTGGCGAATCGTCGATCGCATTATGTCTTGTAATCTGTTCAACCATATCTCCACCTAAATAAAGTATACTATTAGACGTAATATATTAGGTCCTTACATATGAAATTGGCGTTTTTCGTACTGGCCACTTTAATCACGAATTTCTCCTCTTTGGTAAGGAATTCCAAATTCAAATTTGTACAGCTATAGACTCATGTATTTGTGCTTCGATGATCGTCATTCATTTGTTTTTTTTCTTCTGTTTTTTTCTGTTTGCGTCACTCATTTTACAAAATGGAAAACCTTAAATATCGCATTATTTACGAGTACGACTTCCGCCGTGGCACTAGTGCTGCGGAAACAACTCGAAGGGTGAATGATGTGTATGGCGGTCGTGTTGCAAAAGAAAACACAGTTCGTTTTTGGTTCCAACGTTTTCGTTCTGGAAATTTCGACCTGCAGAACAAGCCCCGTGGACGGCCTGAGACTCAAGTTGATAATGAAGAGTTGAAGGCTATTGTGGAAGCGGATCCATCGCAAACCACGTCCGAGTTAGCTGCAGGCTGCAATGTTAGTGATAAAACTGTTTTAATTCACTTGAAGCAAATTGGGAAGATTAAAAAGCTTGAAAGGTGGGTACCTCACGAATTGACTGAAACAAACCGGCAAACGCGCGTCGACTTCTGCGTTACATTACTAAACCGGCACAATAATGAAGGTATTTTAAACCGAATCATTACCTGTGATGAAAAATGGGTTCTTTACGATAATCGGAAGCGCTCAGCGCAATGGTTAGATCCTGGCCAGCCAGCCAAATCCTGCCCCAAGCGAAAATTAACCCCAAAAAAGTTACTTGTAAGCGTTTGGTGGACTAGTGCCGGTATTGTTCATTACAGTTTTTTCAAATCTGGCCAGACTATTACGGCTGATGTCTATTGTCAGGAATTGCAAACCATGATGGAAAAGCTAGCGGCTAAACAACCTAGGCTGGTCAATCGCTCCACGCCACTGCTGCTTCACGACAACGCTAGACCACACACTGCGCTACAGACGGCTACTAAATTAGAAGAGCTTCAATTGGAAAGTCTAAGACATCCTCCGTACTCCCCGGACCTTGCTCCAACAGATTACCATTTTTTTCGAAATTTGGATAACTTCTTGCAAGGGAAAAAATTCAACTCCGATGGGGCAGTCCAAATCGCTTCAAAGATTTTATTGATTCCCGTCCGACTGGTTTTTTTAGTAAAGGGATCAATGAACTACCTATGAGATGGCAAAAGTGCATAGAAAATAATGGTTCATACTTTGATTAATTAAATATATTATATTAAAAAATATTCCACTTTTTGTTCCTCCCATACAAAACGCCAATTTCATATGTAAGGACCTAATATTATCTACTCTGAGCTATTAGATGTGACATTTCAAATGCTTATTAAATGTTACGAGACAGAGGTTAGACTAATAACCTCTATAAAGCAGTAATACTCACAGGTCCAGTACAGTCACAAGATCCATGAAAAGGTACATATTCACCATCTTTAGCTATCATACCTGAAGATATATTTTCGCCAGGCTTGTCTGTTTCTATGAATCTCAATTTAGCTATCGAATCGAATAGTTTTGTTAGATGCCTGAAATGATCCGTGGCATTATTTCTTATTTTATATCGTTTAATTAACAAAAATTGAAACTGATACTCTTTAAAGCAGGTTTGCAACCGAATAGGCATGGCATATTTTACGAATGATTAGACCAAAAGATTCTGCAGAGATCAGGTGGACTTCGGACTTAAATTTTGGACGTTATAAAAATGTATTTTTTACCTGATGACTAAATCAGTCTGGTTCCCGTTAGAAAGGATATCCAACAAATCTGCTGATGATACGAAATAAAATCTAGGGAATGCGAGTCTTTTCGTTTCTAAATATTCTGCTAACGCCTTTTCACAGATGATTAAGTCTTTTTGTAGACTATCTAAAGTTTCCACCAAGCCTTCCTTGTTCGTCCCTTTTACCACATTTGGTGTTTTGGCCATATCTGTAGATAAAACCTAGAAATGTTAAATGACTTTTAGTAGTAGTAGACTTTTTAATATGTCTAACGTGACAAATAAGCATACGGCCCGCCTGATGATAAGCCGTTACCGTAGCCTATGGACGCGCTGCCACACCAGGGATATCAGTAGTGCGTTGCCACTTACTTTGAACTCGGCATCAATTCTATCAAACCTAGCAGAATCTTCAGGTAACTGCTTCCTTATATCTTCAGAGCTCATGAAGATGCTCTCCAAATGAGTCCAGGTCCTTTGCACTTCAAACCAGAACGTTATCACTTGATCTGCTATCGATAACTTCTGTTGCCAGCCTGAAACTTCTTCGAGGAAATGAGCGATGAATTTTGATGTTATCAAGTTTTGGAGTTGGACCTGTAAAAATATTCATATAAAAATAAGACTTTATAAAATGTACTTATGTATTTGTACATTTCAAAGTTATCAGTGAGCGTATTATTATAGAGTGCCTTAAATTAGAAATATTAAGTTAGCTATAAGTAAGGGCACTAGATGACATTCTTTTCTCACAAGAGTAGTTTTACCTAAATTTACAATGACCAATAACATAAAACTTGTCTACTACAGTTGTTTCTAATGCAATCTTACCTGATTCTCTTCCAGGGTCTCAATAAGCTCCTCACTAGCTCTAAGCAATGTACAACCGGTTCTTGTATGCACCTCCTGTTCGAACTCCATCCCGCTCCAAGTTGTGTTCAAGTCCTTCAATACCTTCTCCATAGACATCTCTTTCACTGCTTTATCTACGATATTCTTCACTTCTTCCTCACATTCGTGAAGATTCAAGGCAAGTAAATCTGCCAGGGTTGTATTCAGGTCCATAACTATCCTAACCTAGGTCACATCAATACTATTATTATAAAATTTCTGGCATTAAATATGAGTATGCCAATATCTATGGTTACTTTAATATTGTTTAGGGTGTTTTTTTATATTACTCCAACATGATAAAGAAATAGATAGGTGCTTTAAACGAAGAGTGAAATTAATTTATGGAAGAATTTCAGACGTACAAGAGCCAAAATAAGCAAAACATGCGTTTCTACACATGCAAATTGTTTTACATCCAAGTTGAAGGCAGCTAATACAGTATATTGCAAGTAGTACATATCTGTGATGAGAAGAAATTATTAAGAACAAACTAAGTAATAAATAAAACACACAAAAAGTACATTACAAAAGAATTGATCGTATACAATCTAGTAAAATAAATAAAATATATACTGAAACTGTACATGAGGTTGTCATACTTACAGTGAGTTCACGTGGTAATGCTGCTAAGCTCTGTGAACCATAAACATTATTTACATTCGCAAAAACCACATCGAACACATTCAAACACGTATTAAACATTCGTATATGTATAATACATGACGGAAAAGTAAGTGATAACACAAGCAGAGTTCATGCCACCATCGAAACGAAACATGCAAAATGCATTGAAACTTCAAACCCATTCACGATCCAACATCAATATTTGTGTGCGCTCACAACAGATATGGCTTTATTTACACATCATTTTATTTACAGTTTAATCCTCGACTTGGTATTGTGTAAGACATGTCACCTTTGTAGTTCTCATTAGTTGGTCCCAATGCCTCTCCCTGATCGCTGGATTTTGGAGCTCACCCACCGCCCTGAGTGACGTCAGCATATTCTTTACCGTAGCTTCTAAGTTTATATAGGTATCCCAACTACAAATTAATATACCATGTTATTGCATACATATCCATTGTATCAATGCTAATTACTACCAATTACTTCGCTACTTGCCTTCTCATTTCCTTATCCAACAATCTGATCTCCTTAGCAAATTTCTTACACTCGATGTCCATATTTTCAACGTCTATCTTACGCCACGGTGTAGTCTTCCAATCTTCTATACTGGTTCTTACAATGTATACGTAATCCCAGAGTTGCTATAATTTATTACAAATTATTAATTACACGAATTATCAAACTAGTTTAAAATAATATTTTCATACGGTACCTTAAGCATTCTCAATTCCTTTCTGCATTGTTTCAGTAGCTTGAATTCTGGAACATTTACTTCAAATAATGATCCCGATTCTTGGATACTTCTCATTTCTTCTTCTAAATGAAGCATTTCAAAATCTACTCTCGACATAACTTCGTACGGATCGTCACATTCGTATTTGAAGAACTGGCAAATTAATCATATTAGTATTTTGGCTTTGCTTAAATTTATTCATAACATTGGAAAAATTTCACTTACCTCATATCTCTTAAAAACTTCCCTATAGTATGTGACGTGCGAGTCGAATGTGGAAATTTTCTTTCTAATACCCGAGACTTCAGCTGCTTGAAGTGGTGCTACTTGTTGTTTCACAGTAAGAGCCAATTTTTTAGTTGTTTGCCATTGCTCTGGCAATTCCTACGTAGAAAAAAGTTCTGCTTAGTAATCATATGGAAGAGATGATAATCTGCCTGGATGAAAAAAGACAAGAAAGAGAGATATGCCTTACCTGTAAGAGCACGTTAACTTCTTCTGGGATGTCCATGTCATAAAACTTCAGCAGCTCAATAGTTTCAGTTAAAGGTTGAAACATGTCGTCGGTAGTTAAAGCTCTATCTTTGACGTTCATTAAATATCCCATAACTGCAACTAAAGCAGTGTAATCGCCTTCTGGGACTGGTTGCATTAGTCCTGGAAAAAGGACCATTATTAAGATTAAGATTAAGCTATTTTAGAAAGATTCATAAGGATTGAAAAAGTATACTGTGCTCGTACCTTCGTCTGCTTGACGAATAAAATTCCCCAAATCACTAAGGCTCGATGTGACATTATTTACCAAATGTTCTTTGTACATATTTCCCCATTTCCGAACTGTATTTAATAGTGCTTGGCGGAAAGGTCTTATGTCCACCTGAGAAATGAAAAAATACATACTGTTATTTTTTGTAAACGGTTCAGATTGAAATCAGTTAACGAACTCTATACACGACTGACCTGGAACCAGCTATTAAACACTTTATAGGACTCCATATCTTCAATGTCCATGAACAAATTTTCAAAGTGGTCAATCTGTTCCCTAAATGCTTCCATTTTAGGAGTACAAGGCACAGGCCCTCCGCCCTCTTCCGAGCCTAATTTATCAACTTCGTCAATAGATAGAATTCTTCCGTAAGTAAGAAATATTTCCATAACAGCATCTCGCTCTTCTAGCCACAAATATGAATAATTTTCGAAAGATTTGCAGAAATCATTTGCGTCTTCTATTACCTATAATATTTCAAAAGCCATGAAAACAAAACACTTTCTACAAACATATACAAGACTTTCTAACGTACCACTAAAATATACCTTTTCAATCCCATTCAGAATTTCTTCCTTCATTTCAATAATGTCATCGTTACCGACTATTTGTTGTTCATAAGACTCGTTTTTCTGGTAATGTATTCTATCAATAAGCGTAGACATTTTCAGTATGTCATCTATAATGCTTTTTATCAAAGCTGTGAAACCTTTTTCGTCTTCAGGATCTAAGCTTGGAGCGAATACCATATCGGGATCTAGCAACTCAAGTTGAGCTTCAAATAGTGGAGCTAACTTGTTTTTAGGATTCATGTGTTCTGTTATATATCCCAAACTGAAAACCAAAATTAAAAAGTATTCTTCTACAATATTTATGCGTAAACTTATAGATAGCTAAAATATCGTACTGTGAAATATTTACTATACCTTTACCATGGAAATTAAGAAACTGTACTTGTTCTAATTAATTTGTGTTAATATCGTACCTGCAAGCAATAGTTTTGAATAATGCCTCTTCCATCAAGCCATCTACAAAGGCAACATAGTTCACCCAAATTTCACTGTCTTGGTTGTTTTGCATATTAAACAGCTCCATATTTTCGTTAAGAAGTTCATTAATCCTTTGCGCCGAGGTCTGTATATCTGAGTAGCGTTTGTTCTTTTTCTCTTGGCGATCCTCTAAGTTTAAAAGAGTATCCTAAAAATAACATTTAGCTTGTATTTTAATACATTTTTGCTGATTGCATTATATAACTTACCTTTTTGCCTTCTTTCCTTTCAAACAATGGCTGCACTGCCCAATCCTTCATTACCAATTTAATCTCCTTCAAATTATCCTGAATCTTAGACATACGCTGATAGAGATTTCCTACTAATGTGTGTAGGTCTTGCAAATAGTTCCACAGATCTAAAAGAAATCAAACCTATTATACAACACTTTACCACAGGAATGCATAAAATCTTATTTTAATTGCCACCTTGAGAATTCCAGTTCAATTCATTCTGCGCCATCTCTATCCTCTGGTCAATGGCCTTTATTTCATCTTCAACGAGATCAAACTCTACTTTCTGACTGTTCTTTCTGATCTGGTTGTACCAGTCGATGGTGATACCAAGATTAATTCGGTATTGTCTATATGTTTCTTGTTTTTCGAACAACTCTGCACTTTCTTTTGGCAACAAATTTGCTACATTTGGATTAGTTCGTAAATGGTGCACTTCTTTCATAAGATCTAGCAGCTGGAATTAAATAAACCAGGGTATTTTATAACGAAAAAAACCCTTTCAAATTCCTATAAAACCAAAGGTTTAGAATGGCTTACCATAGGACTGAAGTTAAGAACTAGATCGCATCCTTGTCTAGCCAGGATCATGTTATTAGTTTTGTCCTCAATTATTTTGGGTATTTTCACCGCCCAATCACTAAAATATTTCTTCTTAAATTCATTTATTTTCTCAATTAACTGCTCATGTCTTAAGAACAGTTTCTTCGCCTCTTCCGTACCCTTTATCCTACGTGCGAAAAAAAATAACTGTACTACCTTAGTTTGTGCTTAAAATATTGAGTGAAAAACTACAACTAAAGAGATTGTATCAAAAAATTAATCTACTGTGAAAAAATGGGGCAAGTATATGAGCTCTCACAGTATCAAATGAGTTTTACTAATAGTAGATATTAAGCCAGATAATCAGCTTTCGCAATTTGCCCCACCCAGCTGACTTACGGGTGCGGCAAATTGCGAAAGCTAGCTATAGGCTTGGTAATCCTTGCAGCTAGCATGTTCATGAACAGAAGGCCGCCGGCAATCGGAGGGAAGAAGGTGTCCACTTCCATCACGCCGTATTTATTAAAACGAGTTGTTTGTTCCTCAAATAGCTCCTGGAATAAATGGGGGTCATTTTATTGCCGATTTTTCCCATTCCATAATTAAGAGCCTTGTTCGTGGTACGATTTTTCTTTGGTTCCTCGAACTTAACCACTTACTTCACATATAATGATTTCCTTTTCAAGCATGACTATAATCTCGACATACTTGGCTGTAAACTCGTTCCTAATTAGAGGTCGTTCCAGAACAGAGCCAACAATGTCGATTAGCTGAAATCAATCATGTTTACTGTAATTGCTTGTTATTTTCTTGCTTAATTTATAGTCCATGCACATGCAACGTGATAGAGACGCAGAAATACCTTGAAAATCGATTCCAAAGTCGAGCAATTATCGAAAGATTCCACCAACACAGTTGATAATTTGAGATCCAAATCAATTATGTTTTCTTGAAACTCTTTGAAATCTTCGTTGAATGTTTCATCGTCAGGGTCCAAAACATCATAGGACTTTGAAGCGAATCCGTGGAAGTATGTCTCAAATTCAGCCGATATCTCCCTTATCTGACCTCCCAGAACACGGCCCTTCATTCCACCTATCTCTATCTTCTCCAACTTTTGGAACTCGAGCACAGTTTTGAAGAACCACTGAATGGTATCGAGTCTTTCCAAAAACTTGTTCATTCTTTCAAAAACTGCGTTCGGGTGAAACGTCCAAGGGATAACTTTCCTGTCTACAAAATATTTGTGTATGTTCTCTTTGAAATATTCAAATGTGCTTTTGAATTGCTTTATGATGTCTATCGTGACTTGAATACGTTGGGTTGCTTCGTCGATATCGCTATGAAATAGCGTCGTTGGATCTAAGCATTTCTTGGCCTGAAATAGAATATAATTACAATAATATACCCCCATAACGAGCTTTCGGCTTGGTACCATTTTGCACGCCAGATGTAAATCACGGAATGAATTGAGAATTTTATTGAATGTACCACGATACTTTTATGTTTTAAGAATGTTCGCTTATACCTGTACTACAATAGATACAGAGATTTTTAAAATATAATAATTATATTTCAATTCGGAAAATATTGTAGCTTAGATTTAAAAATTCGTATCTCGAAGTCAATAACCAAAAGACGAATGATAACTGTCACTTACCTGATAAATGAGCAAATTGCATATCTGCTTGAGTAATACCATCACTTTTGAGGAACTGCAGTAATATTTGGAATCCCGCCAAACCATGCAAATGACGTGGAACAGAGGACGAAACAGTGGCTGAACCTCTGTGAAGTCAGTGTCTTCTAGACCCTGGAAATGTTTCTCGAGGGTCTTCAGGTACAAGTCAATTTCACGTGCCTCTGCTAATCCTAAAATTGGTATCGGAGCAACTATTGTATTATTAGCATCAAACGCCTTAACACAAACTTCACGAACCTAAGGGTAAATCTGCTCTGCTCTTATTATAATATTTATACAACCACTAGCTGTGCCATGCGTTCAAAATTCCATGACTCCTTATGTTTGTACCAAAGTCTTTTTTGCCAGCAATGTTCTCGTACACGGTCTATAAGCAACTCACCAAAGTTTCATCGTAATCGGCCGAATGGGCCCATCCTGGACCACCAAGTTAATACAAATATTGATATAAAGTTAATGGCTGCTAGTATCACAAATTAATACAATAAGTATTTCGATAATTACCTTAATAAAGTTGTTTACTAATTTAGTTCGAACTAATTTAGTTAGAACGTACTATGAAAAGTACGCCTTCCCCCACTTCTACTGTACCTAAATTATTATCAAATTTAGGCACAAATACAAACCTGAAACAATGTTCTTAAACAGACGACTGAAACAGGGATAGTACGCAGATGTAGTCTTCTCTAATATGACAGCCATACACCTCACCCTTTCTGTGCGAAGCTGGTCGTAAATGTAATTTAGATTGCTTAGACGGGACTTCCAAAACGCAAGCTCTGAAATGGAAATTGTTCATTTGTTTTCAACGCATTTCTTAAATACCATTATAGTTTCTCATACATAATTTTGTATGTCATGCGTACCTAACCTACGTATTTTGGATATTGCTATTGAAACACCTATATAAGGTCTTTATTTACAATATGGGGGCTATCGACCTCATCTTTTATGTTGCCTTTTTTATATCTCGGAATAAACTAAATACAAGAAAAAACTTCACCTCATATGTTAAAATCGGTTAACGCACTTTGAGAGTGGTTTTTAAGAATCACATACAGTGATGAAAGCATGTCTCTACTCTCCGGTCGAGTGTGAGACAATTGACCAGCACTTATTTTCGTGAAAACAAGTAAGTACCTAGGTATACATTTAAAAGAAGAAATTTTATAAATTTAGCTGACGTTGAACAAATAAACATATCTGTCCACTAATTCATGAAGTGGCAAATAAATAATATCTAACCTACAGACGGCAGAGGATTCTGTCCATTCTCAAAAGCCTGCGCGGAGTCTTCCATCATGACGTCATTGATCTGCTGAGCCCATTTGATGACAACACCTTCTATGGCACTTTTCAAGTACAAGTCTACTTCTTGCCCTTTCAGCAGCTCTTTCTCAGCCTCGTGGACCAGTTCCACTCCGACTGGCATTGGGAGGACTGTTTGACCATTAACTTTACCTTTCACCTACAACGAAGTTCGGTTGAATAAACTTATTTGAATACCTATTCAATTTTATACATTACTTAGTTTTTTATTTATACCACTAAGGTGGCAAACAAGCATGCGGACCGTCTGGTGGTAAGCGGTTACCGTAGCCTATAGACGCTTCCAACACCAGGTATCATTCGCGTGTGTTGCCGACCCTGCAAAAAAACTTCCCAAATTCTAGTTGCTATGGTTTGCAATGCTTCTTTTCTTTATTAAGTGGGTACTAAATGGCCGTCATTGGCGCAACTTTTTTACAAACTTTCTTTGCACGGATCCAGCGCAGTCGAGAATTTGTTATAAAATTTTGTAAATGTACCCCTTGTATCTATAAAACAATACATTTACAAAAAAAATTACCTAAAATTGCTCGAGCAGAAAGAAATCCTTAATTATATAAAGAATACTTTTAAGTGACGCATACTTTACCTCATAAACGGTACTTTTGAGATTATGTATTTGCTTGAGAATATCTTGTGATACGACCAGGGGCCAGCCTTCATGGTTGAGCGGATTTGACAGCAAAGGAACAAACACTTCGTCTACTAACGATGCTAGCTCGTCAATAAGTTTGGGTGCCAAATCACCTACGTAGGGGAATACAATAAGACATGATTTAATATTATGACTAAGCGAAAACGATTCATTAGCATAGTAGGTACCTACTTATCAATATGATCGTCAATGAAATTCAATAATAAACATATCATTACACGTTCGTCCATGCCGTATCTTCCTATGATATATACGAGTGGTATAAATAAGGTATTTGTTGCTACACATTATTTTCAAAGGACGAACGGTCCAGTGTTCAAAATCAAATCAAAATCAAAATCATTTATTCAGTTTAGGCCCTAATAAGGCACTTATGAAGGTCTAAATTACCACAAATTCAAATGTTTAGTTCATCAGATCAAATGTAGGTAAGATTTCTATACAATGAAGGTGGCAATCAAGCGTGCGCGCCCCTGAAGGTAAGCTGCCCCCGTAGCCTATAGACGCTTTCGATACCTTGAGGTATCACTAGCGCGTTGCCCACCTTTGCTTACAGGACTGACTGTACATCAGCAAGCTGGTACCTTACTCCTAGCATAACGTAGTTAGCGTACCCTTTAGGCAAGGAGGACCTGTATTATCAAGGCCTTATATATATATTTAAACAAACTGAAAGCACAGAGCATAGTATGTCACCGATCACCCATTGGTCTCATCGAGAATACTTACCAAATATGACCATCTCAGCGCAATTTTCTTTTGGGATGACACCGGGCTTCTTTTTGACAAAATATACGGCTTTGTTCTTCAAATAGCAGGGAAACGAGATGACGGGTACCAACTGCGCCGCATGAGTCAGTACCACGACCAAGAGTAGAGGAAACGGTCTGTCCACATAGTCTTTCAATGTGCACCGGTGTTCCTCTATACCTAGTACTCTCATCCATTTTTCAGGTTTGAGTTTCAACGACTTAACCGCGTAGGAACCAATGAAATCGAAGCGCGGGTCTTGGTTTGAAGACGAGGGACCAGGCTGGTCCATGTTTTCTTGAGATTGGTTACTTCATGGCTTACAACTTGCCGAGTCGCCGGCTGGAGTCTCTTTGATCGGTGGGAAAGAAGCCTGGCAAATGGCAAGTCACGCGACTCCCAATGGCATGCCATTATGGAACGATGTCTCCTTTGTAACGAGCTATCGGCTTCGCTTTACGAAAATAGATTACATGGGAGGGTTGACAAACAAATATTGCTGAAAAAAGATTTAATTTGACGTTATAAGTTTCTAAAAAATATTAATAGGTATACATTCATAAAGCCTAAATAATTTGATTATAAATAGCTCATAAGATTTAAGGTGAGTACATTACTAAAATACTTATTAATTAACATTATTTACCTTTCTCATATCTCAGTACAAAAAAGTTCTCACCTAAAGACTCAGATTACGTACGTAGTAGGTATGTTATCTCAGATTAGATAATATGTACGTAGTATATTATCTAATCTGAGATAATATACTACGTACCCTAATATGAGAGCCTGCATCTTCAAGGAAATTATGTGATAATTTTAGCATTGAAAAAATCTAACGACTTATGTATCAGCACACAGTATCAGTACCTACTGTAATGACAGCAAGAACGTCTTTCGGAAAGGTATACGAAAACGGAACTGTCAAAATGTTCATACGAATTTTTAGTTCCACTTTTCACCGGCGCAGCGCTGTTCATTTTCCCATACAAAAATAGTCGAAAGCGATACGAATACGTAGTCGAAAGTTGTTCTTGCTAAGGCTACTGTAAGCCTTTTGCTGACGGTACCCTGGAAAGTAAAGTGGCAGCAGCGGTGCCAGGGTACCGGCGCGCCGCCCTGCGCCCGCCGGCAAGATGACACTCGCGACGTCGCACAAGAAATAAGGTCAACTTTGATTTTATATGGGGCCTAAGTTATGGAAGGAAGCGATAAACAAAGTTGTTAAAATAAGCCGTGGGGGAATTACCTAACACGATAGTTCGTATGCGATCTGATAGCAATCATAAATACTTTATAAACTTAGACAATGCTTACCTTGTTTACTTCAGCAACCATAAGGCACCTTCGGTTTATTATTCCCAACATGGTTTTCAATCCACGATGGTGATTTCGAAAGGAAATAATATGGGTTTTGTTACAGAGTTTTAGCTATAGATCTCTCAAAGTATTTTCACGTATTATAGGTTCATGTTATGTTTTCGTAGAAGGTTAACAAATTTTATTTTCACTCCAATATGCAAAAGTTCATGTAATCTTCACAGCAGAGATGTGACTCCAGTAAACACCTACTTCTCACCAAATTTTTTGTATTCAACGAATATAGACAATTTAGGTATCCTAATCAGTCTCTCAGTCAATGACTCTTTATTATATATATTTCCATTATGATAGCATTGTTCAAATTCAGTGGGAAATTGTATCCTTATGGCTAAAAATAAAACGAGTGTTATTTTATAATACATTTATTGATAATGACAGCGATGGTTGACTCGAATTTGCTACTTGGCAAAAATATTTCCACTAGAAGTGATCTATTTATGTATTTAAATATTAAAATCTCTTCATTTAATTATGCTTAGTGTAAAGATACGAAGATGCAACCATCTACGCTACCAAGTAGCTGCCTACATCTGCTTATCACATAAAATAATTAGAAATACATTTTCATTTGTGATCTATTTATTATACACATGTCAACTCTGGCAAATTATAACTTAATTAAAATTCATTGTCTAAATTAATGAAACATGCGTTACGATTTCAAAATATACGTAAATAACATCGTAAAAGCTCATGTATTTAAATTGACTGCAATAAATACAAAATTGCCACAAGAAATTAAATTATGATAAAAACAAATTTCATTTACCTATAAACTATTTGTTTAAAACAAAAGCACAGCACATGGTCAGCTTACGATTATTATATAATTAGGACCTACGAGCCACTGTATTAAGGTCACTATTAGCCTAAGCCTAGGAGCCCTAGTGCTTCACCCCTGAGCCTTCGCCGGATGCCTGCCCGTGTTCTAACAGACTACTGGACAAAAGCACATCGAGAGTTTCAAACACACATCCTACTATATCTTCAAAATATGATATTTCATTATTAACATTTTATTTAACGTCGACTACACATTGAGCTGTCCTAGTTAGGTCCAAAATGTTATATATTGCTCTAATTTTACAATTAAAAATGCAAAATAATATTAAGTCGCTGTTTCTCAAAACTAACTAATTTCAAAGACGATATTACTTACTACGTGCGTACTGTATGTCAGCTAGTTTATAATAATGTAATTTATAGAAAAAATGGAATGTATTAAGTACGAGTCTAAATAAGCATTCATGTTGGTATGTAAAATTTGTGATTGGTATCTATGTATGTGTGACGGGTATGATGTCAGTCAAAACTTACAAATTAATTACATATAATGTTTTATATGTAATTAAATTACACATAATAGGCCGCGCACACACTGCGGGGGTATGTCTAAATATTATCAATTATTATAAAATGTTTTATAAATTGATAAAAGGTTGAAAACGTATGTTAATTACTGATGTTTAATTATAATTAATTTTTAACAATTAAATCAGGTCACAGTTCGTGAATATTTCGTTGTTTCAATGGAATGTTTCTTTTAAACTTCCCCCTCGATAGTTGAACCTCCCTCAATGTGCGACGACTTCACGAAAACATTGCATTAGTGCATACTTTTGAAACAGCTGGTTTAATATAATTTTATAATTGTGATAACATTTCACATTATTCACTTACAAGGTAGATGTCAATATACATATGTAGACAGGAATGAGGGCAAGTGACGGGCTATGATGTATGCCTACGAATGCTGAAAGTGGGACTTAAAAACACTAGTTAGTACATAACCGCGTAACTCTAGTTGTGTACTCGTTTTAGTGTACATAATGATTACTTTACTAAAAGGATGGAATATACATTATGTGTGCCACGCTACGAGCTCCGGCGGGCGGAGCGGACTGTGGACCTCCCTAAAACAAATCGGTTACAATCGTACTATGCCGCTACTTATTATGATATTACAAACGCCCAAAAATTAGGCGATATTCAAAAATTAACTAACAATTTCCATTTTATTATGGAAATTTAATAAATCACTTCATGTTCCACTAAATAAAGGTAGAATTGGATTTATTGTTAGAATGTGGATGGAGATAATACATCGAGGACAAGTTTTAGTGACGTTCTGTTTATATTTCTTTAGTACCCATATTGACACATTTTCATAACCTCCAGTTACTCACACAACCTAATCGATATAGGTATGTGGCGCAAGTGACATTCGTAAGCCTTTGAGGATAGTACAATAACTCTACGCACGTATTGGTACGTTAAATATTTCCAGCAATTTTAGTCGAGGCAAATCTAATAACATTGATCGAAAATTTAGATCTACTTACATACAAAGGTCGTAAATCTATGTCTAAGCTATTAATTTCGGACAATTTGCTACATTAATATGGACATATACTATTTAATAGTGGTCTAAGTTAGAGGTTCCGCTTGTCAATTGCACCACGCACGCTGTCAACGTTTGGGTGACACGTCACGAACGGTACTAAGTACAAGTCTTTTACAAGGACGAAGATGTAATGTTGGACGATTTCGTAATGTTCTACTTCAAATAAAAGGGCAAAAGCGGGCGACTAAATAATAATATATACATTTCTAATGTCTATAATAGGGCAAGAAACTATCACAATCGAAAACAAACGATCGTATGATACATAGACCGCCGATGAGCAGTTTGAGTTAAAATGCAGTAGCAAATGCTTACTTGAAATACAAGGTTTGAATCAAAAGATATATTTTAAATGCTTATAAAATGTCAAAACAATCACAAAACGTTAGTAGGATCGTCGCTCTGCGATCCGAGTGCGATAGGCCTGTGCGTGACAAGGAAAGCATGACACCGTATCGAACCAGCTAATGATACATAAATAATTTATAGTAACAATCATACCACAAACTATACAGTAAAAAAAGATTATTTTTATACAAATACATCGAATCTTATCACCGATCACAAAATTTTTATTTCATTGGTTCCACTAAAATTATTTAAATAATAAATTGTAATTAATGGGTAGGTAGGTACACATAAATTCACATATTTACATTGAAATCAAATAATTAAATTAAATCACAATAATTGAATATAATTTATTTACAAATATACTTTTATGTCAATGCGTAAAATATAATAAAATGTTCTAGGTGATATCGTGAGGAAACCCGCGGGCGCCGACTTCGACGTTGTGTTGAATGCGTCAACAAACGCGAGACGGACTGATTTCCTTTAATTATATTTTTCTAAATAACAAGTCAACTGGAATAACAAATAAAGGCGTACAAAATATTGCTTTACCGACGCGGTAGAAATACAGAATAATAATTAGCGCCTATAAAATCAACGCTACTTCATTTACGAATCTATGAAATTTACTACCAATCTACTACCAAAAAGAACTATATAAAGAAGAAAGTATTCAAAGTCTAACAGAATACAATTGAATCAGAAATAATACTCACCACAAATGTATAAATGAGCTTCGTGAATTATTTTAGATTTGCAGTGAATTTCATACATCTTCGTTTCTTCTCTTGAGCGCTTTAAAATTACTCCTTACTTTAAACAAACAAAACAAGTACAAATACATATAAAGCACCATACGCGTTACAAAGACTGCAACATAAAATAGTGTGGAGTTTTTACATGTAGGACGTTAGTATAAAGTCGGTCCGGTTACATTGCCGGCCGAGTCCGAGTCGACGGGAGCTGTAAGATGGGTAGACGGTACTAGGCGAGCGATGTGCGACGCTTTGTACGATTGAGTAACGGGAACAAAGAATGTTTATTTGCTCCTCGTTTTGGTGCCGACGGTGTTTATGCTGTCGCCGCGACTCCTTGATCGGTGTAAGTTTTGTAGGCCCTCTCCTAAAAATAATTTTATTTTATAAATAAAGCGTCGACTTACCTAAGGTATTAGCAGTCTGACGCCTTTGATATATATTTCTTAAAATCTAAGTATTTTAACATTGCTTTGTTTTGACAACAGATGGCGTTGTATGACTTCCAAATACTATCTCTTTTATATTCAGATTTGAGCCACCCAAAAAACCCTGGGTATGGTAAGCTGTTACAGTAGTCTATGGACGCTTGCAACACCAGCAGGCTTAGCCATGTTCACTATCTATAACAGTTAACGTTATAGAAAACGAGGGAAATGTATATTAAAAAATCATGTCAAGTTTTTAATTCCCATACACTTATTTCATTTTCTATCGCGTTAAGGATTATAGATAGTAAAGGTGGTGTCACAGGCTCGTTGCCGCCTCATAAATGTAATATATAACCTTTGGAGTGCGCCCGCTTGAGGTCGTTGTCCCGGAAGGCGCGCGCGGAACGTCCGCGGCGGTCCTGCACCAGCTTCTCGGGCCGCACGAAGATGCCGTGCCGAGCGCGACACTCGAAGTACCGCGACCCGCCCACTGACCCGTCGTTCTTGCCTGACACCACATAGGTACATCATTTATTTAATAATAAGTTGCCCACACCATATTACATTTCACATTCTTATATCTTATCATTAACCATTAAATAATACTTCAATTAAAGGCTAACACAGCTTCAGTTGCAAACGACAATAGTTTTAGGAAGATATAACAAATAGTAAATGGTTATAAGTATGGCAATTTGAGGAATATAATATTAAGTAAATAACAAAAATAAAAAATATAACCAAATCAGTAATTATAGTACATCTAACGTGATTAAAATCTTGGCTTTCACACAATGTCACACACGATATTTCTCATAGCATTTTAAAACAGCAACGTCAAGAACCACATTTTTAACTTCGGTGTATATGTAAATTACGACAGTAGCCGAGCCGTAGCTAGCAAAATGTCAAAATTTTCATACAAATTTTTAGTTCCACTTTTCACCGGCGCAGCGCTATTCATTTTCCCATACAAAAATAGTCGTTCGTTCGAAAGCGAAGTTATAAAGATCTAAACGTACATAGGGACAGAGAGACAGCATAGTAGGTAGATGTATTGTATATGTATGGATGTTGTTACCGGTGGGTGCGTCGAGCTCGACGCCGACCCACGCCCCGGGCGCAAAGTGCGTGGGCCCGAGGTAGGCGATGACGCCCGTGCTGCTGCTCAGTCGCAGCTGCACGCTCTCGCCCAGAGTCATCCACTCCAAGATGCTGCTGCCCTTGCCCTCCGAACACTCGTCTGTGCAACATACAGTATGTCTCACACTTTTTTATAAACAAACTAGCTGTCACGTCAGACGTTGTCCTGTCTTAGCTATAAGTTCATATGTCAAATACACCATAGAAAAAAACCTTTAGTTTATACCAATTAAAAACGTTCCGGTTTCTTTCAATTTTTTTTTATAAGAAACCTTCTGACAATAACTAACACGAAAAAAAAAAGAATTTGCGAAATCGGTCTAGCCGTTCACGCGTGATGTCGTGACCAAGTGAAATAGGGATTAATTTTTATATATAGAGATGCTAGAAGCTGCTTCTCACACTGGAGCCATGCAACCGCGAAACAATGATCGCTAGATAGTATAATAGAGAATGGCACTTGAATGATGTTTCGCATCGTGACAGATTTATAGACACATTAAATATAATGCTTTAATACAGCGTTTGAGTGAATTGATTTATAATTTTTAGGATAAGAACTGATAAAGATTTTTTGTAGTTTCTCCAGAACTGACATAAAGTATTACATCGGAATCGTAATTCCCGAAATGTCAAAATTGTCCTACAAATTTTAAGTTCCACTTTTCACCGCCGCAGCGCTGTTCATTTACCATACAAAAATAGTCAAAGGCGATACGAAAACGTAACCGCCATTAATTTATGCTCGAGCTACAGGACTCGTTTCTGGCAGTAATAGTCTTTAAAAAGGATCTAGTTGTAATGTATACTAAAATTATAAAGAGCAAAAATTTGTATTTTTGTGCGTATGTTTGTATTGAATAGGCTCCGAAACGACTGGACCGATTTCAAAATATCTTTCACCGTTAGTATGCTAAATTATTACTGAGTAACATAGGCTATATATAATACTAGCTGCCCGCCCCGGCTTCGCACGGGTAGACATAATATTTAATAAACGTCTTCCCGTGCGAAGCCGGGACGGGCAGCAAGTTATTAATAGCAACAAAGAAGTTGTCATACCGTCTCCGATTCGTTCGGTGGAAGAGGCCGGTGTGTGGCTGAGCGCGTGCGGGTCGTGCGCCGAGCGCGGGCGGTTGTTGGCGCGCGCGCCTCGCCCCCCACCCCCGCCCCCGCCCCCGCCCCCGCTGCCGGTAGCGCGTCGCCGCACCACCTGCACACATCAACACCATACTATTATACTGATACCATAACACCATACTACCTAGTGACACAAATTAGACCACCACAATCTTAACAAAGTTAATTCCCGCTGTTTATACGCTTGGATCTGTTAAACAACGCGACGGTTTTTAATGCTCCTGCTCCATATAAACTTTACCTGTGCCAAATTTCATACCCCTCCGCCCGGGATAGTTTCATTAAAACGGGTACCTAAAAGTTTTGCTTCACATAGCCAAGCCTTCGAGCATAAAATGCGGCTATGCATAGGTCAAAAGGCTGTCTAAGGTCAGTCGAACGCAGCCTGGCCCACCAAAAGTGAAAGGCGAGCCACCACATTGGAATAAAAACAACTCTATAACTGATTAAAGTAAGTAACAGGGAAACAATCCTATATGACAGTTCTAAAAGTCTTGCCATCCCTTTCTCACGTGGTTAAATAAGGATGGCGATACTTTTGGACCTGTCAAATTATTTAAGTTTAATGATTTCATACAACAGAATTGGCACCAATATGCTTCTTTTTATTATACTACTAGAGTGGCAAACAAGCCCACCTAATGGTAAGCGGTCACCGTAGCCTAAGGACGCTTGCAACACCAGGAGTATTACTCGCGCGTTGCCGACCCTGTATGTATATATAAAAGAAGAAGTTGTCTGACTGTCTGTCTGAAATGACTGACATATTTACGCACAGCCTAAGCGGTTGGGGTTAGAGACTTGAAATGTTGACAGTAAGCCAGTTCTAAATAAGACAAATCGGATAAATAAATGAGATTTTCCAGTACGTTACCTTCCCAGCAGGCAGTTGTGTTTTGACCACTGGATGGTCAGGGCCAGTGGAAGCAGAATCGCTCTCGCCGACAGAAGACGCTTCACGACTCCGCTCCGTTTCGTGACTTAGTTCTGAGCTCACTGACTCAACGTCAACCTCATCTGTTATAAACGTTTATGATTATTCTTATAGTATAATTTAATGACACAAGTGTCAATGTAAGTAATAATAAAAATGGTAATATGGAATTTCCATACAATGCAAGTAGAATGAGACCTAGTAATACTTAAGATCAAAATGTTCGCCACAAAGCTCATTTGAAACGAAGATTCAAACAATTGATCTTATTGTTAGGCGTATAAGATACAGGTTTCTATATTACCGAGTAGACGCAATAACCAGGAATAGGATCATCATCACCAAGGAGTTTAAATATAAAATATTATTCTATGATCTAGGGACTGCCATCTGGCCTTTGCAATCTATTTCACAGAGAGCCAAGTTAGCCAAACTATACCAGCTTTAGCACCGTGATTTATTTATTTATTTAATTCATATTAGGTACATAAAACAGGTTGCAGAGATTTTGAGATATACAAAACAAAGGTTAACTTTCGGCCTGGACCAAACATGTTTTATGTTAATTTGGTAACTGGAATCGTTTAATTAAGTATCCTAGCTGGTTTTATGGGATCATGAAATAGGAAAACACTGTAAACTTACCAAAAGACGCATCATGCGACTCGCCATTAAGCTGTGCAGTCGAATCAAGGTCCACACTCTTATCGGACAGTACCGATAGGCTTTCAACAGGTATTGCTCCGAGAGGGTCCACGAGCTGTTCCTTCATCTCTTCTTTGGATGCAGCCTCACAATCCCTCAGGAACGGATTTATGCGATTCCTCGACCCCGGTGTAAGTACTGGTGTCTTCGCCTTATCAAAAGACGTATCGTCTAACTCATTCTTCGACTCGACAATCTCATTTTTCAAGTCGTTAATGTCGCTCCTCAGTTCGCTGATTTCATTTCTAAGGCCGACCACAGAGTTTTTAGTTCGGCTAAATGTGTAGTCCATAGTTTTGTCGAAGTCCGGAGTGTCGTCCACGGACATGCTTCGGATTGACAGCGTGTCGTCGTTAGTTAGGTTCGTTGATGACACTGCCTGGGAGCCTGGAATTTAAAATAAATTTAACTAACTAAATTTTAAGTCACAAGAAGGTAGATCGGTTGTTGTTATTCTTCTTCTTTGTCTGTCCTGCTCTTATTTTTTGGAGCCAATACAATACGTCATGCTTCTTGAATTCGTCCCTACAATAGTAATTTCGACTGTAACTACTTTCCTTCGCGCATTGTCTTTTACACAATACATCTCTTCAGTCCAATCATTCATCATAGATTTGTCTCACTTTTGTCAAATTTAAAAATATAAAGGGATAATAATTACCATAACCGCTGGACGATATCGAAGGGGAGTTTTTATTGGGCACCCGTTCACAAGCCAGCTCGTGGAGAGAATCCAAGGTCTTTGAAGTTGGCAAGAAACCACGAGTCGTTCCTCGGGAGCGCGTGCGCTGCAATACACACAGTCCCATTAACTTATATACCTACATTCACAGTTATTAGTTTTACGTCTACTTTAATTCGATCATAGAGTTGCGCACGTTAAATAAATAGCCGTGGTGGCCTTGTGGTTGAAGCAACGGCCTGTCATCTATTGGGCCCAGGTTCGAGCCCCAGCTTGTACCAATGAGTTTTTCGAAGCTTTAGTACAGTAATAAATCACACCATGAGCTTTTAAAAAGAGAGGTAGGGCGATTTGGGATTTCCCGTGGGTTTTCCCATTTAAATTGGAGCCGTCCGACTGGGGACTGTACCTCCACCTTACAGAAGACCGCAGTGAAATAACACTACTTGATGTAGTGTTGTGTTTCTGCGGTTAGTAAAGGTGTCAGTGCTCCACGAGGATACGCTAGGCTAGTAGTAATGCTGCTAGCACAGTGAGTCCTCATAAACAACATGGTTGGCAACCCGTTAGTGATACATCTGGTATTGCTAGCGGCTATAGGCTAGTGTGACTGCTTACCATCAGGTGGGCCGTATGCTTGTGTGCCACCGAAGTGGTATAAAAAAAAACTTGCGTACTTTTTCTTGTCTATTGACCTACTAATTGAGGTCACTTACATGTGATTTTGGCGTGGTCATCTCATCCAACGGCGCCGACTCAGGCTCCGAATGTGAGTCCTCGTCGTTCCTACGGCCCGGCTCTTCGTGTAGCGTCGTCATACGCAATCCAAGCTTACCACTTGCGGGGGACGCTACAAGAATTACATGTAAGTTAGTTACCATGCATGTCATATACATAATACAACTGTTTATAGTTGATGAAGAGTGACATTTGAAAATAGGTGTATAAAAAAGTCATCACAACGTCCTTAGTTTACAGTTGAATATAGTAATACAGGGAAATTAAAATAATATAGCATATTTATTTTAATAAATTGAAGAACAAGTAACTAACTGATCATAATGTCTACAAAACACGATATTCATACAGTTAGTAAGAATAAGTGAGATTTTTGATTAAAAAGTGCTTATAGAAATCTATAGTTCATAATTTCTGCCTAATAACAAATCTTACTTTGAGAAATTACAACATAAAAAGTAATTAGTTACGAAATCTTAAACCAAATGAGCGCCAAATCCATGCTTGAAATAATACAATGACTGAACATCATGCTAATGATGTAACTAGTACCTGTATAGCTTACTATGATGTCGCAAACAAAAATAAACTCGTGTAATATATTACACAAGAAATTCACACTCTTACAATTGCGGCTAGAATCCGTCTCAAAATCAATTGAAGCTAAGAATAGAATCTTCGAAAATAACTTTAAATGACGATATAATTGAACTCCTTATTAAATGGCGCAATTTATTATAATGGCCCTACTACGCGCTGGTCACCTCGAGCCATCATATCTTTTTTTACCTACTCCAAATAGAAATCCGTCGAAAAAAGAGGATAAGTGCGATTCAGTAGGTATTATTCTCGTAGTCACGATAAATAGCCGTATAAACTCTTCCTAAATTAAAGGAAGCAAATTGCAAGTGAGTCCTTAAAAGAAAGTTGCAATTGAAATTGGTCGGATTGTACAATGAACATAATAAACATCTGCATGATTGAAACAAAACCATATAAACAAGCCAAACTAGTGATTCTACTTGAGCAACTAGACGTACACTTGTTTGGTGTCTGCAGGCGTAGTGAGTTCAGGTTCAAATTCAAGTTAAGGAACGTTGGCCGCGCTGTAATGAAAACGTTAATTTGTTCATCAGGTCTTACCAAATCACATCAAAATACAATTTTGGAAGTAGACAACTAGTCACTAAAATGGTACTGCTTACACACTAAGCAGAGATTTGCACCATTTAATGGTTACAAGTTATAAATATGATTACAAAATCAGCTTGGAAATATTCGACACCCACCAAGGAGTTAAACATTTGTCAGGTCTATTATTAGTAGACTAGTCCAATATTTTTTTAAGACTCAATAATTTTATAGAAATTCAACTAAAATAAATATGTAGTGACACTTTTATCACAAATATACGAGTCACTATAGTCCACGGTTGTTTAAGACTTAGTTTAAACTTTTTACACATAATACAAAAATTACCTAAATAACAATTTTACAATAACATCGTCTAATACATGCTTTAATTACTTCTTCTATTGATATTCTCCAAGTACATGTCGTACTGCTACTGTATACATGCATCTGGCCTAACACACACATACCTACAACCAAGTTGATTGGTCTATTGCTACAAGTACACTCTACAAATACATAGACAAGACTGCCTTTATAATATTAGATGCACAACATTTCTGCAATAGTACAATTATCGATAACACTTCACAGTTTAGCTGCTGTCATTTTAATACCTAGTCTTTGACAGTGAAGCGTCTTATTCATAGCCTTTACGAAGAGGAAGGGAGAAGGATAATCACAGGTCATGCTCGGTTCATGCAAATGAAAGATACACGCAAACAATCGGATAGTCAACACAACGACAGAAGCTAGCTTGATGCTCAGAGCTTGCGTTCAATTTCACACTCTATTAGCCAATACATTAGGGTCTAATTTCGATGGAATACTTAACGCAGTCATCCTAACTCTCGAGTTATAACGAGTTGCCAATCGAGTAATTTAACAGCCAATTAAATGGTAACATATAGAAAGAAAGTTTGAATAAGTAACAATGATCACAACACATTTATACATTTGAATATGTTATGATTGTTGCATTAGTCTAATAAATTTCGCCATACAGTTGCCATTCCGAATCAAGATCATATTGTTTTCACTGTTTACCTGATAGGAACGAGCCTGAAGGTAGCGACGGATCAAGATACAGAAAATACAACGTTAGTTTGGGATTAGAATTTTTGTAGACCTACAGGACCGTCTTGTGCTTAAAATTTAATGGAATTATCTTAAGAGGTTTTCATCAGGTGAGTAACATACTCAGTGGCCATAATTGTAGAATATAAATAAAATAAGCAGTACTTATGTGTAACTCTATTAAATTTCAAGCTATGCTCACAATGTCAATGACGGTATGCTTTTAAAAACAAAAATTGCAGGTATTAGTAAAAATACCGATCAATTTAGAATGTAGAACATGAGAGTGGAAGAAGGGGGAAATAGTAAGACAGATACTGAAGAACTGTTGGAGCCATAGCATTGCCACAAAGCAAGTGTAAAATAAAAATGTTAAAATAGTGAGATTATGAACAGTGGGTGTTTTAACGTTGTGAAATTTGGATGGATTTTTTTTTAATTATTTGCCTGAACGATTAAACTTTGTATTCAATAAAGTTCAAATGTATTTATATATAGTTTTGTCCAATAATATTGTCAATACAATACTATTCTAATACCTAATCGTGCATCTGTCTGTACAAACTATATGTTAATGTAATATTAGTACTACCAAGTGCACTAGTATTTACTGTCAATAGTAGATCTATTTCACTCAAGGTATTACAAAGTTTCACATTGAAATTGTAACGTTCAATGTCTATTATTATGCATAACACAAAATTTCAGTAAGTACAAATCAATCATAGATTCGTTTATAACACGCATGACATGTGTGGTAGGCATGATAGAAATTGTAATATGAATATGTTTTGGATATAGGGAGTGTATTTTTTACTGTATCTGTAAAAAAAAATTATTCGATAACACAAGATGATAAATTCATGTCAAATATTAGCCAATCTTCCATAATAAATTGTCGAAGATCAAATGCGTATAAAATATCACGAAATATGTTATTCAATAAAATGTAGTAGTTTACATATTAACAATTCATGTCGGAACGTAGTTATGAGGTGGGAGAGAGCAACTTGGGCTTGTTATCCCCAAGACACACAATAAAATTTAGACCTATCATACTCAACACGTGATAAACGTAACTCTAAAGAGGATATTTAAAAGTAAAACTTACCAAGTCCAAAAGGTTTTGTTGGTGTGGGTACGTCAGGATCGTTGTGCGAGGGCGCTGCGTACGAGTGGCGGTGTACGGCGCGACGAGGAGCGTCGTCGGCGAGATCGGCCACGCTGCCCGACCGACCCGACGACAGACCCGTCAAAGACCCGAATGAAGAATCCAACTGCATAATCTGTTGACGGTTAAGTTTCCATCATATAGGAAACAAGATATAGGAAACAATAGCAGCTAAGGATATTCTATTTCCCAATTATTCAAGATATAGCCAAAGGAAATTCCTGATTTGGTTTCTACACAAAAAAATGGGTACGCCCATGAAGACTTGAGTTAGTTTATCAACATTTTGATAGATGAGCACGAGAAGACATGCTGCAACCATTCAATATAGCATAGTAATAATTAAGTCTTAATCATCCTGGTATGTATGGAAATCACACTAATATTATAAATGTGAATGTTTCTGTGTGTTTATACCCTTTTTCGTCTCAATGGCTGAATTAATTTGTATGATATTTGAAGTGGAGGTATCTTATAATCTGGATTAACATATAGGATACTTTTTACCCGGTAAATAGTGTGATTCCCGAGGGATAGCACAACCATGTGGGCGACGCCAGGGCTATAAGCTAGTGTACAATAATAAAAAGCTTAATTATAAATAGTATAATAAAAATAATGAAATTAATTAAAATAAAAGTGACACAAAAATACTAGTAACAACAGCGAACCTACACAAAAAATACACATCGAAGGCTGAAAATAAAATAAAAAAACATCAAAATCAGTTCGATGTCGAGTTTGATACGTAATAAGTGCCCACCCAACCATCCGACTGATAACTCAGTACATTCAATAAAAATACTGTTAATGTGATAGCAACTCTTAACTAAAGCAATACGGTTCAAACTCGGCAGCCAACGTTTGTGAACGTAAAGTATAACGTGACAAAAATGTAAAATGCGAGTGTTGGTGCGAGGATGCGTCCACTCACGTTGTTCCCGTTCTTGGCCGCGTTCTCGAGCGCCTGCGACAGCTGCGGTGCGTAGCGACAATACACGTTAGCAAGCACAACACCGCTACTTGCGACACATTTTAGTACTAAACGTATGGGACTTGACTTGATCAATATGTTTTACGTACACAACTTTAAATAACATCTACAACAAATATTATTTACCAAGTGGTTTCTAAAATATTGGAATATATATAAATCAGTGTATTTAAGTAAGTCGAGTTTTAGTTCTAACCACTAAAACTAAAATCGAGATTCGTGACTGAGCGTCATTTTAGACCCGTATTCCAAGACCTATATCACACAATAATGAAAACTAGCCCTCGAATAAAAAACATATTGAACAATAGTTTCAAGATAACTAATTATTTGTTAGTAACCTAATGTGTCGATGATGTTAATTTGGATATTTTTGTCTATATACAAAACGTGGGATCTAAGTGTTAGTGACTACATCGATTAGCGATTTTAACTAAACTAACTTTAAGCCAATGAATTTTTCGTGTGTTCCTAGATTTGTAAGATAATTATTAGTCTATGGTTAAAGTACTTTATTCAATTTGGTATATAGTTATGTGCTTTCTTACAGCCGCATTCGATAAATCAACATTACGCAAGAATTAATATTAGTGAAAATTTAATTTACGTAATTAGGAAAATTTATTGAAAACGGCCAATGATGTGATATGTTCGTACATTTAGAATGTGAACATAATTATGGACCATATTCTATAATAATGAGGTCGACAAACGTTTACCTGTGAGAAGTTAGGCACGGAGGCTGTCTTGCGCATAGTGATGGGCTGACCGCGAGCTTGCTCCAGTTCTTTGACGGCGACGCTCTGACGCAACCTGTCCAGAGACAGTATGCTCTCGACTGCACTCACGCCGCGGGTGTATTTTTCTGGAATAAATCAAAATCGAAAATCATTTATTCAGTTTAGGCCCTAATAAGGCACTTATGAAGGTCTAAATTACCATGCATATGTAAGTCAAGTAACATATAGCAATAAGAGGGCAGATAACTAAAGTGCATATCTCCTCAGCCACAGCCCACAGACAGAGCACTAAGTTTCTAGCCGGATCTTGTCAGGTAGCTTTTTCCTAACCAGTAGTGAATTAGACTAATTAGGGCCTCAACTGTTTTATTTTTTAATTTAATTTAGTTTGTTTGTAAGTGGGTGGCGTACTGTTATATATATCTTCACGCCTACCCACTAGGGTCCTTGAAGAGGTAGGCAGAGGTGTTACAAAACCAACTATCCACCGAAGATAATTAATTGGTGCCAACGTAACGTCCGTCGCCGTCTCTTAGACACTAGGTCCTTGAATATCTTCTCAGATGTATGCATGCAGGTTTGGACACAATGTTTTTCTTCACCGTAAAGCTTGTGGTGTGACTAATCACTGCACTTGTTACGTTTTTTTTTGTCAAAAATCGCAATTATATATAAGAAAGTCTTTATTTTTTTCATAATAAACCAAAATAACACGTATTTAAGAAAGCAATAATAATGTGAGAGGTGTGCATGTCAAGAGTGAAATGACGCCCACTCTCAGCCTACCCCGGAGGGACTTGGCGTGATAATGGTGTCGATTCTGTTGTTCAAAATGACTAAACTTAACTAATTTGACAGGTCTAAAAGTCTTGCTATCCCTTTCTCATGTGCGGGGTTAAATAAGGATGGCAATATTTTTAGACCTGTCAAATTAGTTATGTTTAGTCATTTTGAACAACTGAATTGGCAACAATATGTAGGTATGTATAACTGAATATATTTTCAGTTCTCACCTATATAAGTTTCTCCATCAGCCGCACTAGCTTCTTCACCGGTGGCAGCTATCTGGGCCAAGCTCTCTCGCTCCTCCAGCTCTTCGGATGCTTTGGGAATGTTTGAGACCACCTCGTAAGTGACACCCGTTTGGGTTAACTGATCCGTCCTATTACAAAAAATAATCAATCAATGTGGGAAAATCGTCATTTCTGACTATTTTATAAAAAAAATGGTCAAGTGTGAGTTCTACTCGCACACTTAGGGTTCTGTATTAAAAATAAACCAGTCTAAATGTCAAACAATATTATTATATGAACATTTCAAGCGCCTACTTGTTACCACTATTAAAATAGCGCTAAAGAAAAACAAAAAAAACACATCTGTCAGTAAGGGAGACCCCTTTATTTCTTTAAATTTTTATAATTTGTTGTTACAGCGGCAACAGAAAAACAAATTCCGTGAAAATTTCAACTGTCTACTTATTACGGATCATGAGATACAGCCCGCTGACAAACAGATGGATGGACGGACAGCGAAGTCTTAGTTCCGTTGGTTGCCCTTCGGGTACGGAACCCTAAAAATAATGCTTGTAAAACCATGTGACCACTGATTTACCTGACAATTTTCTTGCGTATCCTGTCTGTCAAGCTCTGCCGTTTGTAAATATTTAATCCTAATCGTTTCCTAAGTATGAGATCCATAGGGGCGGGGTGCGACAGTCTTACTGTTGTCTTCAGTATCAGGTACACGCGTTCGTTGGCTGTGGAGAAATACCATATAATTAGTACTAAATTTAGGGTGGGCTTATCACTGTAACTGTTTTTTTTTTCTACCACTAAGGTGTCAAACAAGCATACGGCCCGCCTAGTGGTAAGCTGTTACCGTAGCCTATGTACGCTTGCAACATCAGGGGTACCACTTGCGCGTTGCCGATCCTCAAAATGTATGTTGAGTGTTATGAGTACTCAAGAAGTACTCAGTGCCCAAAGACGTAGCGTATTGTTAAGCAAAAATCAATAAAGGATCGACTAAGGCCTTGCTGTTTCTTGACGGTTCTTCTCAGGTTTCTATCGAACCGATGGTAACCATTCCGACATTATATTAGTAAATTTTATTAAAATATATTTAGTATTTTTAATGCATATTATCACCTAATATTAGTGTTATGCACTGGAGTGCATCTCTATATTATAACTTCTTAACATTTTAAGGTCGGCAACGCGCGACTGATAGACCCGGTGTTGCAAACGTCCATAGGCCACGGTAACCGCTTACAAACAGGCGGACTGCATGCTTGTGTGGCACCTTAAAAATAACTGTGCCAAATTTCATATTTCTCCGTTCACGTAATTTTCGTAACCCTGCGGCGAATGTATATGCTACACAATAATATTACGTTCAGTGATCCTGTTGAGGTACTGCGAGTCGTGTATGGAGGAGTCCCAGGAGGCGATCGCGGACACGTCCTTGTCGTGGTGGTGCAGTATCTGCAGCTCGTAGAACCGGTTGCCGTGCTCCTTGGGCAGGATGGAGTTTAGGCCGGCCACCGTCACTTCCTCGCCGCTAGGGTGCGTCGTCAAGTCATCCGCTAAACACAACATATACAATACAAACATTTTCAAACATTCGCGATCTAAACACATATTAAGAGAGGTAGGGCAATTTGGGATTTCCCATTTAAATTGGAGCCTACTGGGGACTGTACCTCCACCTTACAGAAGACCGCAGTGAAATAACACTACTTGATGTAGTGTCGTGTTTCTGCGGTAAGTAAGGTTGCCAGTGCTCCACGAGGATACGCTGGGCTAGTAGTAATGCTGCTAGCTCAGTGAGTCCTCATCAACAACAGGGTTGGCAACGCGTTAGTGATATCCCCAGTATTGCTAGCGGCTATAGCCTACGGTGACTGCTTACAATCAGGTGGGCCGTATGCTTGTGTGCCACACTGTGCTGCCATACTAACAGCACAGTAGCGCCCCTATTCATCATCATCATCATTCTCCTGCCCTTATCCCATATCATTTGGGGTCGGCGCAATATGTGTTTCTCTTCCATCCTTCTTTATCAGCCGTCAACTCTGTATTCACTTTCTTTCTGGCCATGTCATCCTTCACACAATCCATCCATCCATCCTTTCTTAGGTCTACCTCGACCCCTGTACCCATCCACATTCATACATAAATCCTTTCTTACCACGTTATCTTCATTCTTCCGCATAACATGCCCATACCATGACAAACGCTTGCTCCTCAACTTTTCTGTCACTGGAGCTACTTTCAAACTTCTAAACAGTGAGGCCCCTATTATTGTCTGTACTGTTTATTGTGAGAGTGTAATCGAGTAGTGTACCGTTGAGGTCCAGGAAGAGCACGGGGATGTGATGCTCCATCCCGGGCGGCGCGCTCCACGCGGCCGGCGCGCCCGGGATCGGACTGCCCGGGCTCGGCACCAGCACCTGCACGCACACATCATACACATACACAAACATACACATACATACACACATGTCTATTATTATTATTTATTTATTTATTTAAGACAAATGGAATACAATAAAGGTTGGTAAATAATTTAAACACCGTGCTTCACAAAAATAAATCATTTCATTTTAAATCCTAACAAGGGGAGATAACAATGGCATTGCCAATAAATGACAACACGCTAACTGACCTAATAAGACTTGAACTTCGGGTCTAGTATAAAATGCAAAAAAAAACCCGGACTTAGTAGAAACGAGGTTACACGTATGCCGGTCACAGCCAGTGGATAAATCAATGATAGTTACCGCATTCCGTTCCTCTGTGAGTGAGACCCACTGTTCGACTAGAGACTGCTCCCGCTCCATGTCACGCTCGCTTTTCATTGACGGCGACATGTTCACCAGTTTCTGAACATTCGTAATCACAATCAATATATTATTAACGTATCACAGAATACGTATATACAGTGCCGGCGTTAGGGGGACAGACAGAGAGACAGACAGACGGACAACAAATTGATCCTATAAGGTTTCCTTTTTTCCTTTTAAGGTACGGAACCCTAAAAACAAATAAGATCAGCTCTAAAACTTGCTGTGTCCGTGTCGTTAACGCCGGGTAACGTTAAAGGAACGGTTAAATTTTTAATACAAGTTCACACTGGTTCACCAAAATGTTTTATACTGAGGGTGTCAGTGGCCTAAAGCACGCTACACACGTTCAGTTTTAACTGCACAGTTAGACTGTGTGTAGCTTGTGTGTAACGTGTGTAGCGCGCTTTAACGTCGGTACTGCGTATCGTATATACAAAAACAGTAACTTAGAGCATTTGAAGTACCTGTAGCTGTGCGTGTAAATGTTGTCGTCGCCGCGCAAGCGCATCGCTCCACCGCTCCCGGAGTACCGCCAAGTCTTCCTCTTGGTAAGAGTCCAACGGCTTTTGGAGCCGAGATCTGATGGAATTATGTACAATAGGAATGGATTTCCGACCGGGTTCCCAAAGTTAAACAATAATGACAATTCAAAACAAGGATTTCTCGTCTCGTATTACACAGTAGGAACAGTTTTTTATAGGTCAAAATTTTCCCGTTTAATGGCACGACGGGTAAAATAATAAAAATGAAAAAGAACCTCTTTTTCTGGTGACAAATCCGAGGATCTAAGAAGTTGCTTTCATTCAATTATACTATTATCTTCAATCTGTAACTTATATATCGAATCGATGAGGCAAATACATAAAATTTTACTGTCAAAAGAGTTACCTAATGGTGTAGATTCTGTTACACAAAATCACTAAACTAAACTAACTAGACAGGACTAAAAAGGATGTTATCCCTTTCTTATGTACGAGGTTAAATAAGGATGACAATCCTTTGAGTCCTGTCAAATTAGTTTAGTTTTGTGATTTTGTACAACAAAATTGGCACTAATGTAGTGTGTGAAATGTAGTGTAGTGTATTTATTTATTTTATTTATTATCTTTCATTTATTTGAGGCTACGAGGCCCATATAACATATATCTAATATATAAAATTCTCGTGTCACAGTTTTCGTTGCCATACTCCTCCGAAACGGCTTGACAGATTTTGATGAATTTTTTTGTGCTTATCCAGTATCTATGAGAATCGGCCAACATCTATTTTTCATCCCCCTAAATGTTAGGGGTAGTCCACCCCTAAATTTATTTTTTAGACCGATTTCAAAAATTCTTTCACCGTTAGAAAGCTACATCATCACTGAGTAACATAGGCTATATATTATACTAGCTTCCCGCCCCGGCTTCGCTCGGGTAGACAAAATATTTGATATAAAAGTCTACCCGTGCGAAGCCGGGGCGGGCCGCTAGTATGTTATAGTATTTTATAGTGTATATCAATAGTGTTATTACCGGACGGTGACGGAGCCGACCTCGACGCTGACGATGTGCTGGCAGATAATGGGCAGCGTGCCCGAGTTGTGCGCCGGCTTCACGCGCACCGCCAGCCGCCGCTGCTGGCCCTGCCGCAGCTGGTACACGCCGCCCGTCACCATGTCGCTGCGCTGCGTCACCTACACACACCACATCACTACACATCACACTCACACATACACGCTTCAAACTTTATTTTTACACAACTAAGGTGGCACACAAGCATACGGCCCACCTGATGGTAAGCAGTCACCGTAGCCTATAGCCGCTAGCAATACCAGGGGATCACTAACGGGTTCCCAACCATGTTCTTGATGCTCCAATTTAAATGGGAAAACCCACGGGAAATCCGAAATCGCCCTACCTCTCTTAAAAAAACTTCACACATTAGACTTCAAGAACCTGTTACAGTTGGGAAACTAACTCACCTTCACGGGTTAATGGGTTGACAAGTCGCATCTATGACTACGTACTCGGTGAAAGACACAAAAGTAGGAAAATTTTTATTTTAACGCAGGTGAGTTTGACGAAATAAATAAATGTGTACTATACTAATAATATCATCCAATAACCTAAGGTTTATTCTCTAAAACTAACACCGAGTAACTGAATATATACTTCTTCTAATAAGAAGAAAATCTTATTACCATGAGTTATCCACACCGACGCTCATTATAAATGTGAAAGTAGCCTTGTGGGCTTATTATATTTTCACGATCAAAAATAGTTGAGCCCATAAGGAGGACAATCAAAATTAATTGTCAATGTCCATAGCGTATGCACTCAGGTATACTCAAATGCATTTTTTTAATCTCCTACACGTAAAATATGAGACGGTAAAAGGCGTGTTACTTATTTTTTTATTTAGAAACAAGCTTGCGGTTGACCGCCACCTCGGCTGATGTGGATGGATGAATGTGTTGTGTGCGTGTGCGTGTGTGTGTGTGCGCGAGTGCGTACCTCTACGGGCGCGTACTCCCCGTTGTCGTTGAGCTCGTGTATCTCGACCCAGAGCTGTATCTTGCGCGTGAGCTCGGCCCAGCGGTCGGCGAGCGAGCGCGCCTTGGCCAGCTGCTGCTGCTGCACCTCCCAGCTGCCGCGCGCGCGGCTGAACCCCGCCGACCGGTGGCCCCACACCTCGATCGACAGCGCGCCCTCTGGCTCAACACGCAAAACCCGCTTACTGAACAAATTCATAGCGACACAACACAACACACGCTCTATAGCCTCTATGCACACGTTTGTTTGAACCCCGCCGACCGAAAGGGAACATTTAAACGATAGTTAAGATAATTTACAGAATGAGTGCACGCAACCGATATGTTACAGTTTAATTTGCGTACTCAACTAATGTACAATTGGCCAGTACAGAAAGAGAAGATTTGAGTATGGGCCAAAATTAAAATCAAAAATCATTTATTCAGTTTAGGCCCTTATAAAGGCACTTATGAAGTTCTACTTTACCACCGGTTCAAGAAAAAATAGCCACCTAAGAAGAACCGGCAAGAAACTCATTGCTTTGATTTTTTCTCATGTAACAGTCATGATATAACAATACAAAATGTTTAACAAAGTTTTCCTAGACATAATTATTGACAAAGATCAAAATGAAAGCTACCATGTTGGTTATAACTGTGTCATGATAGGAAAGGTATGAGATGAGTCACCTGCGCAGTGGTCAATGAACTCCTCTGTGAGCGGAACGGTGAAGTCCCTGCGATGGTCGAAGCGGAAGGAGACCTGCGGCTGGTGGCGCGGCGAGGCGGGCGGCGCGGGCGCAGGGCTGTCGCCCACCTGCGGCGGCACCACGGCCGGCTCCGCGCCGCCCCACAGCGAGTACTGGCAGAACACGAAGTGCGACAGCGACGGCGGCAGCCCTAGCGCTTGCTTTATGACCACGCGGATTGTCACCTGAACACACACATACACATATTATAATCATCACACTAATATTATAAATGCGAAAAAATGTTACCCTCTTCACGCTTTACTTTTTAACCCGGAAAATGTTGTGTTGTTTCCCGAGGTATAGTAGAACAATGCGGGCGACGTCGCTGGTAAAAGCTAGTTCTTAACAATAAAACTAAAGTTTGAGCATTATCACACAGCGCCATCCGGCCCCAAACTAAACTGCTTGTGCTATGGGAGCAGGCAGTTGATAAAATATTCATATAATTCGATATTTTTGTAAATACATTCTCATAAGACCCCTAGCGTAGAAGTCAGATACACTAACCATTAGACTAGACTAGACCATCGGTTTCGTTGACAATCAATGACAAGCTGAGCTGACGAACTGTGCTAAATGACAGCTTCTATACAGAGCCTCGAACAGTAAAATAAAATGAATTCGGAGTTCAAACAAGTGCCAACCCTATCAATACTTGGTCAAAGTCTAAACATATAAAAACTTATTTATAAATAATATCTATTAGTTTACCTGTTGGGTGGCTGGGTCGACCGGTTCGTCCTCGTCCCTAATGTCGCCAGAACAATCCGAAGCCGCTTCGCATATTCTGTCTTGTGGGAACTGGCCTGCTACTCGACTGATTTCCACCTAAAAACGTAAACACATTGTCATAAACATATTAGAATCAGGCCATTCTCATTTCAGTATGAAATCATTGCAACGTTATAGAATCAATAATAAAATTGACTTGATACAGTCACTCTTAAATTATAATTTTCAATGAAAAAGATTGTATAAATATTACCTGCAACCTGCCAGCAACTTCACCCTGTTGACTGATGATTGGCGTGTGATAGTCAAGGGTGACGTCATGGAACAATGCTTCCAGAAAAATGTTTGCGACTCCAATAAGGTTGTGATTCTCTTGGGACTCGTAGAACGGGTCTACTGCTTTTTCGGTCCCCTCCTGGAATGACATATAAATATTAGCCCTATTACAGTATTAACACGTTAATGATATTTCGTTGTACCAGTACTGTGATATTTTTTGTCACTCATAAAGCATACATTTTATTGGAATATGAATATATAAATACTGTTACATATACTGACAGTCTGGTGCATCCCACTGCTGGGCAAAGGACTAAATAGAAATATTTATGTGAAACCTTTTTGGCTGGTGGAATTTTATTTTATACCACGAGATGACAGAACACCCACGGGATATCCCGATTCGCCCAACATCTCAATCTCAGTATCAGTATCAGTATCAGTATCAGTATCAGTATCAGTATCAGCATCAGCATCAGCATCAGTATCAGTATCAGTATCAGTATCAGTATCAATCTCAGTATCAGTATCAGTATCAGTATCAGTATCAGTATCAGTATCAGTATCAGTATCAGCATCAGCATCAGCATCAGCATCAGCATCAGCATCAGCATCAGCATCAGCATCAGCATCAGCATCAGCATCAGCATCAGCATCAGCATCAGCATCAGCATCAGCATCAGCATCAGTATCAGTATCAGTATCAGCATCAGCATCAGCATCAGCATCAGCATCAGCATCAGCATCAGCATCAGCATCAGCATCAGCATCAGCATCAGCATCAGCATCAGCATCAGCATCATCATCAGCATCAGCATCAGCATCAGCATCAGCATCAGCATCAGCATCAGCATCAGCATCAGCATCAGCATCAGCATCAGCATCAGCATCAGCATCAGTATCAGTATCAGTATCAGTATCAGTATCAGTATCAGTATCAGTATCAGTATCAGTATCAGTATCAGTATCAGTATCAGTATCAGTATCAGTACAGTATCAGTATCAGTATCAGTATCAGTATCAGTATCAGTATCAGTATCAGTATCAGTATCAGTATCAGTATCAGTATCAGTATCAGTATCAGTATCAGTATCAGTATCAGTATCAGTATCAGTATCAGTATCAGTATCAGTATCAGTATCAGTATCAGTATCAGTATCAGTATCAGTATCAGTATCAGTATCAGTATTAGTATCAGTATCAGTATCAGTGTCAGTGTCAGTATCAGTATCAGTATCGGCATCAGGCAGTATTACCTCGTGTTCGTGGTGCGTGTCGGGTCGGTCTTGTTGCCGCCGCCAGTCGTCGTACATGTCGCGCATGTCCACGAGCTTGTTATCGAGCTTCTCCATGGACCACACCTGCCCGCCGCGGCCCGGCCGCCGCACCATGATGGCCGGCTCCGATACAAACGCACCGCGCTGCTAACGACAACACTATATATTCACTGACCACATCTAATGATAACCATTTATATAGTACAATATCATAAAACGTCAAAATAAATTGTCATGTCAATATTGCCACGTATTGAATAAAAGATATTTCAATATACATATAACTACATACAAACTTATTTAATTATGATTACTAATACAATGTAATCCATGCTTCTGTGAATCCTATATTGCGAATGCTTTGTGTCAACAACTTTTTAGCACGCCAATTACTCCAAATTATGTTAAAATGTTAGATCGAATACATATTCCATATTGTTGGAGAAAACGTTCTTATACATCATAAATCAGAATGTATCACAAACAGTTACTTGCCTACTTTGAAAAGTGACCAGAGTGAGGATTTTTTTATCTACTAATGACTACGAATGGAAATTAGAATGCGATCTAAGTTGCTAGGGCACAAGTTCAGGTTCTAGCATACCTTTCTGTTGGGGCTCAAGTTCTGTGGCGGTATCTGTAGCGTGACGCTGAAGCGAGTGTTCCTTCTCATTTCCTCGGCGAGGAAGTTGGCTTCCTGCACGAGGGCGTTGGCGCGTAGGATGTCGGCCTTCAGTCGGCCGAGAGACCGTTTGAAGGTATCGTCGCGCTCCGCCGCCCAACGTTCCACGCGCGCGGCCGTCGTCGGCGTACAAGCTGGCATTTTACCTGTCAAAGTATGTTTCATCAATATTCAATCATATTATACATGTATCTGTGGGCTATTAGCATAGTAATATACAAAGTCGTTTCCCGCCGTTTGTACGATCTTTTAAAGCACACAACAGATTTTAATGCGGTTGTCACTAATAATAGTGATTCCTGAGGAAGATTTTCGTGCGAAACCCAGGCGGGTCCCTAGTATTCCCTATGACGGTTGCACATTCTGACGTCATTTTGACGTGGCAGCAACATACATAATTATCACAAAAGCCGCAATTTTTTCATCTGTTGATTAAAATTACGTCAGTTTGTTAAGAAACGAAATACCCCCACTGGTCTCAAACTAAGCAAAGCTTATACCATAATTCGTCTGGTACCCAACCAGACAAATCAAATAGAATAAATATTTTTTATTGTAGTTTAAATAGTAATGATACAAATAATAATAGACTAAAGATAACATTATTACCAAAGACCTTATCGCAAGAGTGATCTCTTCTGACACCTGACATTGCCATCGTTTGTATGGAAATATAGTTAAAAGAATATTTTCAATACTTATTTACATTACATACCTATTTTCATGGGATCATACGTGTACGGTGGATAAGGCGTCGACGGCGATAATATATTCCTCAGTTGCTGGAACTGTCTCTCGTATTCTTGTCTCTGTTTTTCTAAAGCCACTGGAAAATAATAAAAAAATATAAAAAACTTGTTTCATAGTGAGATGCACTACGTATCACCATAGAATTGACTCGGTTACCTTGCTTGTCCTCTTCGTGTTGCCTCTCAAGTCTAGATATGGCCGTCTGTATGGGGTCGTTGCTCAGTTCATTCAGCATGATCTCATCACGTGCGAAGTTGTAGTCGATCGGTTGCGCAGGAGTTTGGGGTTCTGAGGCAGCGGCTTTAAAATAAAAGATGTGTTTTAGCATGTTGTTCAATAATGGAATTAGCATTTGCGGAGTATGTCTCACTTATGATTTATTACAGAACTTAGGGCTAGAAATTTACTAGTAGGCTTGACCCCGACTTCGTTTAGCACTAGAACTTACTAGAATCCCGTCTTTTTCAGGATAACAAAACCTAACCTGTGTTCATGAAATTGAGGATTAATTAAACTCCTTTCAACAGCTGTTTTGGTTTTTTTTTATACCACTAAGGTGACACACAAGCCTACGGCCCACCCGATGGTAAGCAGTCACCGTAGCCTATAGCCGTTATCAATACCAGGGATATCACTAACGGGGTGCCAACCATGTTGTTGATGAGGACTCACTGTGTTAGCAGCACATACTACTAGCCCAGCGTATCCTCGTGGAGCACTGGCAACCTTACTTACCGCAGAAACACAACACTACGTCAAGTAGTGTTATTTCACTGTGGTATTCTGTAAGGCGGAGGTAAAGTCCCCAGTCGGGCTCCAATTTAAATGGGATAACCCACGGGAAATTCCAAATTCCCCTACCTCTCTTTTTAAAAGCTCATGGTGTGATTAATCACTGTACTTAAGCTTAGAAAAAGTCGTTCGTACAGGCTGGGATTCGAACCTGGGCCTATCAGATGACAGGCCGTTGCTTCAACCAAAAGGCCACCACGGCTTACTGTGGTTGACTTGAGTGACAAACTAATATCTAAACCCTCGCATTTTATTTATCTATAGATTTTTGGTTCTTGATTTCATGGCAGTTACACGATAAACATCGTATCATTTCCAAGCTTTTCATAATAAAATAAACCAACCCCTAACATATAATTGCAACACGATAATCTTCAACTTACAGATAAGTATACACTTATTCTCACCAGTGCTCTTTTTAGGACAGTTGACCCTGAAGAAGTGATGGTTGCCCCAGAGTATCCTATCGGCGTGTCCGAGTCTCACGCGCGACACTACGGGTGTTCCGTTGACGAAGCACCTCGCCGAGGCTACGGGCTCCATATGAAGCCCCCCGCCCTCCACCAACAGATGGCAGTGCTGAGGCTGGATCCCCAACCCCGACAGTTGGATGTCGGCTGAACTATCAGCCCCTACTAGCGTACGATCCTGAACACACAAATAGTAAGAAAAATAAAATATATGATTACTGAATGGTGTCGATTCTGTTGTTCAAAATTACTAAAGATAACTAATTTGACAGGTCTAAAAAGTGTTGCTATTCCTTTCTCATGGGGTTAAATAAGGATGGCAATATTTTGAGACCTGTCAAATTAGTTAAGTTTAGTCATTTTGAACAACAGAATTGGCACCATTATCAACATAAAATTGGCAGTAAGGTCGTGACCACGGCCGATACATCTTGGCTAAAACATCGAGGTAAATAAACAGAGATAGATATAATAAATAAAGGATCTGACCGGCTCCGGGTTTTGATCCATGATTGATTATACAATAGCGTAAGATTACATGGTTGCTTATAGGAATCATAAAAATCCTTATCTCATACCTAATTATTTATATTATTATTATAATTATAACAGAAAATTCATAAATATATTATGAATGCATGTACTATGATTTTCTCACCATTAAAACATAGCCTATTAATATTTCGTTCGTTCAAACAGTATATTAACATATCAGACCCTTAGTTTGGTTGATGATATTTATATCTAGATATAATTCTACACACGTGATAACAATGTACCTTTAGATAGTAAACTAGCAGCTCGTTCAAGGAAGGGTCCGCGTTGAGGTTCACGAGGTAGTATTTATTCTTCTCCACCTTGATACCGCTCGCCTGGACGCTGATGCCCATCTTCTCCAGTGCTTGCTGGCGCTCGCTTTGTACTCGACCTGCATTAGTAAACGGTTAACAAATCATATATTAGGAAAAAATCTACATCACTTTTCTTGTGATCTAGAATTATTCACTACAAAATACTTTAAATATACAGCTTTGAGATACTTGTTATTTATATTCTGAAATAAGGATTCCTCTCTCAATGAAGGCCATAAAATGGCCTGACTTAAGTCAAAGCAAAGATTAACATACTGCGCATTTTTCATACATTTCTTATTCTCATTTCTATTGGAAGTTCGTCTAATCTGTACCATATATCCCTATACATTTTAATATTACATTGTTCATACGTAAACCGTAGTAACGCGGCGTTCCAGATGAATTATTCATCTAGCTACGTAAATTCTCAACATGTCTAGCTAAATGTCAGTACCAGCCTTAGTACACTAACATTAATGATTAATTTTGTAGGTTATTTATTATTGTGTATTGAAAAGTGTGTAATGGGTACCTGTTTCGACCAATTTCTCTTCCCACGTACGCGACATTTCCTTCATCAGGTGTTCGCTCTGCGCCAGTTGTTCATGCACGTCTTCACCCATTGGTGATCCCTGGAATAAATAACAAAAAATGAATAAAATCAAAGGTTCTTAGAAAATCAATGTTTAATGGGTAATAAAATTCACAGGTACAATTAAAAGGCGTCAAATCATGAGCTTAGGTCACTTTAATGAATTACTGAGCATGATTAGCAATGTAAAACACGTCCGATTGGAAATCCCCTAAAATAATTGCTTAGAATACTTTCCATTAAGTAACCTTAGAATAAAAAAAACCAAACCAAAATCGGTTCACCCGCTTAGGAGCTACGATGCCACAGACGGGCAGACAGATACAAAGATACACACGTTGAACGGATTTGTCTGACAGTCTGCCCTTGACCACAATCAGTGCAACCTGATCGAAACGTCGGGATAAATGAAAATTCCCGTTTTTATTATTGTATATACGGATTTTTGTTTTTAAAGAATGGACGGACTTAACTCAAGCTCAATCAAGGTGTTGACGCGTCACCTATAACCAGACTATGTAAAAGCAACAAGTACCTCGAATCCTATAATGTCTCCGCTGACAGTGGCGTGTTTGAGCATCTCCTTGAGCGCCTCGACCTCTTGTCTCAGTTCGCGAATGATTCGCGCGTTCGGATCTTCATTGACCACGGCGTGGTTGACGATGCGCTTCGCACGATCGGCGTAGCGTAAAGTCGATAGGGTCTCTTCGTAGTTGTCAGCCGCTGGCGACACTGTTGCCACCTGCATTTCAAAGTAATTTATCATATTTTTATAGATATTCACATGATTAGAGTATAAATCATAATCATAATTCTCCTGCCCTTATATCATATTTTTTGGGGTCGGCGCAATATTTATTTATCTATCGGCTGTCATCTCTGTATACACTTCCTTTCGGGCCATGTCATCTTTCACACAGTCCATCCAACTTCCATCTGATTAGAGTATAAATGTTGGTGTAATATTTACAGTCGCGTACATAATTAACCCGGAACTATTTCCCATTAGAGTTGTATAAAGTGCTAACACTTTACTATTGTTTTAGAGTTATACGGCATACGACCCATATTGTATGTAGGCTTTGAACTGAATGGATGGTATGGAAAAGAAAAAAATATGGTACCCCATAGGATACCTCGTTCATTCGCTTTCCATCTATGGATGGAAAATAGATGTGATCTATAAAACATTTAATTAAACGCATGGCATGTGGGAAGACGAGAAGATACATATATTGATCACTATGTAACGTCATATCCGAACGATACGTACCTAATATATTCATAACATTACCATAACAACTCTATCTTGTCAATACCTTATATGTATAGTAGGTACGCGATAGCCATAAAACTAAATCACATGTAGGTACCATGTGTTAGTCGATATTACCTCATACGGTAACACATAAGCTGTTGTATAGCCTATCCTTCAACAGTACAATGCTAATTGGAACATTACTTGTCAAGGCGACTGCTAACTCTCTACAAGGCCGCCTCTATAAATACACGACCGCAACAAAGCAATAAATAAACAAAAGCACGTGAATTTTACTAATGCTACATTAAAAATAAAACAATTTCTAATGACAGATGAGTCAGTCCGACTGCAACGTCCTGCTGTTTGATCAGAATTTCAAGTGTGTTTGCAGCTGCACAAACGGAATAAATACTGTTGTACTAAAACTTATGTTCAGCCCCATTAAACTATGTACTATTTTACAAAGTATTCTTATGATCCTTTCCTGTATTTGTCAAAGTATTTTGTGAACGTGGTTTCCCAGAGGATTACAGCATGAGGTTCTACAAGAAGGGTGTGAAAAGATTTCTGCAGGGTCGGCAACGCGCGAGTGAAACCCCTAGTGTTGCGTCCGTAGACTACGGTAACCGCCTACCATCCGGCGGGCCGTATATTAGTTTGCCACCGTAGTGATATAAAAAATTACATGCAGATTATATCAAATATACATATTCTGATTTATTTTTAATCTTATCCACATATTCCACAATACATTATGACAAGTTGGACGCTAAAAAACATCTATTAAAAAAACTGAATTAGTAAATGTTGTGTGGGATACCTTGAAAACACTTAAGTTAATTAAGTAGCTGTGGCCTTACCATGACAGTCTTGCTGTTGCCACCAAGGTTGTCCTTCAAGAGCCAAGTGAGCACGGAATCTCTGTACGGCACGAACTTGTCCTTATTCGGTTTGCCTGACGACTGATCTGCGAGCTTGGATATAACTAGCCCGAGTGTAGTAAGTGACCTGAAAAGAAAATTTTATTTATACTGGCTGATAGCTGAGTTTACTGGACGTAACTTAGGCTACTTTTATTTTGGAAAAAAAAAAATAGGATTCCGCGCAACAAAAATTAAACCCATGAAATTGTAAGGAAAATTCCAAGGGAACAAATTCAGGGGCACAGCCAGTCCTACATAATAGTTGTGGATAGTCAAACATGTGTCATGCTAAATTGCTCTTGTAGAATCTAATGGACTCCAATTACAATCAATATTGCCCGGCCTTACATAACACTGCACTGTCGAAACTAGATCTAACCCAATACAGCTGTTGTTTACATATTTAGCGCTTGTTGCTCACTTGGTGCTATGTGATAATGACTGAACATCATTATACAAATTCACATAAATATCAAGTACTTTCCGGAGTATAGAGCGCCACTTCACTCTTGACTTGACACTCTTTTGCTTCTTCTATATTCATTAATCTCTTATTATATTCACGCCGTTTCCGAGCACTCTTTCCATCATTGAATACTGTGCCATATACTTTTTGTCACTTATTTATTTACTTACTTGTTAATATTGGAGCCCTCCTTCAAGCGGTCACCAACAGCGCCGGTCTTGACGGCCCGTTCAGAGCCAGCCAAGTCAACCAGCGAGAGCCGGGCGACCTTCTCCCCCGTGACCCCGGTGGCGGCGTCGCACAGGGTCTGTGTCAACACGACGCTGAACACGGCGTGCGAGCGCGAAGACTCGCTGTTCATGTTCGTAGCGGCCACTGTCCGGGACTTATTGCCCTCAGTCATTAAGTTGTCTATGTCCTGGGGACGAAACGATTTATTGAACTTACTTATTTTATTTGTTTAATGTCTTCTGTTCTGATCTTAGACAAATAAACAGAAAGAAAGACAGAAAATAAGTGAGGTCGACACTTTACTATCCACATTTTAAGTCCAGATTGGACATTTCTATCATTTTCAAGTACATCACTGAATAAACTATTTCAACTAAAAATAGATTGTTTGAACAATTTTAGAAATGTTTGTAATGCCTATTTGGTCTTCACTCGACCTGGCAACATGGAAACATTTCGGCGGCAATTGCAACCTCCTCAACAACCTATGTAGTATGTACTGAAACTGAAACTCATACTGTAATAACTCGGTATTTCCAAAAGGCTGGAAAAAAGTTGTGTACCATCCAAGTTACAATAACAGTCTTAGAAAATAGTCGGATATCCCGTTCTTTATTAGACGAAATATTGGGGTAAAATAATAAAACTTGGTGGAAACGCCGCTTGAATACAATACAACACTTCGTGGAAAAGGCAATTTTCCTCCAGCAATAACAGTCGAGTACAAGTATACAATGTATGTATAGCTTCTTATCTAAATACAAACTCGAATTTCTAAGAACAATAATTATACAATTGTTATTATGCTAAAGAGCAGTTGAAATTCGTGTTTATGCTAATTTCCTTGTAGCCATTAATTTAATTTGTTTATTGCTTGTGATTGCGTGTAAGCTATCCGCTGTCCAATTTGTGCGACCGTGAAACATTTGGCATTTGATAGAAATACAGAAAACGTCTATAATTTTTCCATAATGTAATCGGAGGGGACTATTAGGTTAGATTCATTTAAATATTAATAACTTATGTCAAAGTCTCAGTATGTTATCTAGAGATACATTCTCATTTTAGTCGGCGAACAAATGATCGGTAAATATAAGTATAATCTTAATTTAATTATAGAAATTGGATGACTATTTTACTTTTCACATACTGTAAACTGAGTTTATGCTAGCAAATTTTGTGAACAAATTCACACTTCACCGACGTCCAAATAATCAGCTAATCTACAAGATATATTTGGGGAATTACGATGTGAACAGGCGAGTAGATAACACCAGCAACACCCCTTGTCGTATACTGTCGTAAGTATTCTGTATCTAAAAATAACTTCACGCGTTAGTATACATGTGGGACTCGTAAACAAATTACGCCAGGTACACAATTCGATACTGGGGAATAACATTGTTTCATCTCACTTTACAGTGCGGGTTGGAGAGGCAAAAAGCGTAAATATATTTAAATTGGACCCCTTAGTAACAGCCTCAGCGTCTGTTGAGTAGAAGTTCTCACTCAGCGAAGTGTATTTTCTATGATATTCGTAGAATAATATTCGAAATGGCTACAATTTGATATTCAATGAAACAATTTTATTCACTTCTATTGCCGACTTTCAATGTTTTTTTATTGAAAAAAGCTTTCGATTCGCGGTATAATAAATGCCTGACTCCGTCGAATATCGAATCGAAATCTGAAACGCAATGAACGATTGGTTTCAAGACATCAACAGATATTAAAGTAGAATTATTGGGAATTATTCTTATCTCATTTCGCATTACCTGCTGATTGCACACTTTAGTATGGAAAGTGGTAGGTTGTCTCGATTTAAGACGCTTAATAAGAAAATTTGTTATCTCGACGCCCAATTAAGGGTGTGAATGTGACCATCTTCAGTCCACAAGACTGTCTTTAAGACTGGTTGAATATTGTTGCCCTATACATCATTATTGTCTACATACATGTCGATAAATACATAATTGTTGGGTATCGTTTACAATGAGTGTTCATTTAACGATATAATCTTGTTCCATTGCCTTGTTCGTAGTTCGCAACGCAGTTAAAGTTTCCTGAATCAATAAAACAATCATCCTGACGTCAGATAACACTGAAAGTTTAAAACTTCTTTGGACTCGCGACATACGCCTTAGAGTTTCAGACCACGTAACATGTCATCGAGTATGTTGGGACATTAACTTCGCGATTTGATAAAGAGACTTTGTAATTTGTTCGACAGCTGATACGCGATGTACCATTTGCACGCCCAATTGCGTTTGATTAGAGTTTAATTGTCTGCTGACGTAATGTAATCTCTTCCCTAAAGGATCTGGTTTTCGGCAATTGGGTTCTAGCTAATAGGTAGCCTAAAATACAGGTTTGGAAATTCACCTAGAGAGTTAACGTATTTGTATAAAATAACCATATGGTAAAAAAGCCTGTTCTCATATTATAAATAACGCATTTCTATTACGGTAGATACAAACGGGCAGGTATAAAAAATCTACGTCATTCATTACGTTGAGTGGATAAATGATTTAACGTTTTCCGGTTACAAAAAAATCCATCCATCATTCACAAGGGATTTCCTTTTCATTTGGTAGCACGCTAAAGCCTGATGAGAATACACTTATAGACACTATATGGTACATCTCAATAATTTGCAAAGAGGCGTTTTCGAATACGTAGTTGCAATTATTCATGCTCGGGCTACTTATATTAAATTGACACCTGACTATAGAGTATGGACGCTTACAAAGGCTATTACCACCATTTTTGTGAGGACTGTGCCAGCATCAAAGAACTGTCAATAATAAACACTGGATCGAAACTTAAGTCAACAGCTAGTGATAGTCCACTGGGTGGGTTGTAAAAGAAACCACACCAAAATGAAATCTGAACTAATTTTTTTTTAATTCCATTTGGTTCACCATGGTAAAGATCAAAGCGATACGTTTTTGGACCCAACATCAGATATATGAGCATTGAGCACGATAACGAATGTTCAGTTTTATAAGAGGCTTCGCCGAGTAGTACTCCAGAAAATATTCAAAGATTATGTGGCAAGCTCTGGCAAAATAATCGGGGCTTGACGTTGGCTCTTGTCCAACATGCTTCTAGCTACAATAGGCGATGATTCGTTGCAATTTCAATTTATAGTTATATTTTCAAACAAGTGTTGAACATAAGTGCAAATTCTAGAATTTAGGTAGTTAATATTGTTTTCACCTTTGTGACTGAAATAACTATTATGCATGCAATAATTATTTTATCTGTATATATTTATACTTATGAGAGCCAACGTACGTTATTTCAACAAGAAGGTCCGTGAATGTTGAATTTCTTCTAACACAACATCAGATGGTTAACTGTAGCGCGAGCATGAATAATTTGCGACAACGTTTTCGTGTCGCCTTCGACTATTTTTGTATTGAAAAATAAACAGCGCTGCGGCGGTGAAAAGTGGAACTAAAAATTAGTATGACAATTTTGACATTTCGCGTGTTACGTTTTCGAATATGTAGTCGAAAAATGTTTTTGCTACCGGCACTGATGTCGTATAAGAGAGTGTGAGGTTTCATAGTAGAAGTCTTTACAGAAATTATTGCCGTATCAGCAACGTATACCATCCAATATTTCTCATTATAGTCCAACTCCAACAGCATTTCAAAATCATTGTGGTCATCTTAATGTTTAGGGTCGGCAACGCGCCACTGATACCCGCGGTGTTGCAAGCGTCGATAGGCTATGGTAACCGATTGACATCAGGCGTGCCGTATGCTTGTTTGCCTCCTTACTAATGAGGCAATGATTTAAAAAAAATTGATCATGACCTTTCAACTAGAGCATATATACTAGCTTGATAAATCTGTATGATATATGTTTTCCAAATTACGTAAGAGGATTGGCGCCCGATCATACGTGTAACACAAACTATCTGGATTTGAGATACCGCGCCGTCATGGCCTGTGTCAATGTATATAATCCATCAAGCGCACGACCTATATTCATTCCACACACTACAAGAAGTTATGTCACGTCATAAAATGGACTAGGACGCCAATTGATTATATGGATAAACCGAAGAGCTTATTAAATATTCTGCACATAACTCACAAAAAAATAACAAGACTGATCAACGGTTTTTACCGGTCGGCGATTACGGTTATAAAAATTGTGAGAATGATTCTTGAAGCATTGCGAATCCCATACATAGCCTTAGGTAAAGCTACACATGTACATCCACTGCTGCTTATACTGGAAAAGCGTTCTAGATATACCTACGAAACGCATAATCAAAATTTCCTTGATACAAATATAAAGTTCATGAAAAATTGACTCGTATGAATGATTGATGAGCCGCACCAGAGACTGCAGTAGGCTGCCGTTGTAATGATTGATCTACAGTCGGAAGCGGAGCAATTTTTATATTAAACTGAATAGACACTGTTGACAGGTGACAAACTATAAGGTGTTCCGTGAGATGACTATAAAATCGACCTGACTTGACTGCGCTCGTAAAGCAATAGTCTGATTTACGACACTGACTTGGCAGTCTGATTTGTAAAGGGTCTTTTCGGCAGTTTGGTAGGTATGACGTAGCGTTTTTCATTGCTTACATGCTTACAGTCATAAAATTTATATCGAAATTTAAATACAACCCGTCGGCATCAAAGAAGATCGGAACCCGTAACTTGTCTAAATATAATCGGTGAGACATCACCATTCTTTCACTTCTCGCTCTTCTCATTTGCCAATCATAAAATTTGTCCACAAGATAAATCTCTCAATTCTGAATACAAATAAAGGTCGATAAAACCAAACATCAACAATAACTTGCGACAGCTCTTCAAGAAAACAATCGAAAAGTAAGAAAAGGGATTTCAACTATGAATTGTTCGCTCTACACCGACGGAATATCGACAGGGACTCGGGAGCCCCTTTAAGCCCCCCTCGAGCTGTGAGCGAACGTAATGAAGCTGTCCTAACGACCAATCTACACGAAAACGCCTATTCTATCTGCCAAACTGCCAATATTTGGTGTTCTCTAACTCCTATACCATTGCTTTTATACTGCCATTGTCTAAATATTCAATGCATTCGCTCCGTGATAACATGTAAATTAGAGCCGTTTAATCTGCAAATCTACACTAATATTATAAAGAGGACAGATTTGTATTTTTGTGGGTTTGTATTGAATAGGCTCCGAAGCTACTGGACCGATTTCAAAAATTCTTTCACCGTTAGAAAGCTAAATTGTCACTGAGGTATACAGGGTGTCCCAAAACTCAACGATAACCTGGTACCGGGCGAGAGGCCAAGGTATACCAGTTATGAAATAAATAAGAAAAAAAATCTATGTCACTTAGTCAAGCAATGATAGACATTTTTCGGAAAAGTTAAAAATTTTACACCCTTGGTCGCATTTTTAGGTACTGTGATCGCAATTTTCACAATTATACAGTGTTTTTTTTAATAATGTTATCTCAAATAACAGTGCTATTAATGGTAACCACAAATGAAAGTAATAATCATTGTTAACTAAGTAAAATAAATTAAATTTTGACGAGTTATAGTTTATAAAATTTATGTCAGTCAACTTTGACACTCTACGTTGGAAAAAAAATGTACTACACTACCTATGGCAAGTTTTTTTAAAAGATGGCCCATTTAGTCTAGATTTCAAAATAGTACAACACTTGCCACTTTTCTTGCCAATAAAACTGCTATTTCGTATTTTTTGCGAAAGGAACTCATGGAAAATTGAATCAAAATAAAACGGTAAATTATCGTAACACTTTATTATCCTCCTAAAATTAAAGCAGATGCTCAAATTGTTTCCCTCCAGCACGAATACAAGCTCTGCATCGCCTCAGAAATGACCTGTTCACCAGTCTTGCAAATCTCCTCGCATGGATTTCTTCTGATGCTGCATCAATTTTTTGGCGCAATTCTGTTATGTATATTATAACATAGGCTATATATTATAGGAGTCTATAGACATTTACCAAATATTTTGTCTACCCGAGCGAAGCCGGGGCGGGCAGCTAGTATATCATAAGATAGTATTATTATGTTGTTACTAAATGTTGTGGATTGTCAGGCTGGGGGTCCCGGTAGGGTGACCCAATAAGACACTGCTACATGGTGAATCGTTACAGTGGTCCCTACGTGTTAGCTTATATACTTAATATTACGTGTTAGTACAAGAAACGCCGAGAGCAATTTAAATATTACTGTGGAAAAGTAACTTTGGTGTCTATGATGAAATGATTGAATCATTCAAACTGAAAATTGATTATTAAACAGAATTATGATGGCGCAAATATAATGTCATAACCTCATCTCAATAAAATGTCTAAATAGTGTATGTATGTCAGTAATAAATCATTCGGCAGCCGTAGCACCGTTAATGAAGTACCTACTACACATACTACACCGAAAATGGAAAATAATTTATGCCTCGATGAAAATTTAATCTAGCGAACTGAAGCGCAGGCGTAATGAGCTACAGAGAATCGCAATTAAGCTCTCAAGCGAGCTCTGACCCCTCATTGTAGAGCTCACAATAGATGTATACTACAGATTGACGCGAAAAGTATAGAGAAACCTAGCTACAAAAAAGTACCTACGAATGTCTGTTAAAAGGTTTTTTTAATTTGTTGATTACTACATAAAATTCCTTAAGTAACTCTAGTGTTTAGTACGAAAACTATGGGGAATGAACAGTATCACATTTACAACACGACAAGATAAGCCATATGGGATCGGCTACTATCTAATGTAATCGGACTCTGAATGTATAATGCTAGTTAGGAAATCGTAGTCAGTAAGAAATAACGAGATACTATTTCATGATGGTAATCACAGTACCTACATTCTTTGTGCGATATCAAGTATCCGTCATTTCTCGTAACTACAGCATATCGCCTATAAAGCGAGTATCTAAGATTCTTATGGCAGGTAAACGCGTCGATCCAACCCTTCAAAGTGAAAAGTGATGTCGTAAGATAACACGACGAGGTCGTATCGTAACGAAGGCGGGACCAACAGCGCCATAATATGGCTTCACAAATAACTCCATTAGGGAAAACTTCGACAAGCTATTAGCAAAGTGGCACTGAGTGAACCAAAAACCTGAGCGAGGTCAAAAGTCACATTCACAATGACTGAATAAACGATGTTAAAAATATGGACTCCAGATCATAATACATAACAATTTTAGTATCTAAAAATCTATCCATTAATCGATTCAGCCGAAATGTTTCATGTCATCAGCTAATAAATTATAAAGATTTGCTAAAGGCTATATTATTCTGCGTACTAGCCGAATAATAAGTCTCTTGGAACTTAAGAGCCGGGTTACTATTTCATTGATGCACATAAATAATAATTATTCATTTTCATTTATCTCAGGCTACGAGGCCCATATAACATATACCTTAATAACTAACATACATAGAAATAATAATATATTTAAAGGGCTTTTTTCGGCGCATCCCTATAGCGACGGTATACTATTCCCGCAGGCCAGAAGTCGGAAGCGAAGAACATGTCCCGATGTTTTGCAGGCACCTTGAGCACGTACGACTTGAAGTTGGTCTCTCTTGCCGACTCCAGTCTCTGCAGGTGTAGCGGTACACTTGGAGGGTCAGGGATCCAAAATCTGATTCTCTCCTTGACGAATTTTAGCACCTCTTCCCCGGATGTTTTAGGATCCAACCTCGATATGTATATTGAGATGGTGGGGTCCACAACACGCAGAGTGGATTCCGGTGTTAAGTTGGTGGCAGTACCTCGGCGGTTACGCGATGGTTTCGGTCGATACTTCTTCTTCACCAGGGTGAAGCCGTTATATGATGTTAGCACCCTAGCTTTTTATCACCAGCCATATCGTAGAAGGTAGTACCTACCTATATTTTTGCCTTATAGCCTTTTCTTTAAGTAGATCTCCAGCAAATTTAGATTACCCTTACAAATGTAATGGTTAGCACCTACCTGAAAAGATGAGACAGCCAGTTGCGAGAGGCCATCAACGTACGGACCCAATACAACGTGCTCTCTCACGCGCAACGACCGCCGGGTCGTCTCCGGATCGAGGAGGTCGTGCACGCGCTCGTTGTAGATCTCCATGTAGGAAACTTCCACCTAAGGAAAGGATAATAGATAATATAAAAGACCGATATAAGTTATCTCATTGGTATCTGATCATATCTGCCTCACAAAAACGATACACAGAACAATCAAGCTTATCGTATTAAAGGATTTATAGTGCTTCTTCAGAGTGTAATTTGATTAGTAGGAAAACAAAATTATCGGCCTGTTTTGTGTCAGAAAATATGTATTGTTATTTTACTAGACAGTACGATATAGTCCAATGCAAGAACTTCTTAATATCTTTAAGGAGTATGAATAGATTTTGGCGGCACGGAGATAGCTTTTTATTGTTGAAACTAAGAAATACCCCCTACATTCAACAATCAAATTTAAATCTTAGGGCAAGCTTTTAGTTAAACTGCTGGACTCCAGATTGCGGTATGGTATAATATTGTTCATATCAGTATTAGTGTTATACGAATTTGTATTAGTAAAAGTATAGAAAGTACCTTGTATGTTAAAGCGGGCGGTGATTGTTGAATAGCAATCCTCTCGAAGAGCGCATCACATAGTCGAGGTATGATGCCTCCTTCAGCCCCCTGCGAGCCCATCATCGTGTAGGACTTGCCTGATCCTGGACAAAAAGACATAGGTACACTATTTATAACTAATATACATTGAATACTGTAAACAATACCTTCTGTTTCCAAGAACGAATGAATCGCGTGTGACAGTCTGAGGTAAATAGACGTTCGGTAAAAACTCATTTGCTTTTATTGACATTTCATTTGCATGCAGTACGCAATGGTATATTCGCTACAAAATGAAGCACCAAATTAAACGTTTAAAGAAATTGCGAGTACTACTTGTCAACATAAATAACGAGATGCACAGAGGTAATCATTTCAATGTTTTAAAAATACAAAGTAGGTTATAGAAAAATATGCATGAACATAAAGTTGGTAGACTAGATATAAAACAGAATTTAGGTATAACATTATAGAGCAATGACACAAAGTTAACTCGTTTGTTGGCGGCGATATAATTTATATTGAGTTTGGTGCTGGTTTGATAGAAACTTACTATATTTGGAACAAGCTGGTCTTGGCTATGGGTAGACGAACTTCGGGCTAACGCTCCGAAAGCACGCGAAATGAGTTGCCTCAATGGGATCGTCACAAGGACTTTCAGACGCTGCCACATATTATAATGTAAAGATATACTTTTATAATGGTTCGTTGGAATAATCTCTCTACTGCAGTTGGAATGGTCACTAAAAATATGATAATAATACGAATATATTGAATGTTTTCCCTTATACAACTAACATACTTGTAATATATCCTTAAAGCTCATGAAAACGACTTTCATAGAACCAAATCAAAAGTCCCCGTAAAAATGTACATTCCGACTGACTTTCAAATGCCCTCGAGTTTATTTTCTCAATTTGTAATACAATGTTTCCGGGAAGTAGATGCTATTGGCAAGCAATTCCTGATTCCTGTCTGACAATAAATAAAGGCAATATCGCAAACCGAACTTGTCAAAAGATAGGGAGGCTGCTGTTTAACTTGCAAACAAGTTTGGATAAACGAAGTCTCCAGTTGAGAAAAATAAGGCTGGAAATGTTCTCAAAGGAAAGTTGGGCGTTTTGTATAATGTTGTGGGCTTGGCAGATGATTAGATTTATATTCCAGTCACACATGTTAACATTGTTGACGTAGAGAACGACATTAGTGAAGATAGACTAACAGTGGGAATATTCCATTTAGTGAATGTAGCAAAACATAATGTGTTGATAGCAGATGTAAATTTATGGCAATATTACGAGCAATGGATAATTGTTGTTTGTTCTATTATGCATATTAAGAGTCGAAAGAAAAAGTATTGCATGCATTATCTTTTTTCCGTCCCGGTGGTAATTTAGACATTTTTACGTGCCTTATTAGGGCCTAAACTGATTTTTTTTTTCATTTAAGAAAAGATAGATAATAAGTAATTGCACACTTGTATTTGCACAAGTATTTGCGTTCTAAGTCAAATCTACCTACAGTAATTCATACACGCTACCAACATATTGTATTATGTATACCTACAAATGCATCATTAAAAATACCTATGACCAACAACAACGCAACTTCATGTACAATACATATATGTTTTGTGTTTGTATTCAAACCATAACTTATGGGAGTACATGCATGATTTATTGTAAGAATGAATCAAATCGGAAGCACACAATACAAAAGGAGCACCATAGAATTCTTTCACACGAAACAGAGGACGACCATATTTTCTAGCGGCGGTCATGGGATTTTATTGGTACACATGTGTTCCGATCAGATTTATAACCAAACATGTTTTTGTTATTCTTTGTATTCCCGTTTGTAAGGTAAATCTCTCGGAAATAAAATTTGTTCAGTTACGATTTCTTTAAGCAAAATCTGCAGTTATTAAATGTCAATATTCGCATAAATAAATATCTGACCGGTACTGATTAACCCTTGTCAACTCTCCGAATGTTTAGATTTGCATCGAAACAAATACATATTGAGTTTGGTGAAAGGTAAACGTACAGTTTAATCAACTGATCCACCAACTCAATCACGAATTGCAAATAATGGTTTTTATTTGATTTGTAGATATACAAATCAAATATCACAATTCGGATCTATTTTTTTGTTCTAACTGTTCTTTTATGTTCTCATGAAAAAAAAAAATTATTTTTCCCTAATCTTAGAGAAAATTCGAAACCTTAAAATTTATATTTGCTTATTCTAATTAGATTCAAAACCTGTTTTTTTTTATATATTTGACCAGAATGAAAATCCAAATCAAGGTCAGATGTGGTTCCTTGAGAAAAATCGATGTCAATTTGCAGGTGAGTAGATCATAGTCACCTGCTAGCGGCTTTTAATAAATTTTTATTTACTTAGTAAGGCGCCGAAATAAAATTATTTATTCTTTGAAATGATATACATATTCAATTACCGATTTAACTTGTACACATGCTACAAGTGCAATAAATACATAAGCTACACAAATTAGACACGTCATCCAAACTCCAAGCGAGGGAGCGTTTAAATTAAATTGAATACGTTCCACGCGTCGCCCCGATGCCACTTGAGATAGAAATCTAACGAGAGCGTTTATCTAAGTATACCTAGATATACTGAGCGGAGCAAGTTCAATCGCTCTCGACAATTAACGAAGGCAAACAGCAGGTAGGTAGTAGTTAAAACTTGGCCCCAGTGTAAAGCACAGGGGGAGAACGTTTAAAGTTTGCTCTGATAAATTGGAAATTAAACTATCTAGGCACGACAGTGTAGTAATACGTTTATATACGTGGCAAGAAAGCTTAAAGCGCGTCTGATGGTAACCGAACATCAAAGCCTAAAGATGTTTCCAACTATGCACGTAAGCATGTAACGTTTACACGTTAACGTGGCCGTGGACTTTATCAAGTTTATGTCGTGACATAGGTGTATTAGAATTGCTATTTTGAGGGCTAAGAATCTATGTTGGCAGTGGTGTGTCCGTAGCAGGCTTTTCTGTATTTCTTATTGGAGTAGGCACATTTCAGAAACAAAATCAAGTTATCAAAAAATTGTTTAACCACCTATGTGTACCGCAAATGAATTACTCAACCCAATTTGATCGATTTTGAAGTAAACCTTTTCAACCGTAAACAGAATTTTCGATCGGCTGGATGTCAAAGCTGATCAAACTGACGCGAATGACAGATTCGACGCCTCACCCCATCTACTTCGATAACTAAAAAATATAAGGCATAGAAATTCCAATGCATAAAAAAAATAAAAGTACCTATCAATTTTTTTGTAAAATGAAATACACATCCAGAATTACAGAGAGACATGTAACCCATCTAGTCTTTTCTAATCTAGAATTTAGAATTTAGAGTCTAGACTCTAGATACTAAAATTAATATGATGGTAATTGTTGCCGGTTAAATAATTTAGCTATAAGATTTTGACTGTTTTATTAGTTCGGCAAATTTTATGTAAAATAATCTTTAAAGGGCATTACCACCACTTTCCCTATGCGAAATACTGTATGCCACTCATACGGAATAATTTTCAAATCTTTCCCCACCCAATTGTAATAAAAGAATGGTACAAGATTCGATTGACACAATTAAAAATAAAGTCAGTCGAATAATAATAGCGACTTTGGATTTTCCCGCTTGCGCTGTTAGTTAGTAGAGTTTTGTATCGCTTGAAGCGCAACAAAGCTGGCACCAGCAGTTTTAGGTCACTCGGACGCGGTACCTGCGCTGCGTCGGCGTTCTTTGTTCCTGTTCCACTATTTATGACATACCTATATGGTATGGTATAGGTACTCACTTTACCTAACAGTAAAACTTTAAATTGCTATTCAAAACTACTGTTCCTATATAAGTATTGATATTTTTTATAATTGGACCGGTTTGTATGATGTATTGTAAGGTGGAAATCTGTAAACTGAGATTTTTTTGATCGGCTTATTGGACACGCTATCTACAATGCTTGTAAAAAGATCAATAAATAAATAAAATAAAACAATCCTAGTTTTGTTATTAAATCGAAATATTATAAAGAAAAAATACAATGTTACAAAATATATTATAGGTCAGTGAACAGGCCGTTAATTAACTAACTTAAGACTGGTGCAACAAGAAATCGTTCTTACAAAATATTTCGTAGCACTATGCGTGTTCTGTAGACGTAACTAAACTCTGGTCTCGTTAAAAATCCGTAGCATGTACGTAGCGCATTGCTACGAAAACGAAACATTTTCACTACTGCAATTTCAAAGTATTTTTTCACATTTATAAATAGTTCATACGTAGGTAGTTAGGTATACATTCTGAGAGAATTCATAAATGCAAGTTTTAGCGGCAGCGGGGGTGACTTGCTCGCTCGGTAAAGTTTCAATGCAACACTTCAGACTTCAGCACTGGGCTTACCTTGTAAGTTAGGATTGTTAACTTGTTGTGATTATTGTCATACATAAGCAAATATCAACCAAACTAGAGGTAGCATTAAAGCGATTGATAACAACTCTTCATAACTTCTTTAATAGGTGCCTATTGCTAATGGATGATTTGCTCCTCCTCAAGGATACGCTGGGCTAGTAGTAATGCTGCTAACACAGTGACTCTCCATCAACAACAGGGTTGTCAACTCGTTAGTGATACCCCTGGTATTGCTAGCGGCTATAGGCTATGGTAACTGCTTACTATCAGGTGGGCCGTATGCTTGTGTGCCACCTTAGTGCTATAAAAGAAAAGGGTTTTATTACCAACTGTACCTAGTTGTTAAACGGACTAAGGTTAAATAATGCTCAAAAAACTCGAAGTAAAAAACCCTTCAGTTTAGCCTTTACCTATTTGAACTGTTGAACAACGTATATTGAATGTATAAAACTATTACACGTACCAATCATAATGAAACACTCTAGATATTAAGATTTTAAAGAAAATATTTTTATATAATATTATAATAGGAAAATAATACTATCAAAAAATATTTTTATCGTATTAGGTATTGTCGTAAAAAAAGCAAAAAAGTTATTCCAAGCAGGCTTATGATAATAACTTGGCTGTTTGTACAATAAACATTTGATACGGCTGGAGCTTCTTGACCTACAAACGCTCAAGTAGCCAGGGTTGTTGACAAGGAACTGGAAGGAAAGGAACGCATTTCATTCCCTACTCGTGACAGTTCCATGAATACTCGAGTTATCGTAAACCTACGCCCCGAACGTTTGTCAACCAAGGAAATACTTTTGCATAATACAGATATCAAATAGGAATTGAATTTGTTTTCGTCACGGGTTTGTTTGTCAAATGAGTCTCAATCAAGCCACTGCATTCTGACACAATCAGGTTGGCCGTACGCTTGTGTGCCTCCTCACCTTACTCTTAGTGGTATAAAAACATACAGTTTGAGACTAATTTGGTTCCTATGTGGGAGGATGAACGCCCCGTCGATCGTGAGAGGTACGTGCTGTTAGTATCATCAATGATCAAAATATACTAAGCATAAAAATATACCGACATATCAAAAACAATATAGATGTAGATAGAAGCTTTATTAATGTTTATACGTTGATGTATGGCCCTATAAAGTGTATAACTTATTATGAGGAGAATATGTTTTTGCTGAATATCTACGAAGCACTTTATGTAGAATTGCAGCAGTAATTCTACCCACGGGAGCTATTCATGTAGGCAAAGCTTAGTGTCTGGTAAGTGACAGCCGGTGAAACCCACTGGGAGACAAGCCTAGTTTGTGTGCGAGATATGCTTGAATGAGTATTGTGAATTCAGATAGGAAAAATATAGAAGAGCATTAGCAATGTATACATGTATTTATATATACTTACAGTGTTAACTTAATTAAATTACATTCCTTATATCTACTTTTTTCTATCCCAATATGTTATTATAAACAATAAATAAATCTATCTGAATATTAATTGAAAAGCTTTCTTAATATTGTTGAATTATTATATATATTCCCTTTAATTCAGTCAAAATGTATGATCTTAACAGAATGGAGCTACACGTGGTTACTTAAGTTGGATGTTCTCCAATAAAAGTTCATATAAAATAGTAGCGTCTCCAAAATTCGCAGAGACTTCAAATCGCTGGGGTTACCAGGAAGTACTATCCGCGAGATTCAACTATTATTATGTATGGCAGCATTCCAAGTTGTGTGCGTAGGCGGATCTTACAACTTACTGTACAATCAATAACAAATCAGCAGCTTATACCACGTTTTATGGTTTACTGTGTTTAGTCATATTTACCCCTCATGAGAAAGTTAATAACAATGAGATAATAAAAAAAAATGCCGAGATCTGGGAACAAAATATGGTTTAGAGCATATAATTTAACTTAGCCACAAGCATATTAATTATGAAAAAGGTGCCAATTCTGTTGTACAAAATTACTAAACTAAACAAATTTTAAAAGTTTAGCTATCCCTTTCTCATGTGCGGGGTTAAATAAGGGTAGCAATACCTTTAGAGCTGTTAAATTAGTTCAGTTTAGTGACTTTGTACAACAGAATTGGCACCATTTAGGAGATAATAAAGTACTCAAATGAAATCGAATCATCATATGAGCTATGAATGAAAAAGTTTGCAAACAGAAAATAACATTTTGATCTTTCAAACACGAGAACCTACTCGTAATTGCTGCTTGAATTGCAAAAATTACGATAAAACTGGCACATGTCGCTGAGCCGCGACGATACAAAAAAGGTCAACTTTGATTATTGCTCAAACGAGCCAGATTGATGGGGAGTGGATATACAAAAGGCAAAGGCTACGCCTTTCTGCTTAGTTGGCGAACACAAGCCAACGCCAACTTCCAATGGAAAATCAACAGTGTTGGTGATTCGTATTGGCGCGTTGGACCAATTTTTATTAAGGAGTGTTAGGTTCGAACGCACTGTAATCGCCGTTACATTCAATGGCTATAACGAACAGTTGAGAAGCTAATTGGGAACTGATACGCAGAACTAATGCCGTTTCCATGATTCAAGATTCAAATTCAAGTAAAATATTCTTCCAAGACTAAGATTGTATACAATTATTATTGTCAAGTAAATTACAGTTTTCATCAATCTGTCTAAGGCTGTTGCGCCTTACTCACTTGTAGTATCGAGAGCACGAGACTTAACATTACATTATGAGTTCCCTGCCCGTAGGTACTTCTCACTCACTCTAATCTATCTCGCTGCGTGCGATGAGCTCAAGATACACCCTTAATACAGCTAGTGCAATAAAATTACGGTAAAACAATTACGTCAGTGACAACGATAGACGAAAGAAAATAATAAAACAAAGCTTATATATACCGATGTCTTAATGCTAATGGAAGGCGACTATGCTACTATTGCACGTTTGCACGAATTAAGTGCCGAATACGTGTCCTAATAATTAGCATACGCGCAATTATCGACGCCTCAAGAAACTACTAATATGAAATACAAATCAATTGGCATAACCAGAAAAACGTTCCGAGTCCCCATATAAGACGTGTGAATTATTATTTTACAGTGGACTATAACTGGACATATATAGAGTTTTGATATTGGATTAAGATATTCAAAATGATTTAGCAAACCGGTCAGCTCGCACAAGTCAATAAACGACTGGGATTGGACGAAATCCTTGTAATACATTTTGTAATCAACAATTAACTCTATTAAATTCGTTTATCACGCTGGTGAACAATTCGCAATTAAGGTCTTGTCCTCGAAATAACGAGTATCATGTTGTTCATTACTTTTACTATCAATAACAAAACAAACTTATTGTGACAATAATTTAATTTCGTAAAGCTATGAATGAGAATGACCCGATAAACATATTTTATTAGTCATCACGAAGTTCAATGAGCCGTTAAATTTAGTGTACAATTACTATGATGAATATAATGGTGGATGGATGGATATACGGGAAAAAGAAGACTGAAGAGAGATGGTTGTGTTTTACGTCTGAAGCACTATATAAGAAGGAAATTAATTAAGAGATCTAATAGATACGAGGGACGGATGAAAGAAGCATACATATTGCGCGGAAAAAGAACAGGCAACAGAAGAAGAATAACTAGATATGGAATATCCGAGGAATTTGTTTTTCTTATTCAAGTTATGAAATATGGCCAACATTTAACTGATAATAAGAAATGAATTAAAAAAAAAATTACCCATAAAAGAATTAAATTTGGACAGAAGTTTCGTTAGTGCGCTTAGTACGTTATAAATATATATGTTCTCATAGAATATCAGTGATGTGTGATGTGTTGTATTACTAAAATGTCCCAGAGCGAAGTTGACTGGAAGCAAATTGTTACCAGCTCGACAAGTGACGCAGAGTGGGAACATGAAAATGCACTTGCGTAAACTGTCTCTGTCAACGACAACTTCGCAATATATCGTAACGCAAGTGAAAAACCTTTTACGGCTACAAAATACTGTTATTAACTAGCTTTGGCCCCGAAAATTTGTCTGTTAGTCTGAAATAAGTCATAGCATTGTAAACTGAGCATGCAAACAATAGGTACACCTATCATAAAAAGATTATGTACGTTCGGCGTTCGTACCTACTCCCTAACAGTAGAATAGTAAGGTATTTTATAAGGGCAATATATTTAACAAAACGTTACCTAATTCCTCTGCGGGCAGCAACGAGATACAATTTAAAAAGAAAAGGATGTCATTTACTCCGACACAAGCGATTCCAGACCGCGACCTAATTTATACGGCTCCGAAACAGAGTTAATCGAAATTGGTAAAAAGGGAGTGGTGGAAACGTTGGCATTAATCATACTTGTAGAACATTTAGTAAGAACTGGAATTGTTTAAGTTTTATCGAAGGGTCTAAAAAATAAATTCGATAACTTTCAATAGCCTGCATCCAGGTGATGTGAATACCGTCCGTAGCGGTGTGACGAAAAAATATGGCTCAACTTCCAAACAATGGCTGTCAGTCAGGCATGAAGGATGACATTAAAATATCCAATATCAGAATGATGGGCTATGAAAAGGTGTCCAAAATGTATGTTTCTTTACCTCAGGACTGTTTCCTTATACAGAAATATTTTACAAAGAAATTAATTTTATTCAATCAATTTCTAAATCTTCATATTTACTGTCAGCATGTAAACGACAAGAGGCTAGAGAGCATCGAGCTCTGCGATTCAATGCGTTTAGGAATCCTAAGGTAGAATGTATCGCAATGATCAACCCGGAAACTATATTTCTATATTCATATTCAGACAATTTGTCACTTAAATGATATAATTTACAAAAATGCCAATAGCGAGCAGATTTGGCTTGTCATGCGACGCTGAACAAAGCTTTGTGCCGTAGTACCAATAACTTGAAGTTTAGCTCGCTAGCAAGCTCTCAAGTCTCACTACTCAGATGTTCGGTTTAAGCCAGTCGGAGGCTTCGTTCATCAACTCAACAGAGACCGAATGCATTAACGTTTCAAAATCAATTTCCTCACAGCCAGCCCCCACGCTGCCACCCGCCAGGAAATTAGCGAGACACTAGGAATTTAAATTCGACATCCATTTTATTCCAACTTTATGGGACAGACGTTTTTATCCAAACCTTTGCTACGATATTGAATACAAAACATATCGATAAAAATAATAATAATGCCACATGTTCAATCATAGATTCTGCTAAAATATGTTTATAAAAATACACATTTCTAAACCACTTCAAATCAATATAAAAAATTACAAGGTATAAAAATTTCCAACTGTCTAAGTACAAAAATATCTAAATGTAAAATTACACATGCATAAATTCTTTAAAAAGCATGAATATGATCTTACTACTTCAAATCAATTAAGAAAGTTCATGCGAGCCGTAAGTATGACTGAAAAGCTTTTCAAAAACGCTCTTTCTTGAAACCACAAACAGGACAATTTGTGTTAAATTCAATGATACGCTTTATAAAACACGCAAAGTAGGGTTGCCCTCCACAGAAAAAGGGAAAAAAGTAAGAAATTACGTTAAATCCCACAAATTAGTTACGGCTCGGTTTCACGAGAACATCCTGAATTCAGGACTGTCGGGTCAGACTCAATGAAGCATCAAGTTAGCTACGGAAAATATTCCCACCATGCCAATAGTAAGAACGATCGCGTGAATAAGATTAATTGGGCTGCCTTACGGACGGGAAGGATCACTGTTTTATTGTGTTAAGAGATAAATGTTCCGACAAATAACTATTAGTTGTGGGGCTCACTGAAGGCGTTCGAGGAATTCGAGCTTATTGCTTGGCCTCTAAGTTACAGTTCATAGTCAGCAATTTTTCCAACGGCTGTGATTAAGTCAACGCCTGTTACTGTAAAAGTATGATATGAGTATTAATTATGATGTCAATTATTAGGTTAAGATATAAACTCGACCAATTTATTGCAAATTTAATTTAAATAAATTATATTTACTCATGTGATCATAGTACGACACCTTTCGGGTGATATAATGGAAAGTTATTTTTTAGTACGGAACCTTGGGTGGCGTCCAACTCGCACTTGGCCGATTTTTCAATTAAGTAATTGTAAAGAATAAAAAATTAGGTGTGGCACTCGGAGACTTCCGCGGTAAAGCTATTGCATAGCATTTTTTATCAACTTATGCAATTATAATTATTTATTTATTTTATTAATGCAGTATTTTTTTATATACCTATATACTTTCTCACAAACAGCTGATTACGGTAGTTTTCCAATACAACCAATGCCACCTAAAGGCGGGTTTGTGAACTAAAGAGAAGCGTGATATTTCAAAAAGTCATTAAGTTCTGGTATTTATCGATAGATGCCGGTCGGAGTGGGGGGCGTTAGGTTTTTTCGTTACGGAATTTCTGGATTCGGTCCCCACGCTCAAGGCCCGCGATAAAAGCTATGCAATAGCTTAACAATAAATGAATGCCATAAAATTTAAATACCGGGTTATGATAAAAAAAGTTAGGTGAACTTTAAAACTCAGTAAAAGGGCCTCTTATTCGTTGAAATTATTTTGATTTCATACAATATTGTAATTTAACCTCAAAGAAATACCTCTTTAACCTTTAATGCTGATATTTTCTCCCTGCATAACAATATTTATTCATGTCTTTATGCGACCCACCCCTGGCGAAAATTTAATAATACTTCTGCATACATTTCTTGGGTCGTTTATATGATACATTAGACGTAAATTGCTCGTTTTTTTGCTAAATAGTCTTTCCCAGACATTTGCTATTTACTCTGTGTTATGTACGTCCAGTAAAACGTGCATTAAGGTGATAATACATAAAGGTGAGTGTTGAAGCTCTCTGCGTATGAAAAAAGTTAATAGCTACTCGGTAGTCGTTATTCCGAATGGGTGACTGCGAGCGTATGAATGAATGATGAATGGATGAATGAAGTAGTTGAACCGTTGTGAAATCACTGTCGGTTTTATGATCGTGTAAAGTTTGAAGTGAACGATCCGATTAAGAAGATGAGACTGAATATAGATACGCTACCCGAAGTTTGATGAAGGTACTTTGGGAGCTCGGACAAGTGACGTTTCCTTCGGTTCGTTTTAAATTATTCAGTGAAATGTAACGAACGTGATTGATGACCTGGGACTCCCAATAGACCTTAGTCTTGACGTAGGAAACAGATATAATAAATTAAATTTTAATGTTGTCCCTTACGTTTCTGAATTGTCAATTATTTTAATATATATATTATTTTGGGCATTGTCATTGCGGCTGACATCGCATTACAGGCAACGGTAATAAATTATTTAACCGATGACAAGTATGAAGACGACATTACCGTCAACAAAGAGACTGGAGTGATAAAGAAAACTTAGTTAGTTGGTTTTCAAGCCGAAGGGGACATGTTTATGATGGCTGGACGTTCCCCCAGCGCTAGTCTGGCTACTCACGCAATCCAAACAGGTACATGTGTTGTAAACATTTGCACGTATGTACTCCTGTTTTACAGAGGTTTATGGAAAAGTTTATTACATACGGACTATACAAGCAACATCGTTTTAGAAAAGTTTTTATTGTGATGACGAGCAGATGAGCTCTAAATGAACTATATAATCAAAGCGTAACCCTTATCGAGGTAATATTGAGATATCAACTTGTAGGTAATTAAGCCGACAATCTTCAAACTTCAGACGTTATTAAGCCACTCCCTTCAAAATACAAACAAACGAAATATAGCAAGATTTTTTTTTGACCCGTCCTCCTAAAACAATTATTCTACTGTCGCATTCAGACAGGCTGTTTGATAATGTAATTTGTTTTTGTGCTCATGTAAGGATTAAAATTCAAATACATTTTGTGGTCCCGTGAGAAATGTTTCGCAAACGTCACGTTTTATGATATCCCTTTGAGTGTTGCCCACCGATAATGAGCCTTTACTTATGGAAGTTCTACGCAAGAAATGGTTAAGGGAAACACTGGGGTACCTTGAATAAAACAGTGCCCCTTAATCAGGTAAGGTCATGTTCTGTTAATAGGAATCTCTTCAGGTTCATAATTTTCTTAATCCTTTTTTGAAACAGCAACGTATGTGGTTCTACAAACACTGTCAGCGTAGTCTACAATACAGCCAGTTACACAAAAGATAGAAAGTATGTAAATATAATATGTTAGAAGGACTAAAACGCAAAATTCCCTCACATAAAATAGCAACTTGAAATTACTTTTTAGAAAAACGCAGTGTGTGAAAAGATACTTTCTTTTACCTCAAAGATATAAACTTACGGGCACATGCGACGAGCGGGGCGTATAATTAAGTTGATTCCCTAATTAACCAGTCTCGCTCTACTTATACCAGTATATATCGAGCGAGTTTGTGTAACTGTCAAACTCTGCAACCTTCACTTCTGTGTTAATTACGTTTGCCAACGTAATTAAAACAAAAGTCTATATTTGTAACTATTGTCGGAGTCGATACATAAACAAATCAAATGTTAGAAGATTTAAACAACAGGAACATTTATATTTCACCAATATATGTTATTTTTGTTCATAACCACGTGTATCAATACGTCACCAAGAACCACAACACAGATCTATTTTTATAATTCACTTACAGACTCGTGACAAACTAAAATATAATGGAAGTATCATTTCTATTCCAGGGCAGGAAAATCTTGAACAAAATAAATCCGTAGTAAATATATGTATATCCCGTAAACATCGGGCTGGGTACGACCGACAGGAGGCCGTAATAAATTCTAAACGTGAAAAGTGTAAAAGAGAATTTTACTCCGACAAAGTAAAATTCTGTAATTCATAGGAGGAAAATGTGGAATTTAGGGACTTGCAGACGAGAAAGTTGAGTCGAGAGCGGGGCGTAAATGTTTGAATGACATTAAAGTTTCGTCAGTGCTGGAACCTTTGGGAGATACTGAATTAAGACAGAATTTTAAAATTTAAATCTACTGTAATATTGTCACTACATCAATTAACTTAAAGGCAATGTGTACACACAATCTTCCGTCTAGATCCTACGTAGGCCCGAAGTAACTAATTCTTTATTGTGCCTTGCGGTACCGTAAGCAATCGCCTGTTAGAATTATTCATATCAACCCACCGGATACACACCAGACACTTTAATAAGAATTCTTTGAAAACGGGATACTTATTTATAAGTCGACTATATAAAAGCTGGCTCTTTATGGCATATTCATGGCATTGTCAGTCAGTTATTGTGTTCGTAAGTTTTGCAAGTACAACTCTTCGATCTGTTATCGCACACATATTAATTGTATAGAAGAGAAAATTCACAAACCAGCAATTGTCACATAAACCCTTATCGCGCTGAAGAGAATAAAGCTTTGCTTCTCGAAATACCAAACAACATTATTATTCCACGCTTTCTAGGGAATAAAATATTTTTCGGCGTCCAAAGGCGATAAACAAGATTAAAATTACACGACACAAAGTGGGCGAGCCTTGTACATAAATCTTGGAGGAAAGCCGCCGCCGAGCTGGTTGGCTAGTTAATACCTACTGTTTGCGAAAGAGCCGAGACCACAAAACACAATACAAATACTAGTAGCAATGTTACAACGGTGCCTTATGAACTAATGTAGCCACAAACTAATCAGGAGATCAAGTCAAGGAAGCTGTGTCGTAGAAGTTTAAATTCTGAGTATTAACATTTTCGCGTTTGAATATATTTAGATAAATCACAAAACAGTTACATTAAGGATGTAAAGAAAGCTATTTATTTTCATTGCTCGTCTAAGCTATTGACTCCAAGTCTAAACGGAAATGGCAAGAGTTGTTCTTAATATTGAATTATAATTAAGAGGTCTAATTCGCGAAATATTATTCAGACATTGAATTTATAATATAAAATGGTTTTGCAAATCAGGTTGTCCAATAATATTAAATATGATGGTGGCTGCTACTTAGCAAGTAGCTGCCAACTTATAAGCTACTTTGATTTCGGCAATTTTGACAAATCATCATTTATTTGTGGTCGACATTTTTACATTCACAGCTTCTTTTACATTTCGAATGATTTTTTACCGTTAAGTTAATTTTATTTTAATAATAAAGGTTATCACAATTCTAGTTAGTGGTAATTTAAACTAAAATATTCCGTCCCTGCAGAGTACAAATGGAATAGAATACCTCTCTCTATTCATTGGCATTCAGGAGGAATGCTAACCATTCCAATTAATTAGACGCAAATTGTGAAATACCTATCTTGAACTTTGTCTGCCAGGAATTGGTAACTATATATATGTTATAACTAACTACATGATGCTCCTGCTATACATATAGACCAAATTTATTTAAATCGTCCTTGCCCATAGTTTGTAAGCTTGTTTGTTTGTTACACAATATCGTTCAACTGCTGAAAATAATAGTTTGGGAATAGCCACGGAACAGAAAACAAAATGAAATTATTCTGTTTTCTGTTCCGTCTACTTCCACTAAGAAGCGAAAGTATTTGTGATTCTTATTTAATATCCAAAACAAAAATTAACTAAAAAACAACACAATCAAAACAATCACGTGTAGATGTCAATACCCACAACTCAGCATAACATAGAGAATTTACCTTGTACTTAAATAACGTTTTAGGAGACCTATAATATGGGAACTATTCAGAACGAGCGGAAATAGACATTTGTGTTTACAAAAGCTCTATTTAGAATTAATAAAAGCAATAACAGTGTTCAGAAATATCATCCGTGTCCGCTCGGATTGTATATTTATTCCTCCTTGAGAGATTGAACACGGTTCCCGAGAATCTCATAAGAACTGGGACCCGTGGCTTCCTTTCGCGTGGCTCGGGAATATGTTTACGATTCATAGAATATCAAATTGATACATATTCTCCAACGCTCCCGCCGACCGATTTCTGTCAATACTCACTGGATTTCATATCCTCTATTGCGGTTTTGTTATTTATTGAATTGACCGCCAACTGTACGTTGGGCAATATTTTCAATCCAATATGACTATTCGGGAGTGGATATAAATTGGTCACTTAATAGAATATATTATAGAAAATCTGTTTATAACAAAAATATAACAAAGCTCGTGATAAGAAAATCTGTTTGATAAATTTGACATATTATTAGCGAAAATGAACTGTTGTAATTCTTTGAAACAAAATACCTTCAACAACCCTCTCCTTGCTATCACATTGACGTGAGTTTTATATATATATTTGGGAAGTAGGATTAAGGAAAGAAGAATGACAAGAAAATATACTTAAGAATAGATCAATCGTGGTTTAACCATCAATCAGGATAATCAAAGAGAAAGATCTACAAGATTGACTCACTAACCTGTCTGTCCATATGCGAATATACACGCGTTGTACCCTTCGAAGGCATTGTCCAGTATATCCCTGCCCAGGCATTCGAATACAGTTTGCTGCGAGGCAAAGTGCGGCAGGGACGGCTCCAGGGAGTAGAAACAGTGGTCAAACGCGAACGTCTTTGGTTGTTTTCTGAAAATGAAACATTGATAGCTTTTACTGTATAATAATGAGCAATTCATTCTACAGTCATCAAGATCAATTGAAAGTGTATTAATAAAACAATAATGGGTGGTAAGTGGTAATTTATATTATGTAGAACCATGCCTTTGCATTCTATGGATGGTAAATATAAGTAGCCTTGTAATCGGTTTTAATACAATGACGATGCCGCAATGAAGCTTTTAAAATTGTGTTTTTTTATTTGCAAATTCTGTGAAAATATTTGACCCAGAACACGTATCAAATAGAACCCAGCATTTAATTAAATTAGGATAATGGAAGTAACTTTTAATTAATCCAGAATGGAGACGAACCCGCATTTCAGTTACATGCTCCGCTATCTCTAAACTTGTTGGTATAATATTATTTTTGCAGTTTTGACCAATAACGAAAGATATTAGTCGCAGTCAATTTCAGTTCATTATAATATGCCTGATTCCATTCAAAACATATATAATTATTTATATATACCAAGAAAGTAATATAAGACACATTAGCTAAAATATTGCACATCTTTAGCCAATAAGAAAAACACAAATGGACCACTAAATATATTGGCGCTTTTGTTTGGAAAATTGATATTGACACACTGAAAGGTGCTACATCCAAATGTAAGTTTGGACACATCCGACGCTTACAGTGCAGTACAAGTATAAAATATATATTGTATTGTATACCTACATTCTGTTTGGCTTGAATGAAAATGACAATTGTTCTCATACAAAGAAGCAGTTTCAATGAGAAAGGGATCGGCGAAAGTCCCTTGCGAATGATATAATACGAGACGAGATGATATTGCGAATTTAATATAAATAAAATAAGAGGGTATTTTAATTTAACTCATATTTGATCCTTCAATTTCAATAGTGTATGTATAGTAACCAAATTACCCCCCTTTTTACATGAAATTTCAATACTAAGTACCATGGCGGGTGGCGGGATTTTTAAGTTCAATAAAAGTACAATAAAATATAACAGTATTTATGTGAACTGTAAGACACATAATCCAACAAATTCTAGACGTTTGTGTGTATGCTACAAAATATTATTAATCTTATAAACTCCAACGACTATGTAGTAAAAACAAATCGTTGAAAGGGGTTGATCTAACGTTAAAAATTGTTGGAATACGAGCATCACTTGAAGATACTCGACGTCGTAATCCCAAGCGAAGCGATATCTGCCTAAATATGTGAGTATAAAATTAAAATTAAACAACTTTCAATACGAGGTTCTTCGTTTCCAAATGGAGAATTCTATTCTCTGTCTCACGTGGTTCTGTTTTTATAATTTTTATTAAAACACGTAAACACTCGTTGATACAAAATCAAACAGAGTAAATATGTGTGTATTTTATTCTGTACCGACCGTCTCGTATTTTTCTGAACTAAGAGCATTTTCTTGTAACAAATAAATTATTAACCTATATTAAGTGACATTATGGAAAAACCCTTGGGTACACAACTGCGAGTTTATTTTCATATCATTTGACTGAGAGACAACATGGATTACTAGACTACGAAAAATATCTAATTTAGGCACACTTTTGCAATATAATGGCCGAATGAATAAAAAAATACAAGAACGGTTTATATTTTCTATATCTTTTTAAAATACATTCCAACCCGGCTTCAACACCGATGACACACACACACACACGAAGCTTTCAGGAATATGTATAGCTCAACTCTCGTTATGAAGCAAACACTAAAACCAATACAAGGAAGTTTTGGCAACGGCCCTTGCATTTGTAGACGTAGAAAAGATCGACCTGACTTAGCGGGGTCATTGACTCACATTCCCATGTCTAATAGATCTTTTGAATAGTTAGCTATATTCTTTGGTAATGTGATTGTTGATTGGTTTCGCTTAGGTTACAACTGGCTATAAATGAGACCATTCACTACTTGATAACGCTTTTCACATTTGTTCTATCTATATATTAATTTATCACCCACATAGCCTAAAAAGTCCTGAAACACGTGTCGGAAGAAACCACGGCTGAGCTCACCTGGGCGCAGGCCGTTCGACCGTATCACACTCATTAAGCGGACAAAGCAAATTATAATATATTTTGTATTCTATAAATATGAATTTCCGCAAAGTAAAACCTGAATCAATTCAATATTTCTGAAAATCAGACTGAGTCCTATTGGCTGCGATTTTCTGTAAGGTACTTACTGCCTAAGTTGGGCGGCTTATGTTTGCAATAGCAAATCCCATTGCGCCACTCTACCTCTCATTAAATTCAAGAATCAGGCTTCAGTACCCTTGCGTTTTGTGGGGTTCAGGCAAAACATTTACCCATTATATCACGGGCCCTTACACAGCAACGTTAGCAAGTAAAGCCCAGGCTTACCGCCCTCGTTAATGTCACTGTCAGGACACTAATAGTGTTCTAGGGTCGGGGGGTGCAAGGCCTCTTATACACAGTACCTTTAAATCATGCTTTTTTTTTTATACCACTAAGGTGGCACACAAGCATACGGCCCACCTGATGGCAAGCAGTCACCGTAGCCTATAGCCGCTAGCAATACCAGGGGTATCACTACGGGGTGCCAACCATGTTGCTGATGAGGACTCACTGTGCTAGCAGCAATACTACTAGCCCAGCGTATCCTCGTGGAGCACTGGCAACCTTACTTACCGCAGAAACACAACACTACATCAAGTAGTGTTATTTCACTGCGGTCTTCTGTAAGGCAGAGGTACAGTCCCCAGTCGGGCGGCTCCAATTTAAATGGGATAACCCACGGGAAATCCCAAATCGCCCTACCTCTCTTTTTTAATGCTCATGGTGTGATTAATCACTGTACTTAAGCTTAGAAAAACTCATTGGTACAGGCCGGGACTCGAACCTGGGCCCATCAGATGACAGGCCTGTTGCTTCAACCACAAGGCCACCACGGCTTTTTAACTTAGTTCTCCTTATACCAATGTAAGCCATGAAAGCATTCGATGAATCGCCGTTGCATTGAAATAGACCAAGTACATAGTACAGTGACTGATCACAATTGTATTTTTTTGTGAAAATGAGCATTTAAACTCGAACTCAATAATTGTCTTTACAAGTAATAACATCCTCAAAGAATGTTGTAGTTCAGTAAGTCGATTGTAGTTTGAAGTTATATAAGCCATGTTATATATCTATCGATTCCAGTCGCTACAAATTCAATTTGTTGTGTGATAGTGATACAGTCCCTCTTATGATTAACCAACAAAGCAGAACTGTTTTTTTTCATATTATCCACTGTTCAGCAGTAAATATGTAACATTTCAGTCCCATAGACGCTCTAATTGTAAATGAATAATAAAATTGTTTCTTATCAAACATAATTATATACAACGGCGAGCGAATTATGATATACAACAACATAACACATATATTATACCTAATTCAAATGCAGCACGTGTTATTTACCTAAATCTAAGAAAATTAGGAAAGAGCGAAAACTTAGATTACTAAGGCAACAAAACCTACTCGTATCTTGTACACTGTACCCTGTACCCAAGAACTTTAATTAAAGCGAACAAGATTATGTGTAATGAGATTCGGGAAAATGTAGAGTATGAAAATGTAAAATAATGTGTGCTGAGAGGGTATAGATAGTGTTATAAACGAGGACAAGAAGATTTACAGTGTCTAAATTAAACTTATATGTTGATATTATGTGTTATGTCCTAAATATGACATTAATTAAGTAACACACTAAAGATATTTTGTTTTAATTCAATTTAGGATATGTTAAAAGTATAGTGTGCGGCGAAGCGATTATAATCTTCGTCTTTTCGTCTGTTCTTTATACATATAAAAACATTGGTGTAGCAATAAACAGTCTACCGCAAAGGGCAAAAGCATTTCATTCGGTTTCGCTACACTAGAAAAGATCAATTTCATTCCGCTGGAGATATGTAGCCCGCTATGTGTACACCAACTCGAGAATCGGGATCCAACTGAATTATAACTTTATTTTGCAGGTGCACGGTATGAAATATATATTTTCTACAGATGAATAACTTCTAAATTTTGAATATTTGCAATTTATACCAGTGACATAGATGCAAAATATCAAAATCCGAAAAGTTAAATTGGTAAGCTTTTTAAAACGGTTTTCGTTGTTGTATCTGTTTCATATAATAATATAATTGACTAAAACAACTAAACAAATAAGTAAGACATTTTGTATCAACTTTAACCTTTTCTGAAACCATTCAAAATTTTAAATTATAGTTATTGGATTATTAATGCTATTAAGCCAAATGTCGCGACACTCGTGGCCATGCCTCGTGTCTGCCGCCAATCCCCCAAAGTGACTCGTGCAAGTCGTGCAACCCACAGTATGCATGGGTCATTCAATTCCATTAAATGTAGGCACAACTTTTATTAGTTTTAAGTAAAGCAGCGTGCACTCCATTATTATTATTATTATTATTATATAAATTGCATACAATGAGAAATAGTATTTCATTTTGTGACATTGAAAGAGAGTCAGAACTATCTGACTCATAAAGCCTTAAAAAATAATTAAGACTAAAATGTGATCGGGTGCAAAAAAAAACAACCTTAAGTTAAAGTCAGAGTCAATCTTTCATGCCCTTATGAGTTATATTTGTTATGTTAACTACATTGGTAAAGCAGATGTTGAATCGAAATTTACCTCACAGACAAATATATCCAATACGGTCTTATGACAGAATCATAAAAGAGACATGTGTATCATTTGCAGCTGCCAGTCTTCGGAAACCTCTGCGACGTATCTACTGCCATTAAACAACAATCTGGCTAGTGGCCAGATAATGGCTCACTATTTCAATAGAAAGGATCAGGCCAGTAACTCTAAAGCATAAATTCATTAAAACTATATCTTAAAGCCTCAAAGATTAGCTTTGTAATTTTGACACCGTAGAGATTCAGATTGGAAGATATAAATGCTCCTAAAGGAGTAAAACTGTTTGACGATCATAATGAAGGAGCAATGTCAAAAACGGCTCTTTGACATTAGACCTTTTCGATACCAAAAAAAGAAGAAATCCTTGTTCTTTAACAAGTTTTTGCAAGCAATAATGCCAATAATCACCACTTTAGCTAAGAACAAAACGAGTATTTAATGACCTCTACGAACTGGTAAATGAACAGTCCATTCTTATTCTACGAAGTGCAGACTCATTGATATTTACGGTAATGGTCAAACTGGACGTAAGATATTACTGCTATAATTTCAGTGTTAGGTAACAGGATAATTATGGAGTATTCATAGAGGTACCTTTATTAACCTCAACAGTATAATAAGAAATAATAAAACCTTTATTTAGCGTGTACAAAAGCTTCACAATAGATCCTTATTTTTAATTTACTTTATTTAAAATTGTGTAATTGCTATTCTTCAGACGACTACAACCAGTTCTTGTGGTAATATTAATTATTCTATTAATTCAATGTTTCAAAACAAAATTTTAATAATTATCATGAATATACTGCGGCAATTCAAATTCTATATCTATACGTTGAAGTATAAGGTGTATTTAAGCAACATCTAATACAAAACAATCGGACCACTCTAGAAATATTTTTACTCGTAATTAATATTAAAGTGATTGACGACAACTGACAACGTAGGTTATATAAAATGAATGGTGTTAATGTAACAAAGAAGAACATTATTACTCAGCGACAATACATTGATAACAATAACCACAGGATTGCCAGTTGCTTGTAATAATACAGTAAGAATGTCTATGGTAAGTCATGGGTAAGATTTTGTTATTACTAAAATCATTTGAGTGGATTATAATATGGGCCGTATACTTGTGTGCCACCTTAGTGGTATATAAACAATATGATACTTAACCAAGCTCAAAATATACCAATTGACAAAATTATAGCACATTTAAGAATAAAGAAATTTTAATATTCTGAAATGTTCCAGTACACGTGTAAAATGTTCGTTGTAAAACGACAAAAACAAGATGATAAAGGATGACAGATAACGGAGAAACGTGATTTATTGTCATCAGAAAGCAATATCTTCCTCTTAGATCCAGATTTAGGACATAAAACAATAGGGCTGAAGTTGATGAAACCAGATCAGATATCTTTTAGTTTGATACCTTAGGGATAAACGTATTCCATAATCAGCTAAATACATTTTACGCTTTTTTTATATACTGTCTAGTACCAACATGAAACAACATTTTAAATTATTCCTATTATATTTTTTTTCTGTAGATTTGATAATGCGATGTGCATCTTCATGTGGACTTTCAATAAAATTTATTTATGTTCTTCTTACAAGAGTGTCAAAGTGAATAATTTGTTGACTTTATACGTTGTTTGAATAACGATATGACGATAATTCGATGTTTGAAGTTGTCAACTTCTATTTCTTACAGGATAGGCTATGTAATATCATACTCCGATGGCGCACTGCAAAATAAATGTTCTAGTTATACGAATGACTATCTATGAATCCACGTAAGGTAAACGTAGTCAATATTGACAAGAGGGTAATAAAGACACCAACCACCCTCTGGCAATTCCTGTGTCAAGCTACCGACAGTTTATGTCTCCTGTTATCCCACTTTATTAGACTGCTTCCCAGATTATCTCGTCCGACACGGGAGCACTTTGAAATGGTCTCTAAAAATAATGTAAAACTTGAATATCTTTTGTGTATAAACAAACACCGGTTGTGATGGAAATGAAGTACACAAAGGAAACATTGAAATAGGTAAGATCTTTTTGGCGTCTTCCATTGAGTAAAATATGCTATCTTAAACATAAAAGGGAGAACTTAAACCACTACGCAACCTCAAATGGCTACTTTCTAATGATCGTGACCCGAAATGCTCAAGTTTGCGTAAACGTCAACCACTGTGACGGATAAAGCGTAGGCTCATTATACCAGGCCACATCCTCCTTAGGACACGTTGCGTAACGGAACGGTTTCACAAACCTTCAATTATGAGACACTTCATTAAAATTTAATTCATAATTTCAATAATCACTTACATCTGTATTTTTACTTTAGTTCAACAAGTAACTATACCGCCAGAAAAATATTGAGAGGCTCAGGATATGCAAGCCAAACTTTCTTCTAATATAATTATACGTATTAGCAATATTTATCAACAATCAGGCACCTCTGATAAGTTATAAAAGAAAGATCAATATGTAAGAATTCCACAAACAAACATAATATTTATCACAGACTTGTTTATTTACGACCACACGAATATTCCCGCCGGTAGGACAATGTTTATGAAAGTAAATCAAATCGGATTTTTAAATAAAAAATACTCAATGAAACGTTAACGAAGCCACGAACTGAAAGTGAATATTTTGTACCAGCATTTGTCCATAACTCTTAACGAAGCCAAGGTACTACTCTCTGTATATGCACGGTATGTTCGACTGAGAAAAGGTTGAAACATTATTGTGGAAGTGGGTTCATTACCATTTCATATTTTTGAGAAAAGGCATTTAAGATCATATTGATTAATAATATGTCAACTAATATCAATTTTGAGATTGTAAATCACGCAGTTTGCGTACTTGTACTAATTGGGACCTTAGGTAATTATAAAATTTATAATAACGCATCAATAGGGATTCGTTTCCCACCTGCAGCAGTGGTACGGTGCTGGTACTGAAGCATTCGATCTCGATTTCGATATTTTTAAGGTCATTATTGGACTAACAAATTCTAGTACCTATATTTTATTTATACAAAAAAAAATATGCAAGCAGTTTTCTCCCAACATATTTTATTTCTCATATTCATTTTATTAATTGAATTTGAGTACTTACTTTCATAAAAAATATATATTACTCACATTATTTTCAATGTTATAAAGTCAAACCGGTAAATGATCTCATGCAGAAGCAAAGAACTAGGTAATGGGATAAGTTCCGGCAACATTTCGCATTCAAATGATGGCGAGCGTGACAAGAACGGAAAATAAGTAAAATATTCCGGTTTCGTTGAAACTCCACCGGGGAAAGTTGTCAGAATATTGTTACAATAACTACTGGTATTTCGTACTTGATTCTTCTATAAGTAAATAATTTTGTTGAGAAACAGAAAGTTTCTATAAAGCTCACAAACAGAAGCTAACTTTGATATATGGAATAGGTTCAATTCAAGAAAGAAACGTATATTTATGGGCACTCCAAATCACCGGTTAATCCTAATTTAGGCGACTTTAAAGCTACGCATAATCTTTCTATCATATTTGGAGATTGAACTGTAGGCGAGCCATCGCAAAGACTTACAGGCTTAATGTGAGTCTTCCTCAGCTTCGTCTTCCCATTACGAGATTACTATACGTCATGCCTCCCTCGCCTTACCTTCTACGGCTTCATCGCTTCGCCAATCAGCGTTTGGAACAGAAGTTGAACAATAAAGCCCAAATTGAATAATCAACGGTAGGCGCCAAATATTAACAGTTCACGGGTTAGGGGCAGACATTAGAGTAAACAACATAGGGTTATGTTTACCCCTTATTAAGGCGCAAGCAGACGACGGGCGAGGCGGTGACGTCACAGGGCGGCGCCAGGCTGGCTCGGCCGCGCTTCAACTGTGCTCGGATTGAGACGCGACCGATTAGACGATGGTAAAATAAATCTATGTTCATTTAACCCATATCTGCGCATACCATATTTCAATATATTCACTTTCCCCCCACCTTAGTTTTAGTCCCAAACCTAACGTAATCGTCTTACTTAATGATTGTGCGGAAATTTGGATAGTTGAGACATCTGACCTGATTTACGACTCATCAAGACACTCTACGAGTAATAAACAAGTTTCTATAACTTTGTTATTTTCTTCGGATAAAATGAGAATAAATTAGATTTCAAAACCAATATTGGTACTTTCTAATTCTTTTATATCATGTGTTATAGGAACGTTAGAAGTTCACTTCGATTAGTGTCACTATATACTGTAGAACACGAGATTATACAAGAGATTATACCTTCTCACTTCGCTACATATTTGGTGCGAACATGATACAACAAACAAACAACTACACAAAAACCAATCCACGCGGATTAAGCGTCACTCATGTTATTATACAAGATGACATCAGTTTTGATAGCTTCGTCCGCTTAATCTATATGTTATTGCGACAACCTGACGTGTGTTTAACAATTTGCGCGAAGCATTTTCATTTGATAATAACACTAGCGGCCCGCCCCGGCTACGCACGGGTAGACATTGGTATCAAATATTTTGTCTACCCGTGCAAAGCCGGGGCGGGCAGCTAGCCTATGTTACTCAGTGATAGTGTAGCTTTCTAACGGTGAAAGATTTTTTGAAATCGGTTCAGTAGTTTCGGAGCCTATAGACATTTATCAAATATTTTGTCTACCCGAGCGAAGCCGGGGCGGGCAGCTAGTATAATATATAGCCTATGTTACTCAGTGATGATGTAGCTTTCTGATGAAAAAAGGATTATTAAAGTCGGTCCAGTACTTTTTGAGTTTATTCGTTACATACAAAAATACAAATCTTTCCTCTTTATAATATTAGTGTAGATTGTTGTATAACAAACTTGTTCATCTGGCCAGCATTGCAATAAGAGTGGTACAGAGATACTGTTTATGAAATGTAGACAAGACAAAAAAAATATCAATGTAAGAGTTAGAACGAGACGCTACAATAATTGTTTAGCACTATATTCACAAATGTAAGGAAAATTTAATATAACAGCAGTATTAAAAATATTGCAATAGCCAAAAGAAATTATCAATTAACATTTCAAAGAGTTCTTTATCAATGTATTTCGAAGGGACGGTCATGAGGGTTGAATATAACGAAATACGTTGTCATTTGAGTGATAAACGAGATAGTTTAGGGAAACGTGAGACAGCGTTAATTACCGACCGATAATACGACAATCTATCACGAGGTGACGTAATTAACATCGCAGAACAACATGCCACCTCGGAAATTATAGGAATAAATAGCTTGCGATGGAGAATTAACATTAATTTTCCGAGTCGCTGCGCCGGAGCACGCTCGTGTAATGAGATACGTTTTTAGTACGCTCCAAATTTAAGATTTGTCACGCATTCCGAACTTACCAAGGCGCTAACGGAATATTCCATGTAAATTATTGAATAACAAATAGTATACACTACACTAAGAAGCCCTATAAACTGAAAACAAACTAGGTAAAATTACAAACTTGCGCCATCCGCAAACAATAAGTTTAGTAAATTCGCCTGTAAGGACCGAAACCTGTAAGGAATACAAAAATGCTGAATCAAAAGCTATTTATCAAAGAACTTGATTATAAATCATAAATAAAAGATACTGCAAACAGGAACATGTAACAATGGCGTGGCCCAAGGATTAGTGGTCCACTTTACTTTGGCCGTGTATGTGAATACCTCAATGCGGTGTATTATACACACCACAATTCTCGTGTATGAGGGAAAATGCTAATGGAAATAGGATAGCATTCCCGTTTTCAATTAAGCCACCTTTGCGTTACCTGTTTTAATATGTAAGGTACGTCCAAGTTTCGGGTCACAGCCTAACCATTTTAATTCAAATTGTACAACGTGCTTCAAACATGTACCTACTTTTAAAAAATAATTAAACGTTTATAGGTGCCACACACTAAATAACACGTTGCTAAGCGATTAGGTAAGTGCTGTCAAATTAGATCTTAGCTCTCTCATACTATGTTCCAATGGACAACGGAATAGGTAAATATTTAAGTTTAGTTTTTAGTCTAGTCAGACGAGAATTAGCAGCAATGTGTAATAGCCTAGTCAGATGTACAAGAGCATTGGCACCATTTCTTGTAGTACGCTTTAAAACCTTTATACCATATTTGTATTCGTCTTGGCATATGATTGAAGCAAACACAAAAACAAGCGGTTGATTATTTAAGGCTCAATGGGATTTTCCATTAAGCAAGTAAGTACGGTGTCCAGAGCTCCTCGAGCATGTGCCAGCAATGAGAGTGTCTATAGGGAGACCAACTCCTCAACAAAACATTTGTAACTGAGAATTATACCCTGGTAATTGGGTACGGCAACCGCTTACCACCTTAATAATGTAGAATTTTATAAAAATAAAAGATTCCCTTTGAAATAAATTCGCAAACTAAAATAACTTATATTTTCCCTTTTTATGACCACAATCCTTATTATTACAGAGCTATAATATTTTCTGAAAGCTGCTGACCCGTAATTGCTTTTATAAATAATGTTAAGCGCCTCTTTTCGAGAAAATAGAACTAACGAGGGAATAAATTCACGGACGTAGCTCGTAGGGCTTACCCTCACTCCCTCTTACTCAGTTTACTACCTTACCTTAAAACCTAATTTCAGCAGCATTGTTTTATCAAAAATATTAAAATAATATATTCATCAAGTGTATTATAACATAGTTAACGTTGTATACACCTATGTTTTAAAGTATTATCATAAGTAGTATCAGAACACGAAACACACCGGATATAATTCACACGGTATACTGCAGTATACCGTTATATGTGCTATGTCAAATATTGCTATAATCAAAGTTAGATGGTAGATGGTATATGGTATATGATACGGTTGAAGATATTACCGTTTATTTTCGTAATCGATTAGTTTCTTGACTTCAATAGCATTCAGGGATACTAAGCTTTTGCAACGAAATGTCCGCGCAGTACAAAACAGTTCTCTAGCTTTAAAGAGTAACGTTTCTCTCTTGAAGAAGCCTTAAGAGTTTCCTTAAAATTGCATCTCATTCAGACATGTTTGTTAACAACAATTTTGCAGTTCAAAACTCGCTCAATGTATAAGAGGACGACTATAATCGTATTAATAAAACATGTGCTGATGTTCTCGAAGCAGCGTACATGTTTTCGCGTCACCCTTACATGGTCGTGATGAGTGACAGGTGACGCTGAACGGTACCTCTGTCGACGTCCCTTGGGAGATAAACGTTCACTTCTCACTTGTCACGTCACCTCAGCTCTTGTCGTCAAAAACGGAAATAGAATACTAATTTTCTATATTCCAACGACAAGACAGTTGTAAATGTCTAGGAAAGTGAAATTCCTACAGCTTATTTCAGCGTTTTCAAGGGTTTTCCTTACGGTTACCGATACATACATACGTCTGAGAGAGATTAATATATGTCGGAGGAAGCTATGAGTCGGGTTGATTGTTGTTTCCATGTATAACGCACAATATTATTTGTTTACATTTTAATTACTTTTAATATTCTTAATTTATTTTTTTTGATTTTTTAACATTTTTTTTATAACTTAAGAACCTTAGTAATCTAATAAAAGTTAGGAATATTGTAATTTGCGTAACGACCAATCAGAGCAGAGCACGAGCTTCGAGCGGGGTCGAGGCGCCATCTTTACTTTGGCGAGGCCGACAGTTTTGGAGTCACATTCAAGTGATAGCGACTGATCGAGTTGGATCGTTGAAAGTGTATTCGTCGGTTAAAGTAAGAAGGGTGCCCTGAATCCGCTGCTCGGTCTTTATTCTTAATTCTTGATTGTTAATTATTGTGAAGTGACAAAATATTGTTTAAATTTAAATTAAAATAGTGTAAAACTGTGATCATCGTGTCTTGTGCTTGCATTTTACCCTGATGACGCCCACTAAGTCGGCAACCACTAATGACGGTGTCAACGAGAACAATGCTTCTCCGACATATACATATAAAAATAAATTTATACGCTGTTTAACAGATTTATTTATTGACTTGGACTTCATGATAATCAGTAAAACAATAAAAAACAGTTGCAATATATGTCCTACCAGGTTCATAGTATATTTTGTTTGAACTATTCTAATAGCACAGGTGACATTTAAACGGTTAGTTACGGTGCGGCACCATCATTAGGTACCTAAACGTACAACAGGAACGGGGTCCCTAAAAGCTTTTAATGTAATTGCTTTTTACTCATACCAAATAGCCGCACGCTGAATTATTTGATTGTACCTGAAACAAGAAAAAATAATATAAGATTTAAGCAGGGATGTTGACCATTAGTAAAATGACTAGCTGTTGAGGACTGGCAGCTTACATTAAAAAGAAGAATTTACGATATGACTGATTTTCAAATAGAAGAAAAAACAATAGACGATCGACGAAGAAAAACGCACGAAAAGCATGTATTAATTTGTAATTTTATATTTCGCATGTAATAAACAACGTGTTTTAACCTATGGTGTTCATTATGAAGTAATTAGCCCTATAATAAGATATATACGCGCAAACACTAGCTGTTTATTTAGTAAATAGCTAAAAAAATCGTTTACTTACAAAACGTTAGTAAACGACTTAGTAATATATTTTAATTATTGCAAAAGTAGAGGAAATATAATTAACAAAACACCAAACTCTATCAAGGTATTTTCCACAATCTAAATTTATTGAAACGGCCGTGACACTTAATTTAGTCTTAGGTCTAGTCAATAAGATATTCTAAGCATCTCTGGAGTTTACACAGTCATACTAAACTGAATACTATTGGAACTGTTACAACTCTCTGATACCATAGTAAGTTCGATGAACACAATAATACCTTTATTTTGTACTAAAACAAAGTAAATCAGAAATCCCCCTCACGATTCACGACGACATCCAACAAGACGCGACTATGAAAAAGAATTTTTTGACGAGACCGCTGGTCTAGTGGTTAGTACACCTGACTGCTGCCAGGGGTCGCGGGTTCGATTCCCGCCGGGGCAAAACATTTATGTGACAAATATGTTTGCCTTGCGTCTGGGTGTTTGGTATGTATTATAAGTATGTATTTACAAACAAAAGTATATAAGTATTGTGTCAGCTGATGGTTCCCATAGTACAAGCTTTGCTTAGTTTGGGGCCAGATGGCGCTGTGTGATAATGTCCAAGCATTATTATTATTATTATTAATTAGGTATTCTTTCACTTGTGTGTTCTAAAAAACGGCATAACTGAAATTAGTGACAAATCGACTAGAACAAATAGTAACTCGGATCAGAAACAAATCGAATCGGTCGCTTAGAGACGGAGCCGTAAACACTGGTGACGTATCCTAGGGTGTTCCACTGTGTATCGATTCGAGCATCGGCCGACCTTTAACAAAGACTTCAAATCGTTGCACAGCTGTAGTTACTGAATCTGTAACGGTTTCTTTATCTTATCTTATTGTGTTATATTATATACCTGTTCGTCTACTGTAGATAAGGGATCAAGGCTCTTGATACTTCCAATGAAAATGATTGCGGTTATTCGTGATTACAGAAACATGAAAGAAAAAGTACGCTTAATTTTACTGAACAGATATGAATATATAATTTATTTTGCCATCGTCGCTGTTGCTCACCCTGACTACTGACTGAACCTAATAAGACTCTTCTCCGCTATATTCTCTATTGTTTTAAATGAATTGACCTAAATAATTTGTCGTTCGTTCGTAGGTATATTTAAGAAGTGGACTGAAAATTCCTTAAACAATTTCATACTATACAAAGGCAACCCGTCTGTAAAACACTGTCTATTACCCAATCTGTCTGTATTGCTATTTACAAAAAGATTATATTTTTGTCGCGTTCAATTTAACAATCAACAACTTTAAAAACATTTATTTTTATAATTTTAATAATGTAATTTTAGATAATGTTTATTTCGTTATTACTGTAGTTGTGGTTGCCTGTAATTAGGTGAACACTTACTCATTACTTTTATTATTATTTATTTATTCTTGTCAACTTATATGTTGTGTAGTGTTTTCATCTGTTGGTGATCAAACTTTGCGACATCAAATGACAAATATATAAGAGCACTAATACAAAATATAACACAAATTCCATTAAATCATAACTCAATTATGTATTTGTTTCCAAAAAGGCACCGGAAACCCTTCATAAAAAGGGAAATATTGGAAGTCCGGGCAGAAATAAAAACCACTATAGGCACCTTCCGATTCCCAGCGGTATGTATGATCATGCCTTGAGTCAATAGTTGGGGACGCTAAACTAATTCCAAGTCTAATCCGATTGCGAATCGATCGAACCAGTATGGCGGAAGCCTGCAAAAATTGTAGTAGCAAATTATTATCAATTTGATAACGACTTTTGTTCTATAACGTATTACGGAACATAATGCACATCTTCAAATATTTAACGATCAATTTAGTTTATTTCGGGCTCTGCTATTTCCTTAAACTATAGTATTAGAAACGGCTACCATACTTTAGTCTTCGAACGTTTAAACAACACCTGAGGCTATTAATCACGCATTGCCAACCCCGCAAAATTTCTTTGCATTCTTCTTGGAGAACCCCATGCTTGCTATACTACTATTTTTATTTATTTAAAAATAGGTTGCTCACAGCATGTAACATTTAACATAAACTTGGGAAAACCATGTTATGCTAGAAACATACATATGTAATTTATGTGCACAGCTTTAAAACCTCGTATTTTAAAAACCTCTCCGCCTTTTATTGCGAACGCGACACAATGTCATTCCTCCTTTTTTCTTCCCTAACCCCCTCGAGTCAATTACTAGTGGGAATGAACGTGTAATTCCATAAACTCCGTGAAAGCGGGCGGGGAAAGGCGTGCCTTACAAAAGTTGGCATCCCCAGCACAACACGACAACGGGGCATTGCATTTGAAATCGTACATAAATTACTGAAGAATCATTTATAGGTACGCTAGGTAACAGGACCTGAAAATGATACCTATATTGTTTTTCGAACTTGTTTAGTCTTTAAATAATATAAATTGAACTATATAAGTAGAATACTTAGCGTTATTCGTGGAACTTACGATAGTTTTAAATAACATGACCATAAGAGCAAAGGTAACGACTAATATTAAGGTGCAGTAACAATCATCAAAGAAGCAATACCGCGCCAAATACACTGGCATAATAGATAGTAAATAAACACGATACGATATGACAGGAGTATATTTGCTGGGTGTGGAGCCTTAATGAAAGCCAAACACGCGAGCCTCCGCCCAACTAGAGTAGTGCTACGAACCGAATATTATTAATTACAAAAACATTGCCTTGTCTGATGTGCTATGTACTATTTCCACGGGAAGGTAGGCAAATTTTTGCGCACTTTTGCGTACACACAGTTCAAATGCAAAATCAAAAAGACATCATTATCTCAGTTCTCCGCTCCTGTGTTATTGTAGATTCGTATTGTAGCTACATTATGAAATCTCGTTCCCGTTCGTTAAATTTCCACTTATCTTATCCGAAATGCATTAGCCTCTCCTAACAACACGCCGCATCGAAGCTCTTTCCTGTTTATCGTACGTCGTGACTATGACCGCAAATTTTACCATAACGCTAATTTTGTCAAACTAGGTCGTATGAATGATAGGAAGGTAAGTTATTCTCATAATATTTCTTATCTCAGTAAAGTAGAATTAAAGCTCCGTTCTCATAGCTTCGAATGTAGTACGTACCGCTTCATAAATACGAACAGTTGAATATTAAAGTTGTCAGTTATTACTGAACATTCTGTGGGACATTTTTGGACCGGAAAAAATAAAAAAGGTATGAGCATTCCCTACCCCGGCGTAGTTACGTACGACAGTTAGTTGTTTTTTAGTACCCATCTCATTGCAAATGTTCGAAACAGCCAGACGCGCTGTGTGGCCCGCGTTAAATAAATAAGTAGCATTCTGTACCAGCGCACAGGGAACGACCTTCACCATCTGCGGCCGCTCTAAAAATAACCCCCGTCCCTACCACCTCGAACATCCCTTGGACTTTAAGAATAATTAAACAGATACCAAGTTATTGCCGTTACTTATACAAATATGAATTTAAATTATAAATACAACGCCGTTTGGTCCAACTAAGTCATGCTTATACTACGGGCTCTTTACCATGGGTACGAGGCAATATATCACCCTGTCCAAATTCAGATAAAGTAAACGCACCGCAAAGAAACGCAAACGGTTTCCAATTCATACTTTTCCGCTTAAGAAGCCTTTGCGGCAATGAAACGTGGAAATGTGCAAGTAAAAAACGATGGCCATTCACACCACACCCCTTTGAGACCTGAGCGCTCCTCGGGGACCGCGCGCAGTCAGCCCTACCCTCTTAGCGCTTAGAAATTTCATTTGGGAACCGTACGTGAGCACGAGTTGAAATGCGCCCCTTTCGTCAGGGGCCACGATTTAGGTGGAAACTCTTTGAAAGTTATTCAGACGATCACCCGCTATAGTAGAATAGCTGAGCTTGTTGCTACGGAATTGAAATTAGGATCGTCGCCATTACAGTACACTGGGTAAATAGAAAAGTTCCAATATAGGATTCAGTCTCGCGACAACATCCATTCAACTCAACGTTACGTTCGACTCGGTTCACAACCTCGGCCTTGAAATGAATTAGGATCTCGTATCTCAGTCGTGAAATCTGTACTCGAGGTCTACCTTCCACAGAGGAGGATTGTTCTCGTTTATCTGACATGAGTTTATTGTGGCAAAAACAGTGGACTTTCTGTTTTCAGAAGAGGTAAGAACGATATTGTCGGAGATGTGACAATGACGTGACCTTGAAGGAGAAATCTGATGTGAGCTCTCGCGAGAACCATAACACGGTCGTATTTGTCAAGGCACATACCGTGAAAATTGGCAAGCACGTGCGTCACCGTTCAGTACTCACACAGTGCACCGCAGCGTTTACTTCCAGCCAAGTCAACGACAACAAAAACAACTTGCATCATACCAATACTTCAAGAGAATTACAGCTGCATCTATAATAATATAATTAGCCTAAGCCATAACCTAATTATTTACTGTAAGTACGTAGACAGAACACTTTTTTATTTTCAATTTTGTGTATAATTTTAGAGAAGCACTGGGCAGTGGGAATGTGATAATATAGTCTCGGATCTCAAACGAAACATATAAGAGAAACTGGCGGTAATTCTCATTTAAGAGCGGAGGAATATAGTATTGCTATTCGAAGAAAGAATTGTGATTTGCAGGTTGGTGGTACAGTGATGTACCAGCTCTTTCAACGAAAGGTGACATTAATTATGTATTATAATATTTATCCATGTGAAATTCACATTTTACTGAGGAAAAAAGCACCGTGTATCTTCCATAATTATTTCAGAAATTCACACCCAATTGTTCAGCAGTTCTGTCGTGACCGAGTCACAAAGTTCCAATCCTCAACTATCTCAACATACAGACTATCACGTTTATAATATTACTGATTCGCTTATGGTGTTTTTGTAGTACAACCTAAAAAGGATAAATTTAACTAAATCTCCAAGTTTAACGCCCATAAATAGAAATGCACGGTGTTGCAATGAAAGTGTCAGCACAATCTTAGAGGGAGATCGTTGACTCAGTCAGCCACATTTGCGTAGGCAGACTCGTTAGCATTTATGTGCAACGGTGTTGTATAGACACGCGGCGACACATTTGCACACATATTGTACTATGTAAAGGTAAACTAAACAGATGCAATGTTTAAGCGACGACGTGCTTTGACGAGACCCCTGGTCTAGTGGTTAGTATACCTGACTGCTACGCTGTGGTCGCAGGGTCGATTCCCGCCGGGGCAAACATTTATGTGTCCATCATTTGTGTTTGCCTTGCGTCTGGGTGTTTGGTATGTATTATAAGTATGTATTTACAAAAAAAAAAAGTATACAAGAATTGTATCAGCTGCTGGTTCCCATAGTACAAGCTACTTTATTTGGGGCTTGTTTGATAATGTCCAAGTATTATAATGATTAAAAACACTACGTGCGCTATTATATGCACACTATTATTCCAAAAGCAATATAAGGAAACACTTACATTAGCAAAGGCGAAAAGGACATGTATCAGACAGTACTTGCAATGCGGGTTCCCAGAGCAAATAGATTCCAATACAAAAACATAAACAACATATGGGAAGTTACTACTACTTCGTCAAATGTATATGGGCAAGCAATTATCACAATTGGCATTGCACCGATTATCATTGATTTTGCTTCAATAACAGACCGGGGACTACATACGAGTACTCGAACTCAGTTGAGTGCAGAGGAAGGTCGCGCAAATCCAATAAAATGTGAACTAGAGCCAAACCACAGTTACTTTCCCGGTAAAGGTAAAGTCGTCAGATATAATGCGTGATGAGATAACCATAGGCGTAGGCAAGAGGCTGAATCGAGGCGCGAATGGATTTTCGTTCGTGATACTCCCGTATCCATAGCGTGGGTGAGTCGAGATTGGTGTAAATCTACTAGTTTGCGAGGTCCACATTGGCAAATTCCAATTTAGGTGAACACGGTGCGGATCTAGTTGCCATGCATCGATAAACGAATTTGGAAATAAGTAACGGTATATACATGTAAGAAAAAGTTAATCAGTTAGGTATCTATTATGAATGTTAGCAATTTAACTAGATCAAATTCACAAGATGTTGTATTTTATTGTTTTGCGCTTTGCTGGTTTGTATAGAGAAACAAATAAGATAGCCTTTTAATTCGAAACTTCGCAGTACTTCTGTAGATATATACGTGTTTCAGGCTTTTATTAAATTCAACCCCATATGTGTGAAATTGGAAAATACGTTACCCCGAATAAAACGCAAGCAAAACTGTGGGCAAAAGCTATTATAAAATATACAGCTAATACAATGTATAAATATATTTTCATTCAGTTAATTTTAGATTTCCTATCCATTCCAAGTCAAGTTTATTGAGTAGATTTTACCGTACTATTATATAAGTATAATGTGCTTTTAATTATTCTATCCATCTCTATTCTATCACAAGCGAATGTCACAAGTATTGTTTCATCACCAGTAGAGTGGACGAAATATTGTCAATCAGAATGTATCAATGGAAACACGAGAGTCGCGAAACGTCACTAAGTCACCCACAGACCACATAAAAGCGTCACGTGCCGTGCCGGTAACCGGGGGTTGTTTCCACACAGCCAGCCAGTAAGTACACTTGCGCAAATCACAGGGCCACCCACGTGGCTACAAGCTTGTGAATCACGAGGCACCGACCACTACATTTGTATGTGACACGTTCTTTGCTTCAAGGCTTTGCGGGATGCATTTTTATGAGACTACGTGAACAACTTTAAACTATGAATGAACCTGATTTAGATATTTTAGAGATCAGCCTTCGAGACCGTAAGAGTCAAATTCAGTTAATTTCTTAAAAAAACAACAATTACATCACTATCTTTCGTTTAAATTCTAACATATCCTTTATTGAGCTCTACATTTATGACGCATGAATCCGATACCGGCATTGATAAGTTTATTCTTAACAAAACCTACATACAAACTGTTACAAAATACCGCTAAGTTTACTACACCTTTATAATTGCAACTAGCTGTTAAAATAATAAATTGACAAATTAGCGACAACTATCCATTTGTATGTTCGAGTAAACTACAGCAGGTCCAGATTTTCAATATATTTGCTGTCGATAAATATTTATAGGGCTCCGGCCCAACGGAGTGAGAGTTATCGAGCACAACGAGGCCGGATGATTGGACGCATTGGACCGGCAATAGGTCGCAAAATTACTTTATTTTCCCTCACTATAACATGATAAACAGCTTTATTGCTCATTAAAATTACTGTTTCAAAGGGACTATAATAATAATAATAATATAATAATAATGCTTGGACATTATCACACAGCGCCATCTGGCCCCAAACTAAGCAGAGCTTGTACTATGGGAACCAGCAGCTGATAGAATACTTATATACTTTTATTTTTTTGTAAATACATTCTTATAATACATACCAAACACCCAATCGCAAGGCAAACATATTTGTCACATAAATGTTTGCCCTGGCGGGAATCGAACCCGCGACCTCTAGCGTAGCAGTCAGGTATACTAACCACTAGACCAGCAGTCTCGTCAACTATATACTATACATTAATTTTAGTGTCAATGGTTCCATCAAGTGGCCGTGTATATATTGGGTTGGTCAAAATACGACATAAATATGCTTGATAGAAAGAAAGCTAAACTTTACATGTGCACATTATCCAAAACACTGTCAATGTACAACCAGAGATTTAAATGGGGTTCATTCATTACTGTTACAAGAAATAAGTGCGTACCCTTTTTGCACAGCTATTTAGCAGACTTCGACATCTCTAGTCGGTTGCCTTTTAGGTAAACTTATATGTATCCAAAATAACTATAGTTAATTGTGTTTGTTCGCTAACCTTTCACGACAAAACGGCTAAAAGGATCGTAATGAAATTTGGCAATGAGATAGATGGGGAAACCGCGGGTAAAAGCTAGTGATATTATATTTGTTAATGTCAACGTTCTATTCTAAAAGAATAGTTGAACAAATTATATTTTTCCGACATCAACCTTAATAGAATTTAACTATTACAATAGTACAAGTTTGGCTTAATTCAGGATTTTGTGGTGATGTGTGATAACTTACGAATAATATGCAAGGAGTTCAAGAACCGCCCCGAATTACACATAGAAGCATTACACAATATTACAGAATATTCAAAACAGGCATTTCTCTAATCCATTCTTCAATTTTAATTCACTTTTACGTTCCTGATTGCAAAAAAAATATCGTATGAGACTCATGCAAATGTTAAAAGTACAGCATTTAATTCTACCCAAGAATTAAAAGAATATTCTATTCCACTTTTCAAAATCACTAACATGACCCCTTTTTCAATTCCAAAGCCGACACGCCAATCATTGTTACTCCGGGTCAGCATCGATGGCAGTTGGATGAAAATCCGTGGAACATTATTGAAAACGTCAATCACGAGTGTCGTATTCGCTCCGTTTCGTTACGTTGTGCTTTTTCTAATATTGCAATTTCAGTTGCTGTTTATATCGCAGAGTATTTCGGAGTACGGTGGTTTAAGATTGATTGAAAAAAGGTCGAAACATTTATTTTCATAGACTTCATTCTACATAAGAACGGGGTACCGGCTTGCTTCCCCTTATAATATAAAGGAAAAGGTGGTAGTTTAACTATCTGGAAACAGTGATAACAGAGTTTTCCGAGATAAAAATTAACTGATGCTTAGCACCAGGTCCCCACAATTATGACATCCTATCATTATATATCAAGCTGATTAGGCTACAGACAGTTCCGAATACATGACATATCACCATCGTTATGAGGAGGCCAGGTGTATATTTCCAAGGTCTATTTTTTTTAATACACCACTAAGGTGGCAAACAAGCATACGGCCCACCTGGTGGTAAACGGGCACTCGCGCGAGCCGACCCTTCAAAAATCTCTTCACACCCTTCTTGAAGAACTTTGGGAAAACCAATTAATTTTAAACCAAAAAAAGCACGTAGGTATTTTACGTAGTGTACGTATCACTTGGCTTATCTTCAAAGCAATAACACAATGAACATATAGAAGATACCTACCGGCAATCGTGTAGTTATCTATAGGGTTTCCATTAGACACGTTTACGTTTATACATATGACTTAAAATAACATTAAACATCATCGAATGAGTACAAGCGTCTTACATCTCCGGACACCCACCGTACATATGCACACCTGACGGTGATTGTGCAATAAGGGATGGGACATTATAAATTCGATCACCCACGAAGCGCGGCGCCTTTTGTCTTCCTAACCTCGGACCTATCGGACACCTCTTAGTAACTAAGTACTCGTATAATAAGTGTCGTAGAATTAAGTACATTTTGTGGAAGTGAAATAAACACTTTAAAAATCTAAACGGTTTTTTTTGAGATCCTCCGATGTGCATCCTGTAATTAGCGTAAGTATGGTATGTATTGCTTTGAATTATATACTTATAACATTAGCATGTCATTTGATTCTTGAAAGATTTGTATCTATAGACCAAGGAAATGAAAATGTGTAGAGTAACGAAAAACATACTTTTAAATTAATCTAGATTGTGTCTACGAAAATCATTAGTTTATCCCAAGAATGAATCAGCGTTCGTTCTTTTGTATAGTATAGAGGGAGTGCGCTCGCATAAATGATGACAACATCTACATAATATTGTTATATTATTTGAAAGGTTCCTCCAAGGTGTCGGAATATAAAGGGTTACACAAAATATAATATACTCAATTTCGTGCATTTAGCGTGGTGTGTCGCGTGAGTCATATGGCACGACGTCATGCAAATTTCTATATCCAGTTATTACGTTTTTATTCGACATATAACGAGGCCGTGCGAAGGTTTAAGCTCTGTGTTATATAAGAAACTCAGAGCAGCAATCAGGGACGATTCTGTAAACCAAACTTACCACAAGAGCACTATATAATATTATTTACTTTATATGTTATATTATACAGGTATAGCTGAAGATAATAACACGTAAGACACGATGTTATATTGTGTACACACAAACAAATAAATAAACATCACAAGTCATGTCGGCTTTTATTTATAGACAACAGTATTTTAGGCTATGTACTATAATTTTACGCGGGATAAGCACCTGCAAAAAGTACACTGATTAGAAATATAGGATGTCTAGATAGTATCATATCTTTTGGAATTCCAACAATCTTATGAGTTGCGTTTATGACCATGCTAATACCAAGGCTAAGTCACTAAGAAATTCCTTTATCTGTTCTATCTAAATCCGTGAATTATTTTTTAAAACAGCGCGTTTCCAGTTCGATGCACAAAAACCATGAAGCCGTGCCCGTAAAATTGCAAGCAAAACATTACGTTCGAATTTGTACAAAAAAACTATACGAGATAAACCAATCTTTCTACATACGGTAATAGAACATCCCAAAAGAAACAAGTAATCATACTTTTCATTTCATTCATCGTTTACAAAGTAACAACTGAGGAAGGGTGAATGCCCCTTATACGTTCTTGGAAACAAAAGCGGTAGGTATCGCTACATATATTTTTTTACCAGTCAATCACTTAGTTGTCCGGCTGACACACATAAACGCAGAATATCGCTTAAAATTCCATCTTACATCTTCAAGACCTAAACTTGCGCTAGTTGTTTCTCGTATGAAGGTATATAAAAATATGTGATGGAGATTTATAGTGGTCATAACACTCATTTGACCAGTCATATATCTTTGAGTGACGTCACCTTTTGTTAGGTCTTCCTTATATGTTTGTATAGCCATGTGCTTAAAATCTGTCAGCATTATCCACATCAGAAGCTCGAGCAAGAATAATTACTAATTTTCATACGAATAATTAGTTCCAGTTATCACCGGCGCAGCGCTATTCATTTTGCCATACAAAAATAGTGGAAGGCGATTCGAATACGTATTCGAGAATTATTCTTGCTATGGCTACTTTTCGAATGACCTGGCCATATCACGAACAGTCGTCTAATTGTCTTTTTTTTTATTGTTACTACTTTCATAAATGTAACTCGTTCCTAGTGATATCTGCTTGAAGTAAACATTCCACTCGCAAGCGGCAAGGTTGCAGCGGTGGTTCCGCTCTGATAACCGGGGTCGTTGATAAACGGTTATATTTATTTTGTGCTACTCTTCAGGCTGGCTGGATGTAATTATGGTAAACAGTGTGGATTTATCGTATATAATAGTAAATTTATAATAGTTGTTGACAGCTAGGGTATCTATTCAAAATATACATAGGTACATTTAGTTAACTTCATGTCGGCAGTTTCTTGTAAACATTTGGAAGACGTATGTCCGGGGACTGACATCATCCACAACTTCTCTTCGCATAAAACGGATTTTTAAGTTCTGTCTTTGATTATGTGATTTGCAACATTCGGAACATTTATTATCCTTCGGCAAAAACCAAACACCACACCAAACCTGAAATCGACATCCAAAATATTTACCACTATTGTACTTCATAAAATATTATGTGTCTGTCATGAATGCCGTAATTTGAATTGTTGACAGTAAGTTTATTGTCAACATTTCAAGTCTCCAACCCCAGCAATAAAGGCTGTAGGTATCTAGTCATATCCAATTCTGTGTAAGACCAAAGTAATTTAATATTTATCACTATGAGGTTTAATACACACATTCGTCTGCTCATAACAAATTTACGAACACACGTCGCAAATTTTGTATTCTTATCCGTCTTCAGAGCAAGAGCTTTAAATCAAAGTAAAGCGCGTACCCGAGCATCCCATTGGGAGGATGGCACACGGCACGGCGCACGACAAAGAAAATTTATTATATTCGCTCTCCCTCACTGACGGTTCGGTGGGCTGACTGTGCGGGACATTGACGAATTGGAACCAGAAGAGCCAAAACGCATCAATATACCATCATTAGATTTCAGCATTTATTATGTGTAACAGAACCGGCACTGTCATGTCGAATCTTAACAAGCAATATCCAAGTACCTACATCAACTGTGATATGGATAGGATATTCGGTTATATAGAACCATTAAATTACAATACAAAGTCGTTGAAGAACACAGTAGCCGACGATATCGCCAACGAAATTATCCTTTTTTCTACGCAGTCAAGTGAATGCACTTTAATTATGCATGAGATTTAGCTCAGATAAATATGTTTTATCATTACCTTTGCACAGTTTTATGATTTAATATCTTACTATCTCTGAATAAATCCTTCTTGCAAGATTTTAGGTTGGTAAAAGATATAATGAAGTATAATTATATACCCAAAGAAAATATATTAATTTGTGTTTATTTGGTTACACCACGCTCAAATCTTTAATTCGAAATTCTGCGCCTGCTAGCAGGCTGGTATATTTCGAAAATATCGACTTATAATGTAAATGTCCTTATAAGAGTTAAAATGACAACCATAAATTACCTACATATTTATCGCAAAAATCCATTGACACATCACTATTATTGTGACTAATTATTATAAATAGCAATGTTTATTTGTACTTGACCAGAGTATATCTTAACATACAATTTATCGTGGATATAAACAAAATAGACACCTACGGCTAGCGATTAATGAGAATTTCATGTAATGACATTAATGACGACGTAACCTGATAAACGATTATCAAAAATGATTCATCGATTTTAATAATAAATAAAATATGTATTCATAACATTGTATGATTACTAAATTAATAAGGAGGTGCGCAAATGCGCGCAAAAAATTGGCATGCACAAATAGTGCAATATGGAATAAAAAGTTCTAATTGGCAATGCGTAGTGACACTTTCCCATTGCCACAACCGGCTACAACTGTACTGTTACCATGCATGCACCCTAGGACTGGGTTTAAGATCATTCTAACTAAAATTTATGACTCGAATATGAAAATTATAAATTTTGACATCTGAGCAGTTTCCTATCAAAGAACGAACATACTATGTATAAGGGTCAAATTGGTATGACTATATCAACATTTCACACGACGCTAAAACTCACTTTAGCACCATGTATAACAAACTACTATTTACGCTCTTCCATTACAACTATTACAAGGTGGTAGGACATGCGAGGAGCTAATAATATGGTAAAGATGACGCTTGTGTATTCTCTTCTTTACTGTTCAGCTAATATTATACCCGTCTTCCTCACGTATGACACGGATGAACTTTATTAAAAGCTTCTGGTGCCATTTTTCTAGTACATTTGAAAATACTCAACTGCGTGTGTGTGTGAGCGTTTAAGTGTGTGCGAATGTGTGTTGGCTGAACGTTAGAACGAACGGTTTTCTTACAGCTGTGGGGTCGAAAGTCTCAAGAACTAAGCAAATTTCCATAAACATATGGGATATGCCCAAGTTATAATCTATTCATATACATATTTAAAGCACCCTCGAGATAAGACAGCATGTCAAATGATATTCCATTTTTCACAATGTTAAATCAGGGTTGGATTCGCACTATGTACAATCATAAAGAGTAATGGCGACGTCATACAATCCCATATTGGCATGTGGCGAGCGAGAACCAAGAGCACTCAACTCGATGAGACTATTACAGGGGCTAGACTTTTAGATGAAGATAACGTGGACGCGGACAGTAGTGAGGTGTATTTCAATTGTAGCGAATGAGACTCATACAATAAAGGCAATTGAAATACCAGACTAGACCAATAATAAAATGGACTGCAAACAGTGCAAACCCAGAAATTTTATATCCACAATACTATAATATTTAAATGTTCGATACGAATCTTATGAAAAGCTTTGTTTATTTGTACGAACGAACTACCACATGCAGTTTGCAGTACATTAGAATGTATGGGGAAAACTCTGCAACGATTGAACCTATTAATATAATTATTAAAGCTATACCATCATTAAAACTGGTTATATCCTATTTATAAGCTGATAAGTCGCGGCAAAAAGCTTGTCAAGTAGAATTACTTAAAATTAATAGTAACGGCAGCAGCAGTATTTCATATTTTTACCATTTAACGCATCTCGGTGACAATTAAAAAATATTACCTGTCACCAAGACAAAAACTTAAAAACAAGGGTCTTCAACAACTTTGTCGTTCAGAAGTATAATACTAGAACCTTTATCCCGGGCTCCTTATAAATAATTTGAATCCACGAAACCGAGGCGGCTGAATGAATAGTTAAGGCCCTGCTTTATTTGAAGTGGGTGCCTGTACAATATGCAGGGAACGCGCCTATTAACATGTGCTCAGATTAATCGTATTACTTGTATACATATACAATTGAGATCGGCCAAGATGGACGATTTGATATTATGGCGAATAAATATTATTTCTGATTTAATTTTTTATTTTGCTATTGGCCTATTGATGTAGTATATTTTTACAGTCCCCTATTTATTCGAAGTTTCGTAAGCATACCTTTACTATCGGAAGGGAATCCAATAAATATAACAAAAAGCCGCTGTATCACTTTCCCTTATAACGTTGACGATTTAGCTGTTAATAAAAGGACATAACGGTGAAAAATTGATTTCAAGTATATATGCCGATCATCAACCGATTGGCATATATTGCCATTGAATGTGGGAACCAAACAAGTCCTGATATTCTTAACAACTTTCATTATCACATAAAACTTCCAGGCTTATTTTACGATGATCGTCGATTCTGTCGTGACCATAAAACTGGGCTTAGTAGAGACCGTAGTAAATCACTATGTAATCTATCAGTAGCAACAAATAACATTTCCCCGTTGGACGTTTCTATCGGAACTACATCACGGCAATTGTCCGCGGATCCCAAAATCCTTGGCTCTCAACCGTCCGTCCCGCCCTCCCTTTATGCGATTTCTTTCCCAACCGAAACGAAGCGAGTATAAGAATAAATGTTAACAATGATGGAAACAGTACAGCGGCCGTAACAAACAAACTTTCTTAGCGGATACATGCTATAAGGAATCTGCCAATTTGTCAAATTTTTTGCTATCAAATTCCTAACACCGATGGTTTATTACTTTTAGGAAAGTTTAATTTGCATTATTAAAACAGAAAATTTCCAGAGTTTCTAGCAAACATATTGGACAGAAAGCAATATTATTTACCCGCAAATACTTATGCTGGTTTGGAGGACAAATCGTTTCGCCTACAGTTAACCTGTACTCTTGCTAGAGTCAAATCGTCGAAATCTATTTTTATTTTTAGTTATGATCACATTGTATTACATTCATCTGGAACTAAGGTAAATATAGCATTAGTACTTTATCTTAACGTAAATTTGACATGTCGCCTTAAATTGCGTAATAGCCATCTTTCGTTTTAATCGCTCCGCCGTCAGATGGGAGTTTCTGTGATCTACGCTCCATTAAAATGTTAATAACGGTGTTATAGCACGTTATAGCCCCTACTAAACTACTGTCTTAATTATGCCACAAGTGCGCTCACCGTCAGTTTTATTATCGTAGTAGTAATTAATTCACAAGGCAAATAATACAATCTCGTATTTTCGGAAGATACTTGATAATTACTAGTTTATAATAAGTATTTCTGAATAATTAATTTATAACTTCATCATCGTTACAAAAAGTACAGTTATCAAAAGGATCACACGTCATATGTAATACTAGTTTACTGCCAACACTTTCACCCTTGTGGTAAATATAATCCACATCACCCTTACCTCGTGAAAATTCACCCACCGGGACAAGTGAAACTAAAATATTGTAAAAAACAACAGATTAAATGTACAACCCCCTACTTGTCCCTAAGCTCCCTTACTTCCAGATTTACAAAAGTTTACCAAATGGAGAGATTTGTGTAACTGATCTGTTGACTACAACAGACCTTAAGTTGCTTCGCAGTTCGCACGACACGTTAATCTTATTCCCTTCTCCAAGCTCCCCGTTAGCTCGGAAAATTGTTGCAGCAAAGTAGTTAACTTTGCGTTATTAGTCTCATCTCTTTAGAAGTCGCGTGACCTGCTTTGTTCAGATAAGAACATACACTTTAAAAAGAGCATTCGAGATTAAGCTAGACTTTTCTCCTCGACAATTTAACGTTTAGGACTTGGTAGGACTAGTCAGCCAGGTAAATTGAGTCTTGCTTCAAAAACATCAAAATCGATTCATCCGTTTAGGATCTACGATTCCACAGACAAAACACACAGATACACACGTTAAACAACGCCCGTCTTTAGCCTGTTCGTAACAGTCGTTTTATAAGAAAACTATCAGATTTAAGCAAGCTCTACTAGTTTACAAGACATCGTCTCATTAGTCCTCTATATAAAAATGAGTGGAACCAATTGAGAAGAATTTAAAAATGCAAAGTATCATAAATATAAATTAACTTAAATCGGTGATATCTAGATGACTTCGGTCGAAACCTACAATAAGCCAGTGGCCAGTATCTTTAGATAATGAATATTACCTACACAAAAAAAAAGTATTCTTGTCACTTGTCACGAAAGGTCTAGGCCTCTATTATGAGCTGCTATACAACACAAAATGAGGTCGTGCACAAAGAGATTGTTAAGGCTCCTCGGGACATCACGAACAGCGTATCTGAGCATTCTGAGCTAAGCTCTAGGTGGGAATAGAAGTAAATTATGTACAGCAGACAAGAGTGATAAGGCATGCTACTAGTACCTAATAGTGTATGTTCTTGGAAATAACAAAATAATATGGTTCCGATCAGCGTTAATTATTTATATAATCTATTCTTAAAACAATAATATTGCATCCATTTGTAGGGTTTGCAAATTATATCAATGTCAATAGGCAGGTACTGTAGTATGAAAATAAATATTTTTAATTATTTAATATTAAATAGTGCAAAACTAGATTGCATGTGTATGTGCGCTACATTACTATCTTCTTCTGCGGTCATCTGTTAAACCTTGGAAAATATTTTTCTTTATTATAATAACTAGACGACCAATCTAAAACTTTTTCGCTAATCCTTATATTGGGGAAAGTCACATCGATACGCGTTAAGTGGCACTCGCGATTAGCGCATGCGGACAGACAAACATATGCGGATAGTGAAATATGATTCTATGTAGGTACAAAGTACTTAAAGTAATGTAACTATAGTAGGCTAAAGGTTGTTTGGAACGGCGCCGCGCACGTACCATCCTATTATATGATATGAAATTCTACAACGTTTATATTTGAGTGTATCGAATTATACTAAAACACTGCAACTGACCACATCGCCAGCAAAGTTATCGATATAATGCAGTAGTTGTACTGTCCATTGCTCGTTTCTGAATTGGGCAAAAAGGGTGACGGATAAACAGTCCCACATAAACAGACCTATGACCTCTTATATTAGGTAATATATGAAAACACCTGGACCGAGATTAAGTCAGTAAATATCCGACCACTGAATACGTGCGGACATGCTAGGCTTAAAAGAGGTTGATTTTAATAATATAATCCTATAAGGTTTTCGCAAGGGTAGCTGAATTTTACCTTAAATTATTTTACAAAGGCTTTGCCGTATACCGTTGAATTTACAGCCAAGTGAAGAAGAAATGGTTTCAATAAATAAAATAAAGGTTAGCATGAAACAATAAGTTAATTTATATTGAAGTCTGGAACGAAAGGGACACGGCGCAAAAATATAACCATTTTCTTAACTAATAAATACATCAATCAATTATTTCAATTAAATAGTTATACAAAAATTCCACATTTGTGGAAATAACAGAAAATTATTATAGATAGGATAAGTAACACAATATCAAGTTGACAAATTAATCAGTGTCGGCTGCTGATTCTCAATTTCTCATATAATTTTTTGCGACCTGATGCCTGACATAAACAATATGTAAACTAGGCAATAAGCTGTAACAATGACGCATTGTTTCTAGTGCCACGTGCTATTTTTATTATGCCGTGCTTGGCCTGATGAGGGTGGGTGACTGCCTGACGGTTAGCGTTCAGGCGCTCGATTATGGCCGGTACGCCCCGCCTTTGCGCCGCGCCGGCCCTGCCTGTCAGGACTGGAATAATTTTATTCCTGATTAGGCCTCCATTGTGGCTTTAAATTTTATTCCGTAATTTAAAATTATAATGTTTTTTTAATTATATTTTTACCTACTATTTTAAAATCCACTTAGAGTTTCTCAAAGGAAATGACGGATATATTTCCCAGATTTTGTGTATATTGTTGTGAGTAGGCGAATGTGTTTTCGTAAGCTATACAGATAACGTGACAAAATTCAAGCATTCACACTATTTATAATCGATAAAATATAACCGAGTAAATAATAAATATGCAACCAAAATTTAATGTGTCTACCTAGTTGATTGCTGTGAATTAATTGCATACTTGTAGCAGATCATTTATTAAACAAACCATTTGTCTATTTGCCTGGTCTAGTCACGAACCAAGGCTTGCACAGCTACAGTACTTACAATAATTATTGTCAAATATAACCGTTATTCGCATTGAAATTGAGAACTTAAGAGATTGCACCTATGAGGGAATTGAAAAGACAGATAAACTTACAGACTTTTATTAACCGACATAATAATAAGAATTAAGTGAATTTAAATCATTATCGTCAGCGTCACGCAAATCAAGCTAATTTGAGTAGGAACTGAAAACCCAATTACAATATTGAAACCTATTGGATTATCGAAGAATCAAAGGAAGACGATAAAAACGCAGAGCATTCACATTTGGGTCAATCGATACCACACGACTAGCTACGAATCGCATGACTTATAGACGCACCACCATTTTAACTATTCATTATTTAATCGATTGATGGCTTTAACAAGGCTACGCCATGCACTTATCGCTCCACAGAAGAATCAGCCATATACCTCCTAGACGTGGTTTACTAAAAAAACAACAACTGTACGGAGTGCCTGATAGTAAACAGATATCATTAGCGTGATGTCATACTGTATGTTCGATAATTAGGAAATATTGTTAGGAATACCTGATTGATACAGTAGTTGCAGTGCAGTAACTGCGATTATCGTGACGTCCCATTTGTAATTGCATTGAGCCAGGGATGATGCTAGGAGATTAGCATAAGCGCCAAAATACAAAGCTTAATGTTCAAAAGATTATGCATACATATGCCTGCTTTAACGTTCAGGGTACCCTGATAGCAATAAAGGGAATTTCTTATATAATGTGAGGAATACGAATCGAATTTTTGTGGCATCAATAAAATAATAGATCATTCTTCCAACATATAAAAATCTTCTCACTATGAGCAAGTCGGTAATACATATAAAGTCTACAGGCAAATTAAACGGTGTTAAGGGCCTCCGAACATAAGACGGCCAAGTTTAAGGACATATCCATTACCAAAACAAGTATATCTACCTGCCCAACTATATTTAATCATGGGCGGAACGAATGGTACTATTTCTACGTGTTTGTACTCGAGATTTTTTGTTATGTAACTCAGATATAAAGAGTCCAAAAAAAAACAAGCCGCGCAAGTCCACAGAGCAATGAACTATCTGCGTACTACTTCAAGTTCCGTTGTTGCTAATTTAAGACAACAATGTAATAAAAAATAAGATAACAGGTTAATACGAGAGTGGAATGACCATAATATTATTCATAACAAGGGATATAAAATAGGTATATTAATATTTATTCAAGGCTTTGAAATATAAACAAAACTAGATAAGTAGGTAAGTCAATGAACCGTGCGAAGCCAGTTAAGAAATCTACTTACGAAGAGCTCAGGCTCATATTAATATACGATACTTAACTTAGATAAATTACTGCAATGCAAGAGCATATAACATATATAATTCAACGTAAATTCCCACCATACATTTATATAATGAAGACTTCAGTAAACTGTTTTCAGTGTATATAGAATTTTGAGCGAATCAAGTCACGTGTCTTATAATACACGCTATATATACAATGTAAATAATGTGTGTACGTACATGGTAATTGCGATACTGATACGTGTTACATGATCAAAGTTTTGCAGATTGGTTTCTTGCCATATTCTTACGATTCGTACAAAATAATTGTGTTCAGTTAAAGCATACTGCATGCAAAGAGTAGACACGTACATCTGAATAAAAAAAAAATGTCGTGCGAAGCGGATGGTAAAGGCAGAGAATGAAACTGTTCCAAAAGAATTTATCAGAAAACTATTCCCTGATACAACTACTCAACGAACTGTAACAACCCGTATTGTACCAACTACCAAGGGACCCTAGTTTTCCGGACCAGCGCCTAGCCAACAGTTCACTACAAACTTTGTAAAACTAGCTACTCAATTGGAATACCTACTAGAATACTGAAACAGACCCAAAAACTTTTCCCCTCATTTTAGGAATTACTCTATGAATACAAAATGAGTAAAAAATATATTCTTACACATAAAAAACCTTTCTTCTTAGCCCTCATACAATACCAATCAGTCGTACAATGGAACAATGAATCCGTGTACATCGTAAACACATCGATCAACAACTGTTTAGAAGCTACTACTGATTAACTCCATTCTGAAATCACAAAAGTTTGCTACGAATTACAATGTCGCTATTTCAGGGTTTTCGCTATCAAAACATAAAGGATTTACACCAGAGCCGTAGATTTCAAGAGCTCATGAAATGCAAATCTGACCTTTCATCCTTCAAATAGTGGCTCTATGCTAGCGAGTGTACCACTGAATTATTTATAGCCTGTCTATATTAGAAGAAAATAACTTGAAGATTAGAATTTCAAATCACCCCGATAGATAATACAAATACATCAAAACAATCGTATGAGTAATAGGCAGTTGTGGCAATCAATGATTCATATTTTCATCCGGTTTTTCCGTCTATTAGCGGATACGGGCTATATGAGAAACGATGAAAATACTAATTAAATTGATTGCTCAGAATATTGTTCTTACCAAAATCAAGAATCCGTTGTTTTTAATTACCAAGTTGAAGATGAGGCGTCCGTAATTAAGGCTAGGTCGCCTTATCGCGGTCTACATAGTACACAGCACAGACAGTGCGCGATGAATTTAAATTTCTCCCATCATTTTTCTTAATTAATTATCCTGTTAGTTGGCCTAGTTCCTTATGTAAATTTCAAGCTTTATTATTAAAGAATTTGTGAAAATTCATTTATTCCAGCAGCTTTTACAGAACGGAGAAAATAATGTACTGCTTAAGGAAGCTACCTCATTAATGAAAATTAATAGGTCAGAGTTAAATTTTTCGGCTAATTACTCGGCTTGTTTTTTGATTCGATTCTAGATGTACCATTTTTATGACAATAAACTTTTTTATTTTTGCAAATTGTGCAAAATAATCGCGCTATTTCGGTTTTTATGCGCAAGCGCCATTTGCGCAACTTAGACGAGGTAACGCGCTAATCAGAGCATCACAAACAGACTTTTAACGTTACCGTTAATTTGGTAACGACTTTCTTGTGTGATGAAATGATTAAGGTGCTCGAGTTCCTTGACTATTACATAAAAGCCTACCTTTCTAGATATAGATATAGATTTGATACCGGGGGGATTGTTTTGTCTCCTCTATAAATTTCTCATTAGGTAATAATAATAATAATAATAATAATGCTTGGACATTATCACACAGCGCCATCTGGCCCCAAACTAAGCAAAGCTTGTACTATGGGAACCAGTAGCTGATATAATACTTATATACATTTTTTTTTGTAAATACATACTTATAATACATACCAAACACCCAGACGCAAGGCAAACAGATTTGTCAGATAAATGTTTGCCCCGGCGGGAATCGAACCCGCGACCTCTAGCCTAGCCGTCAGGTGTACTAACCACTAGACCAGCGGTCTCGTCACAGGTATGTATGTATCTAATCTATCTCTATCTTAGTCATTAAAAAAATCTTATCTTTAGTTACGTAGGTTAAATAAGTGATACCTTACATCAGACAAGCAGTCACACTACATAGTAGGACCGTCATCCGTGTATTATTTTTAACCGAATTGGGATATCAAAATGTCACTCCCTTCTTTTCTACTAATTTGCGAATTAACTTGTCAGGCTGGCAAAATTAAAGGATTAGTTTTTAATACTAAACATCATTCGTGCGTGACTGAATAATTAAAACAGAGGAGGAAGTATACAATTCCTGAAATACGTATGTCGATCGACCTTACCCGTTACTTCCTAGCGTGTAGGTAAATTTAATACTCTTTATACGAGTATCTACAAGCGGTTTTCTAGTACAAGGGTAGTAACTAAGGTCAGAGCATACAAAGCAAAGTCTATTCGCCGGTTTAAAATAACATGTTACAACGAAAAATGTATATATGTATGTTATACAAGCGATCACGTGAGGAAGATGAACTAGAAACTTTGTCCTGTAAAATCGGAGGTCTCATTTCAAATAATGTTAGCCCTTCTTGTTACGAAGCCGGAGAGACAAGACAAGACATTCGGTAACGAGATCTAAAGGATTTATACGCCTCAAATGTGATCAAGTAGAGTTACTTAAAAAGTTCCCATCACATTAGATAAATGGAAGCTTCTAGTACTCAGTTCCTACATTTTTAGATTTGTTCACGCCTCTTTAATATGTAGTATACAGAGTTTAAAACTAAGTTGATAGAGTTGGAAGTATAGCAAATTCGCGATCGGTGTAGGTAGTTATTATTTGAAAGACGATTCTTATACTAGACTGTGGGCATACCATACCCGTCATTGTTATTTCACCAAACGTTAGTCTCATCAAAATCAAATCAATATTTATTCAGTTTAGGCCCTAATGATAATAAAGGTCTACATTACCACCGGTTCGGAAAAAAACCATCTGAGAAGAACCGGCAAGAAACACAGTGCTCTGTCCTTTTTCATATAACAATCACTAGTTTGACAAGCACGCTGTAAGACACATCGGCCGATATGAGAGGAACCTAAATCTCTTTGCTCTGAAATTACCTGTCTTTCTCGTGTGCAGACTGTGGGACCTGCAGTATGGTCTGCTGACCTTCCATTTCCACCACACATTGTGTTCCAAGTTCGAGCTCTGAAACAAACAACAAACTCATTATAATTTGCCCCGCATGTTAACGCTCAATGTCGTAGATGTTACTCATTTTAACATTGACGGAATGAGTTAACATGGTATTTTTCGTTTAACAAAAATACAATTCCTACTCAGTAACAAAATTATCTTAAAAATATGATCTCCTAATTTTATGAAATCATACGACTAACGGGCGAAGGTGAACATTTTGTTAGGATTAAGTATAATAGGTTTGCGGCATCGATTATTTTATTGTAGGTAGGTTCTTTTTACCTTAGGATTCTAATTGGTAAAGGATATGCTAAGATATATCTTTTCATACTTACTACCTACAAAGTACGGTAATGGCATCTCAAATTGGAAGCAATTATTTAGTATTTGATGAGTAACTGATATGTAACTAGCAGACAAGTGACGTACACAAAGTATTCATCGAACACACCAATAAAATATATGGCAACTGTAGATAACAAACAGTGACACAGTGTAAACGAAATTATATTTGTGCGCATTAAAAGCTGCTAACAAATTCAAATTCCCTATACCTAATAACTTTTGAGAATGTTAACTAGTAAAATGATTCACAGATTATTTTATTAAGATAATAAACCACTATATTTCCTCACCCTTGGAAACTTTTGAATGAACTCACGCACATTTCGCTGAGCCATTTCATTTACACATATACTTGGTTAGACCAGGTATAAAGTTAATAGCAAGAAGAAGAGCATTCAATTTATCTGATCAATTCTAAATGCCTGGTAAGGAGAATGTAGATGAAATCTATACACTCGTGAATTGTACGTTAATTATACATAGAGCTACGTATACTTATAGGAGGGTACTTAATATTACCTATATTTAAAAGACGAAAGTAGCCTAAAACTAACTATACTCTCTTGTTGTTCAAGGTTCAATGTTCAAGTCAGTCATGTTTGCGAATTGCTAGCTATATAATAATTGATAGTGCCTACATATACATAAATGTACTTCTATGGTGAGTCAACCCGAGGTCGGGCACTGCGTCCGCGGCGATGTTATTTCAAATCCGGTTCAACTAGACTCTATGGTTCTAGTAGTCCGTTTTATGTAACACTAACTTTAGTAGGTACCGACCTAGATACTTCTACACTAATAATAATATTATAAACAGGAAAGATTTGATTGTTTGTTTGTATTGAATAGGCTCCGAAACTACTAGACCGATTTGAAAAAATCTTTTACCATTAGAAGCCGACATTATCCCTGATGAACGCAGGCTACTTTTTACCGCGGGAAAATGCAGACTTTACATTTCCATCATTGAGTAGTGTACCTACAGACTTTGTCAACTTGATCAAGTAAGTTAGACCTTGGTCTTCCATGGCTTTTTCTTCCTCTCACATTTACATTGTAAGGTAATATTGTTGTAAGTTATGTTAAAATAACTCATGGACAAATTCCGTTACCGCCTAATAAAAAACTTTACTGTGTACCAACATTTATGCAAAAAGTGGGTGTGTTTTCAAACAATACAATATTGTTTTATTAGTGTTTGCATTTACAAATTAGCTGAACAAGTTGCAAAACTATGTTAATTACAGCAATGTCTGTAACATCGAGAAAATGTGGTTACACTGCATGAAATGCAAGTAGGTCATATACCTCAGGTACCTACCTACATCTGAAGTAGAGTGAAGTGGCAACTGCAGCCCATCCTGTGTTCACTTACTATTTTTCAATTAAGTACATACTAATAATTATCTACTTTTCAGTTACTTTTGGCAATTTAAATATTTAAGATGAAAAATAATGTACCTACTTATTTTATTTGAAGAGCTGTATATTTCAACCAATTCAGTCAATTAATTATGCTGTATGCACCATTTTACATGACTTCTTGGTTAATTGCTATTAGTGATGTCTTAAAAATCAAGCCATAGCAATTTGTACTCACTGACTTTTTGGGTAATATTAATATCTGATTGATTGATCAAATATTGACTGATAATTCCTGAAAAGTCAAACCTATATTTCCTACAGGACAGAGAAGAAATGGTGACCAATTAACATCAGCTTGCTGCAGACCTTTATAGTATTTATTACCTAGTGTGTACAGGAGATATTTAGGTGCACATGCATACACACAGACACTGGTACCAGTATCTGTGTCACTCACTTTGCCCTCTCTAGCATAATACATTACCTTCTATCAAAATATGGAATCAATTCTCAAACAAATGGTGGTACCCAAATCAAATAGAAACAACTAGCTTTTCATCATATCTTTGCCTGCATAGTGACATAAATAGAGCCTCTGATCCATATTGCTGGGGTTTTGGCAGATAGTTTTACGACCGGCCGCCTGCCTGACATCAACCCTCCTTGGGAATGCTATTGTTTTGACTGACTGCGCCACTGGGGATCAAAGCTGTGGTTTGGAAAAACCAATGCTTTGATTCCCACTGGCGGGCGATGGGGTCGTCACATCCCGACGCCTATGATACCCATTGATAATAAAGCATTCAGTCAGTAGTTTTTGAGTTTATTCATTACAAACAAAAGACAAATCTTTTGTCTTTACAATATTATTAGTATAAATAATATTCAATGTTACTTAGTATCAAGGATCATGCAGCTGCTGTTTCAAAATGGCATTATGCTCATGTATTCAATAAATTGTATTCCACACAGCTACAACAGGTGTACATTTAAAGGTCAAATTTGACTTTTTTATTTTATTTGCAATGTTGGTATACACACATGTTACATTTACAAAGTGAATAAAGAATTAATTTGCAGATATTATGTGTGAATAATTCAAATAAAATTATGATTCACCACAAAACGAAAATAGTGCTTTATTGTCTCCTCTTACCTCAAAAAGTGAATACAAATCAACTAACAAATCATTGAATAATTTGACCTTAATATCTATATTAAATACCAGATAATAAACACACTCTATTGAGTAATCTAAGCAATAGCATCTAATTAGAAAAAAATAAAGCTATATCATAAATTCTCAATTCCAAATATACCTTCAACAAAGGAATATATGTATATGTTCTGTAATTATCAAGGAAGCACCAAATAAACTGAGCATTGATATCTGAATCATGTTAAACATTGGCAAGGTCATTTTAATTTGATGATGATGATGTGTAATGTTGAGACTGACAACATAATTTAATGCCCAAATAAATTTTATCATATTGTGGGATGCTTTCTTTGTACTTTCAGAGGAAATATCTACATCAACTTAACTAATTCAAAAAATATATTCACAACTGAAAACTTACAGTTTAGGTGAAGTATCAGGAAAAAGAGAGTACATATTTCATATAAACAATAATAAATAACTTAAAACATTATAAATCTATTTAAGACCATATACAGTTGGCATAGTTGACATGGCAAATTAACAATAAAAATAAATGCTCTATGTTACAGTTATGAAATAAATAAATACACAACCTGTACACATTACATAGATTCAACATCAAACATATCCTAAGGAAAAATAGCAATACATTACTCATTCGTAAACTAACGATTATACATAGAGATTAATACAATATTTTTTTAACTACAGTGACAAATTCAACAAAGTTTGTATAACTAGGTATTATAGTTTAATTGATGATAGAAGGAAGAGACAAGTAAAGACATAAATCTAAGAGATTCTGTATATTTTTTTATAGAAACAGAAATATTTTAAAAAAATAATATTTTGAAACTACTGTAAGAACTGCAAAAATATATTGCAAAATGAATCGTTATAAATAACACTACAACGAGCACTCATTTTATCAAATGCATACAGTAGATAAAACGAGACGTACTGATGTAGTCACCTGTAAGATAGCGATTTCTTTATTTATTAGCAAAATGAAACCTCTTACCTCGCCTGTTAAAAGGACGGACTCGAACCGCGACTTTAATCTTATCCGATGCCATTTTTACACTCAAATTGCACAAATATAATCAAAACACAACACTTTGCACACAAAAGTACAATAAATTATTGAACATATTCACCCATATTCCAAAATAACAAAATTCATTATTTCACGTTACGATCACGACGTTCCTGAATTGACACTGGCCGCCATGTTGTTATTACGTAGCAGCGCACACAGAGTACATAACCACTAGCAGCGCAGTGCTTGACTAACCACAGATACAACAAAAACCGTATAAAATATTATTGATTTCGGTTTTATGTGGTCGCTTCTAGCAGCATCTAGAACCAAAAGATCGATTTTAAGAATAGGTACCTATTATGTCATCGAGAATTCCATAAATTATAAGCTGATGAATTTAAAAAACCATTTCTCAAAATTCCGTATTCAAAAAATGATCGAATTAAATAAATATTGCATTACTTATTAAATGGTAAAAGTTTAGAAGTAAATATTAAGCTAAAGGCAGAACAAACGCGGTGTGGATGCAGTGGTCCTTTTTGTCGTGTTGTAGTTTGTAGTTGTATGTCTTTGACTCTTTGTTATTAGTACCAAAAAAAGACGTGGCGTGGGTTCACTACGGCGCATCCACTTTGCGGCAGCAAACGAGCGCGGTGGTGCGGCTGATCTCGGTTCGTTTAAACGTAGTTCGATTATGTACTCTGTGGTTTTAACAATGTCCTCTTAGCCCCTCCTTCATTGATGATTAGTAAATTAAAAGATTTTAACGTAGTATATCCACTAGAAAAAATAAATCTTAGATTTAATTTAGACTTATATGAATGTTACAACCGTTGAATGGAATACATTCCGGGATCAAAAATGCGTCTTATCCATCAGACTGAACTGAACGTGAGTTCAACGCGTACCGCAGCTCACGCTTAGTCTAGCTGGGGCTTAACAAAAGCTGGGGAGTTTTTGGCGGGAATCAGGCGGAGCGGTTGAGATTTTTTGCCAGTGTGTCGTAAATTGTGTTATAGTGATCTTTAATGTGTATTTTTGGTGTCGATATGTGCAGTAAAGTTTTATTTAGTGACTGATTTATAGGAGCATTGGAAATAATGCCATAATACGACTTTTGGGTTAAGTGATTTATCATTTTGGTCAATAGGTTACCTCTAATCTAAAGGCGTGTTACGATCTGCTACTGCCGTGGGTTGTCTCCAGAAACTCCATTGGGCGTTAGAATGCATGACACTAGGCATTTTAATGCGGCAAACACGAGAAATTTTGCAACATGAAAATTCTCTAACACTCGACACTGGCAAAAATAGTCCCTGAAGGGATTGATTGCCATACTTAGGAAGAAGAAGAAGAAGAACAAAAGCTGTCAATACTGTCAGTTCCTCAATTTTACAAGAATGTCATCTGTCATCATTACAAAATGTCATAACAGTCAACAGACAACCGTCAGCCAGAACTTATAATTTGAAAATCAAAACATGACGAGACTTTTCCTTTTCTCATGCTTGGAATAATTTTGCTATCCAATTAACATAAAAGTAAAAGAGAGGATTGGCAATAATATTTATCCGAAAGAGAATATATAAATACGTGGACATGGCAGATGCACTTTTCGGGTGGGACTTAACTTTTAAAACTGTTGAGAGAGATATTAAACGCAAATCTGATATTATTGTAGCATTTATACACTGGAACTTAATGAAGAGAGGATTTCGGAGCATTGGTATCGGGGACGAGGTAACTATATTATAAAATAAAACTCAATTTTGACAACAATACTATTCATTATACACGTGCTACTTGATGTGATAGGATAGACATCTAATGTTTTTTGCCAGTAAGGCCAGTACCCACGTACCTAGTAGGTACCCATTTTTTTTCCAATGTAATCATTCCAGAGAGAATAGTCATCATAAGTAAAGACAAAGGAGTAGTTCTTTTTATAAAACTAGTGCTTCGTCAAAATTTTTAAATTATATCTGTGTTGCATACAAAATGATCCCAAATATTTAACAATATTTTAGCGAACTCTTTCTGGAGATGAAGACAAAAGTGAAATCCTACCAACTGGATGGAATGACCAGGACAACTACACCATCAGATATGTAGTTGAGGACAAGCTGTACATACTCCATGGACTGAATACAGATGGGAATCTCATTGTCAATCTTATGGTGGGTAAACTAATCCAAAATTTTCGATTTTGTTTCTGAAGGTCAAAAATCTTTAAATGTTAGAAACATGAATGTACACCTAGTTTTAAAGCCATTTAAAAAAATAATAATATGTACTTTATTAATAATTACCTACAGAGATCAGAAGACCTAGCTGTTTCAAACATAGCCCTGAAAATAGATGATACGGTGAAGGAAACAACGGGCACCATTGACAAACTGATGCCTAACCATAAGGACCTCATGTATAACATCAGACGGGACCTGATAGATACAGTCACAGAAAAACCGACAACAACTGCGGAAACACAGACTATTAGATGTTAGTCTTTTCCTATGATTTCTTAATATTTTGAATAAGTTACATACATATATCATCACTCCAAGACCTTCACAGAATAGGCAGAGAGCATAGAGCACCTCTCTAGAGGCAACAACTGACCAACTGCTGTATTGTAATACAAAGTCATGGGTAAAAGTGTGTATTTACAAATAGTTTATAAGTATTTTATCAGCTGCTTAGTCATATTCCAAGCTTCGCTTAGTTTGGGGCCAGATGGGACTGTGTGATATTGTCCAAGCATTGTTATTAAATAGTAAATATGGTTAATAGGCTGCTTAACTTAATGCTGTGTAATAAGCTAGACAGACTATGCAGTTAATATAAAACTTGAAATCATGCCAAGTCCCTTTTTGGGTAAGCAAATGGAGAGTAAAGAATGCTATTTTGCTCCTGTTTTTTTAATTGCATTAAAAATATTTCTATTGCAGCAGATTCAAATTCCAGAAGGCCACCAGCTGATGATCCCCTAAGAATTACACCAAGACCATTACCTGGAGTTCATCCAGATACCCCAGATCTTTGGTGAGTTTCTATTTAAATAAATTATTAACTTAGTTACAATACATATACATCATAATTTCAATGAAGCTACTTTATATAAAAAGCCTTAGCAGGAAGGCTATCGAAATGCTTTCGATAGTGTATCACTTTCAACTTTTTTAATGGGAAATAAACAGCGCCGTGCGTGGCGGCGAAAATTGGAACTAATAGTCGGTATGAATATTTTGTGAGTTTTCGAAGCCTAGTTGAAATATGTTCCTGCTCTCAGTACAATCACATGATAAACTGTGCCAGTAGCAAGAAAATCTTTCGACTATGTATTCTAAAACGTCGAAAAAAAAACTCAATATGTAAAATTTTGAAAATATTTTTTTGTTCAAATTTTCACCGCCGCAGCGCTGTTCATTTTGCCAAACAAAAATAGTCGAAGGCGATACGAATACGTAGTCACAAGTTGCTGTTGCTCGGGCTACTGATGCAACATTGTTTAATTATTTTATAAAATTATCTCACAGGGAGCCACCAGCAGCTTTACCCAACATAGGTCGTTCAGACTTGGATCCGTTCGCGCCAGCCGGTGGCGGCATGCTATTCAACCCCTTTGGGCCCCGTAACCCAGAAAACCCAGGCTTGGGTATTCCAGGTGGTTTACCGAGGTGAGTTTTGACATTGATTTAGTCAAGGTTGGTGTGGTATCGTATGATAATGTATCGGTATTGATTACTAGCAGCAACCGCGACATCGGCAGCGTGTAATCGGATTTTGTTCATAATATATTTTTATTTCTGCGCAGCATGCTATTCCTTATTCTAAAATAAAATTAAACTAAGTTACACTTTATAAACATCACCAATCTGCCAGTAAAGTATATAATTTACTGCATCTAAGCTATATTGTACTTTCTACCTCATGATTGTAAAAAAAAAAAAAAATCTTACTAATAATTATTATTGACTAATAGAGGTGCAGTACCTCCTGGGGCCCGCTTCGATCCCTTCGGTCCCCCGCTGGCAGGTGGGCCCGGCAGACGGGCGCCACCCCCTGATTCGGACCACCTCCCACCTCCAGGGTTCAACGACAATATGTTTATGTAGATCCGCTTTATGTTCTTACTATTTACCCAATGTATAAACCTGCTTATGTATGGGAATAAAGTTTTATAAAATTCTTCTATGTTTTTTTTATTATCAAACTGACTTCATTTCAAGCTACCATAACTTATTTGATAATAAAAATATTTTTCCTAATCAAATTCTCAGAATAATGACTAGCTCGCTACGCTCGCGTTGATCAAAATAAAGTCATTACCATATTATTATACGAGAAATCTTCAATTTATAATTTTTATTTTCAACTGATTGTATACCTAGATTGCTAAAATCAATGATATATATGTGAATAAAGGCATATCGTTGGCTATAAGTATATTTTTTTCACTGACTGAGTTTACAGTGGTAGTATTTATGCTATTTGCTATAGCAATATTTTCAAGTAGTTTTTTTTCTGATAGCAATATTTTTCAGTCATATCAATTATTTTGATTGTTGCCAATATATCAACTTTTTGGCTAGATTTGGCCCTTTCTTGAGACTTATCTTAAAAAAATATCGGTACCTATCTAATAAAATTCTTTTTTTTTAAATCAAAGAAAGCAATTGTATTTGCTAATAATAGTAAAATTTTGCTCTATGGATACCCATCGGCTCATCATCGGACCGCTTAGCTTTATGTTAGGACAGTACAGGTCGCGGCACGAAACTCTAGCGCTGAGCGAAACGTGGAGGGGATAGCTGCGCATGGGTACCATCGCGCACGCAATACAAATTAGTAATTTAATTGCTTAGTTAAAAACAGCAAAATAATGTTTTAATGTAAAGTCAAATAGTAAGTCTAGCGGTGAACAAAATGTGGAACTTAACTGCGTATGGGTACTGTCACGCACGCAAATATTACTTCATGTTACCTACAATATAATTTTTAACAAGTTTATGGGGAGTAGAAAAATAAATACACTATCGGATTTGTAAATTTTTATATTAAATACCAAATAATTTAATTTTATATTTCCCGCCTGAATAACTTCTGCAGTTTGTTTTATTTCACTTATATCTACAGTGCTGCGGTCAGAATCGAGTAAAATACTCGCAGCTTCGCCAATTTCACTTTGAATTTGTTTCAGGGAATTAATGAAATCATTCGATTCCCTTTTCAGAAAACAATGCACGTCAAACACCATTTTCCGTGCCTGTCTTTTCAAAACAGTATTCCTTCTCGGCCTCGGCATTTTCACTGTTTAAAAACTGTTCAAACTTAATCAAACAGTGAATAAACTAACAAACACAACAAACAAATCAACAAAACAAACTTAACAAAAAACAACAACAAAAATTAACGATGACAACAAAACAATTCAGAACGCGACTGTACACTGGAAGTGCGCGGAGCGTCGTATCGGCACGGGGGACGGAGTACGACTGGAGAGCCAATCGGCGCAACGCACGCTCGCCCTTCACCCCTGTACCCCGCCAAGACACCTTATTTTTTACTTCTGCGCAATAACGGTCAGCGCTAGAGTTTCGTGCCGCGACCTATATCTATGATGTTACGATATTTGAGCGTAACTTTTGAATTAATAATTGGTGAATTTATATTAATAGAAGTTAAAAAAAAAGTCCGTTCTTCAACAATATCAATTTCAGGACTCAGGAAGGAAGTTTTTTCTGTTGGTATTAAATTCCCTACATTTTTGGTATGGTTTTAACTGTTAGGTACCACAGAGTACATAACCACTACGTTTTATTAGGCTTAGGTACTAGATCCGATGCCGCGGTGGCAACACCGGTTAGTTCTCTAATTTTCTTGTGCGGTGCACACGTTTCCAGCGTGTGTGGTGAATTTATTTGGCTGCTCACGGCTGCAACCGTTCAATTTCTATTCAATGTGTATGGCTGTGGAGGTAAGTAAATCCTTTAATGATAATTTTTGTGTTTTCGTGTCCAGTGAAGGTTATTTATGCCGTATGTGAAGGTCGTGCCCTCAAAGCGGGCGGTGGACGTCACCAGGCGTCATGAAACGATTTAAAATTATAATTCCATCCACGTTTTCCTCTTATTTCCCCGTAGTCTCCTCGTAAATTAAATAAATCATTGTTTAAAAGGTGGAATTCTCATAGTAGCAGATGGCTTTCTTTGACGCCCACTTTACGCAGCCTGCTTCGGTTAGAGTGAGAATCGTCCTTTACCGAATGTTGTCTGTCGTCGCTCGATGAATCTAATCTAACTAAACGCTAGTTGTATGAGTCACTGTCGTTTTAAGTTGTAATATATATCTAAGTACATGTTATTATTTATAACCTAGCATGTAGTGTATAGATACTGCCATTACGGTAGTATATGTGAGAAGTAGAACAAAGGCTTATTCATTGAGTATGAAAACAAACTTTCTAAAGTTTAGTATTCTTACTAGTTAGTCTAGATTTGTGAAAAATTAACACTGGCTATTGACAATTGTATAATGGGGTCCCACAGGGTTAGTGCACTCTAAAAAAGTAAATGAGAATTGATCCAATCAAGATACTTGGTTGTACAGTTTACTTCATTTACATGGAGTCAACTAGGTACCTATATCCTGCATTAACAATATCCAAATGTAGAATCCTCTGCTTGTTTAATGTATGTACATTAAAAACTGCTTGAGTATTGTTTTAAAAACTGTTATTGTCCCATCTGTAATTTATAAATGAAATTCTGACTTCAGACTTGTTTCCATTTCAAGACCCATTGTGTTGCTCTCCACACTGACTTTATGTGGTAGCTTGCTCTGTGGTTTATTATTTAAATATGGTTAAAAATCTCAAATTAATGTTCATATATATTGCTATTGAATCCACTCCCCACCAACAGTCTGTTTCAATCCTTCTGTTTCAAAATAAAATATAAATACTGATTTAAGAAAATTTGTGCATCATCTCATTCTGCACAAATTACTCTACCTACCTGCATAATTAATTATATACCTATATAATACAAAAGAAAATATACAAAGTCTTTTGTGTACTAAAAAAACGCAGGTCATTGTAGGAAAACATTATTATTATAAAACCACATCTATTATAGTGAGGTACCTAACTATTTTACCTGAATTCCAAAGGAATGCATTTATATTCAACTAGTAACCATCCTGGCTTCGCATAGGAGCTTTATACATAAAAACTTTTCTCAAGATTCAATCTCTATTAGTAAATACTGCATTAAAATCAGTTGTATAGTCTAAAAAAAGCATATAAATGGTAGGAAGCAACTTTGTTTTATACTATGTTAAGAATTTACTAACCCACTTTACCTGAACCAAATGGTGTTTTGATAGCTAACTACTTACTATGTGGTAGTGATGGTCTGTTTTGGCTTATATTAGTTACTCAATATTACACAATTCAATACAAACGCAATCAACAATGAAAATCATTTTAGATACCTGTCTAGAAATTTCTTACTACATACAACTAAGTAAAACTACTAGGTAATTATTGTATGCAAAGCACTATTTTTATTTGGAACTAAAGAATAAGGTAATGTATGTAGGTAACATACATAATCTTTGTGTCTGATGCTTAAATTACAGACAATCTATAGATAATGTAAGTTCTTGAAATGTTGGACTGTTAGCAACCCTATCTGCATACTTATCAGGGCAAATTGTTCCCTTATCATGTATGATAATGAAAATCAATGAAAGTCCTCATGTACATCAGTATTTAGAATATGTGTACCTACATATTGATCATCCAAACTCAAGGTTTTGATAACTAAGACAAACTCTTGGGATAATGTATTAATTGTATATGTACATAAAATATGGTACCTACATGCCTACCCATATGGTTTTAGTATGTAATAGACACAGAACCTGTAGCACATAATTATGTAACATATATTTCAATGCACATACTATTTTTCTAGCTAATGTAATGGCTTATTGGGTTTTGAACAGATATATTATATGGTAGATATAGCAATTTTATCTTATTGCAGGAATAATGCTTGGTTGATATGGTAGGTAGGTACTCAAAGCAAATATAGATAGATATTTCTTTGTAGGTAGGTACCTAACTCTTTATTGTACACCAAATCAATAACACACAAACAAATTAGAGGTAGATACAATCTTTATCACAGGTTGTGATCGCTTCCAGAGAACCTATAATGTTAAGAATAGGTAAATAAAATAAAATACCTAGATATTTTATTTCATTTTATTCCCATACCTATGGGAAAAAGGATTTTTTTATTTATGCTTCTATTCGGTCATCAAGGCCTTTCATTTGATACTCCAAGCGTAGGGGCTACCGTGGAAATTATAAATCTCCATGTGACGTCCGCCATATTGGATAAAAAATGGCTACGTATCAAACATATAGTTAATGCCAAATTTCAGCTCAATCGGATACAGGGATGTAATTACACACACCGGACAGGTGAAACTAAATAAAAGCTTGTAAAAAGCTACCTTGAACACTTCCAGCTGACTTCGGTTTGGTTTAATAATTTAACTAGGTTAGAGTAGGTACCTATCTATTATTTTTACACTCGACATTGACGTCAGGAGTGTCTCGCTCGTCTCGTGCGTGCGTGTGTGTCCTAGGTACCTTATACCTTCCTACGTAGATACAGAATATTTTCCTATAAATGGCGTAGGTACGATAGGCAAACTGCTGGCTTTTGTAATTGCGTCTAGATTGCACACGTAGGTAGGTAGATACCTAGACCTACCTACGTAGGTAATGCGGCTTATAGCCGGGTTATGAAATAGGAGCTGCACGCGCCTTGCTTCAGTAGGTATTGCATTTCATGCACCTGTAGAGGCCGATTAGAATCTAATGTGTCATGGCGTCCGTGGCTTTTCTACCTAGACCTATATAGCTAGGTATATATACTATCAGGTATTCTTATTTTATGTACCTACCTGCTATATTTTTTGTTCATGTAATAGGAACTATAATGGCACGCTCCGCCTGCTGGTAACCGGCCTCCGTAGGTAAAACCAGATGAGCTAACACTCAAGCGCTCGACCGTTGGCAAACTTGCCAACGAACCATAACCAACCAATCGCTGTGCTAGCACTTCTAGTTATGACATAAAGGACGAACACATCTCCGAATTGCTACCAGACCAGATGTATGATTATGAACCTCCTGACTATACCTCTACATAGGTACCTACCTAGAATCGTAGTGCCGACCATCATATCAAAATAACTGCGTTTACGGACTACGGTAGATAGATATAGAAATAGCGACCAAGTAGGTAGGTTGTTATTGTTCGTAGGTATAGCCTATTTCAATAATGAAAAAATATAGTGTCTCTTGTTGTCTATGGAACTTAAAATACTAGCTCAGGTCAAATAAAGAGGTTGATGGAACTTTGATACAAACGAAGTGAACCCGGTTAAAACTACGTCTTGCAGTTTACATATACACGCTGTTAGCTCTCCACACATGTATACTTGAATGAAAAACGAAATAAGACCACACCGTACTGACAAACAACTTTATTTTCTTAAAATCTATTTAACATGACATATGAACGAAACCATTTTGACTTGACTTGTGGCGACATCTTGTGAGCGAAAAAGAAAACATTATTTTATTAAATACCAATTTGAACACACGCACACCCCTACAAGAAATACATTAAAACTACGCCTTGCTTGACCATGCACAATATGTTTAAAAAACCCTAAACCTACCTACCTATGTAGCTACATATACATACGTACACATACCAACTCTGTAAGGTTGTGAATCGCGTACTTTATCCGCCTTTTTTTGTCCAAGCAAAGAGGCTTTGTCTAACATTTTCCTGGCGCCTGTATGTATTGTGAAAACACCATTGTCTTGCGTAGTAATTTGATATAAGAGTTCCTATATACCTCTGATGTCTGAACTGAACCAGGTGCTAAGTGAATAATTCTGCGAAACAGGAATATGGGTAGCAGACCCCAAAGAATATCAATCAATCTATTATGATTGGATGTTAATGACCTTATTTCTTCTTGATATGTTTTCGATTGCCTCTTGGTAGTATGCGTCACATATCACCTCGCATCTGGACAAATATTTACGTCTACGTCCGAGGTGCGTCCAGAAATAATTCAATATTTAACATGTCACTTTAGCGTCAGTTTCAATTTGTTCAATTTCCTGGATTCTTCCGTGCTATTGGCAAAATTTGCAACTATGTAGTATAAATCCATGTCGGCAGCTTCAGATAGAGCATTGACCCGACCTTGGCAAGCGAATATTGACCCTGCGCAAGCGCTGGTCCGTTCGTTACCCTGAGTAGATACTCACACGACGACCCCACCCGAATTCTCATGGATCTGTGTTTTTTCGAATAGGACCATCGATCATCGAGTATTGTTTGTGACACGTACAAAATCAATGGAAGTACGTTATAAAACTAATGAAGGAGTAAATTTCCATAGCAGGGGCTATGACGTCTGCATATGATGAGAGAGGAGACATTATCAGGTAATAGTAGGCCATCAGGGGTCAACATTCCAAAAAAACAAACATTGATTCTCTAATTAGTTCTCTTTATCTATTAAGTAATACTTTTCAATTTTATCTCGAATCCTATATCGATTACATCGCTTATGGTACCTACTTAACAACAGTGTAGTACAACTACTACTACTTAAACGTTTGTACACAACATTACCTCAATTTAGTAAAATCCTTTACTTTATGCTCCCGAAAATTTCGTCCAGCAAATATTGTTATACTTTACTATATACTTTTCGGTTTGAAATACTGTTTTACCGAAGCTATTTCTCGTCACCCTCCTGGGGAGACGAGACAAACCGCTCCGGCTGTTTATAAAAACTTGGCCGGTTATTCAGCAAGGGCTAAGGTCGTTGATCCAAGCTCCTTCTGTATACGGGCTTTCGAACCCGTAGAGCGTCGCACTTCAACCACCCTTAGGTCACGCACGACACGCATTCAACGCACGAGGGAGAACCTCCTACACTGTTGAATATATTTATTTAATCGTAGCGTACTTATTTCATTGGTCTAGCAATTAGCATTCAAGGACTGGAGGTGTGGTACTGATGTTATGAGACAATTTTGGCGCCAGACTATTAATAGAATTGTTGCCAACGAAACGATTTAGACCGCTGCTGCCGCCGCGCCGCGCCGAGCGCGCCGTCGTGTAACGCTGTCCTTATTATAGCCGAGGCCCCTCCGTACTCAATCTTATCTCTTGCGTGACTCCAATTCAGAGAGAGGACTTCTTAATATAATTGTTGTCGCATAGTGAATGCTATGATAAGTTTTTTAGGCCTTTTTCGAATTGGCGCCCTTAATATCAGTTTCGTCATTCTGCCAAAGATAATTGCCCAGATGTTTTCACACAGATGTATTTTTGTACTAACCACGCCCATCTGCGCGAATATGTCTTATCTTATATTATAAATAGAATTATGAGGAGCAATGCTTTAGGGTTAGTAATAGATTAACAGTAGTGTGTACAGGTAAGAGGGTCAGAGGCGCGCGTCATGCGGGCGGAACCGGGTCACTAAGCCAGGTCACGTCGATGCCACATCTCGGTCAGGAGTTCAGGAAGTCCCAGACTCGAGTTATTCTTAAATATAACAAAGATAAATCTATATTTAGCCAATAATAATCCTTGGCCTCCTTATACGATGCCTTGTGAAGTCATTAATGATAAGCGATATTATGTACTGTCAAACTCTCATGACACTTTAAAAGCTTTATAAGTTCTCAATATGGGTCATACAATTTCGAGCGTAAATATATAATAATCTTCATCACTTGTGCTCATTTCTACCAACAACGTGACATTGGCGAAATTGTGGCCACCCCGCAGAAGCCACTCATAAAAAGTTGAAGATGAATTTTTTTGAACATTCGTTGTTGATTTGTTTCAGTTGTATCAGGTTATACCTACGGGTTATACACAGTTAACAATAGTGCTTCAGCATCAAGCAAGACTGAAGTTACTTTTTTGTCATCAATCTGGTTCGTACCGCATTTCATTCTTGATAGTAATTATTTCTTTACCTTTGGATGTTACATAATGGATGCTATCACGTTCTTATATCTGTACAAAAAATATATCAGAAAGGTGACCCTACGATTTGCGCGAATGTCGTTAAAATTTACATGTAAATGATTTAATTTCAACTTTATTGGTATCGGTATTGGAAATAAAAAAATACTTTACTATTATAATAATACTAATAACATGTTGATACTGATAGGCTTTCACTTCACGTGACGTCATGCGCAATGCGTCACAGTGGTGAGGTGACGTCACGGCCCAGTATCACGTTCAGCTTTCATCACTACCTAATAATAAAATGTATGCCTGTGACATCAATATCACAAATAAACAGCGTAGAAACGAATAAAATTTATTGACTTTATGTGCTAATTAGTTAACTAATGTTGTTTACTTATCATTTGGTTTGTCCACTAATCAGCTTCAAATATTTTCTGTTATCATGATATTTTATCGTATTTTGAAGTTCCTTGTTCTGATGATGATGGTATCGATGATGATATAGGGATTTATATTGGATACGATCGTCCGATTGAAATACGATATCGATATCACACAAAAAATTAACGAGTCTCATATGACGCACTATGTCGCTATCTTTGTTATCAACCTCTTCATTCTGGAAGTTTCTCCGACACATACGAAATTTCTCAGATTGCTGTAAAGGCAATATGCGAAGTGCGGCTGCATACGTATTCATAATGTCTTTGCTGTTTAATTTACTCTCTATGGACGGAGTTCATCGCCTGGGAGTCACGTTATCAGCAGGCGAGGCCAGGGCCTGTCATGGCATTTAATGGATCATTATGCAAATGATAAATACATAAAGCGTAATGGATTTACGAACAAGCCTGCACTGACATACGTATCCGCTCGTATGTATGTGATTAGCAGATGAAAGGTTCACGTCCACTTCACGTCATATCCGGAATACTTAGCGTCCGTCGTCCGTCGCTCCTTATATTTCACCAGAATGTTAAGTTGTAAGATTTCATACCGAATACATTCAACTATACAGTCAAATTTTACACAAAAATATACTGCCAGTGTCATTTCGCTGATTGATCTTACGAAGAAATTTAAAAAGTATAATAAAATGCGTTAATGTTTTATACCTTGCCAATAATGTAAGACACTGGTATTTAAAGACACGATCTGCAATATATTCTTACTAATATTGACATTTATTCACTTTGTCGGTGTGGTCTAACTCCTAAGCTGTCGGCAGACAAGAGGGGGGCCCGCGCCGGCGGAGTCGATGACCGAGTATTGATCCCGGCGAAGTGGGTCACCCGTTTTCTGTTGCATTACACCCGAGGGAGTGTTGCACTGGTCACCTTACGGTATGAGGTTATATTGCTGAGTGCACGCCTCAACTACAAAATGTGGCGATGGCAGCGCCACATTATCGAATCCACTTCCCTTCAGCGTCATGCCTCTTTATTGTACTGTCACATGCTTTCAATTATTTTCCATGAATCTATCTATGTAAATGTTTATTTAGAATGGCAATTCCTTGATATTGACACTGGATCGTAACATTTCAGTTCATGTTTGTTTTCTTGTCTTATCTGTTTCTGTTCAAGGCCCTAAAGCAGCAGCTTTACCAGTTCAATAATTAATAAAATATATTTATGAACTCAGAGTCAAAGGGGTCTGAAAAGGTCTATAGTGTAATGGTTTCAGGGATTCGTTGTCCCAGTGCTATAGTATGACAGAAACTCACCTATCGATTATATTAAGCATGCCTACTAAATGTTGGTGTAGTATCCATTTGCTCCTTGGTCATGGACTATTTCCAGAACGTTATTATTCGTTACAAGGGACGATTGAAGCCGTGCCTGGCCTTCGAACATTTATTAGTGTCGTACTTGCTAAATGTCAGTCACGCCAATTCCGCGGTTAGCCGTAACCGGTACCAAGTTATTACTCAAACAGCAAAACGTTTATTAATTGTGCTATAAACGTAAAAATATAGCCGATGCCTATAACATCAAACGTGAGCGTCACCAATATTGCCATCCGACGTTGAGGAACTGAATTGAACATCGTGACTGGAGTTCTGATATTGGAACAAAATGTGGATGTTCGATGAAAGTTTGAATAATTCATGGCAAGATAATGAGGCCAGGTATCCGTAGAGTGCTTTCCGCAGCCGGGTGGGTTCATTTCCATGAATAGACTTTTGAAGGCAACGTATCTAAGTGACTATTGGCCGCTCTCTTGGGTATGTATGTATTGGCGTTGTGAAAGTTGATTTGCACCCAGAGCTCCCCTCCTCGGCGAGATGTACATGGAACGTTCTATTTCACAACTGGATCTAGTTGTACAATGCAGGAGTACAGTACAATCCATTTGATTCGGAAAGCTGTGATGTAGGAAATTATTTATGATCCTGAAATTCTTCTAGCAACGTTTTGCTTTTGCATATTTATCAACTAACACAACGACCTTTATCAGTCGGAATTTTTTGGATTCCGTAAATTGATTCATATCAGTCAGTATCTACTAGTTATCTAAAGCTCGTTCCCGATAAATGTATCAAGTATTAGCCTAGGCTCTGAAATCAAAATATAATTATCGATTTATTTTAGTATACAGCATATTATTTGTTTCAACAAAAGTCCTGTTATAGATACTTTTTACATGCGCTCTGGATTTATTTGAATCTCTCTGTTTTGCTGTGCAGAGGTTATGATATGATATGATGATGATTAATTGTTTCCTGACTCGTTTAATTATGACAAACTACAGTAAAACATTAAAGTGAAATGGCAAAGTTTATAGTTGATACAATGTTTGTCTTGTGAAACTGACTTTCGTGATGTTTCATTCCGTCCATGTCTGATTTCATTCGTTTACAAAGTTATTGCAGCTGCAATTAGAGAAGTTGCGGTTATAAAACACGACATTGTTCGCCTCATGCACTTCAACGAGTTACCGATTGAATTGCAATCCATTGGCTTCAATTTTTAATCACAATGATACGTCTGAAATTCATTCCCAATATTTATAAGGACAATTTGCAATTCATCTATAAACTGGCTCATTACGACGTTCCAAATGAACAAAACAAAATATACAATTGTCAAAATATTTTATAATGACTTGGAGTTTGTATTAGATTATATCAACATGGCCTAGAATTAATAATAATGTTACGTACTAGAAGTTCTGACGAATAGCGAATCGGGAACTACGTTCAATGTAACCAATATCTGTATTGCTATATTACTCTGTTAAAGTACTTGTTACCAACAAACTAGTTGTTCGTAGAAGTTTCGATGATAAGCCCTACACAATAGCTTGAGATTGTTTTGTTTGGAGCGCACGTTGTTGTCGGCCACGTTTTTTCAGTCACGTGGACCTTACGGAGGCGAAGGGTTTGAACCGCCCCCACTGCCGATAAAACATTTTCAACATTACAAATCGATTCATGGAATCTAAACAATTCTCACAGATATAAATGCTTATATAGTAATTTATTGTATTTTAACATTAAATATCTTGTTACAATAGCTGCCCACATTGTCGCCAGAACTATACGCTCAACCAATTTCCCTATAAGCTGTCTTGTTTTGTGGGACATGGAAACGTGAATTAAACAAGTGTGTACAATCAAGACTGACTTTATTTTCCTACCGCACGGTCGGCACACCGCGCCTTCTGTCTACCTACATACATGCATTAATTACTAAAATTACAAATACCTACATAAGCGTCAATGGTCTAGAAAATTCCAGCCTTACGTGGGTGGAGCTAAATTTATCCTACGCCGTCTATTGTAGGATGTAGACAGAATAGGTGGACTTTGCGTGAAATCCTGTCATGTCAAAGCGTATTTTTGTGAGAAAAAACGTGGATTATATCCGTCCTTCCTTTCTCGTGTTAACCTTTACTAAAGTGTCAGTTGAATCTCAGCTGGTACTGGCATTAAGAGATAAGAAGTGCGATTATCTAACTAAACAGTGATATTAGAGGATATGCTCGTGACTTTGACTTTGGTTTATTATTGTATATTCCTTTGGAAACATTGTATATGTAATTCATAATAATAATTGTAAGAGATAAACTGGAATTATTAAGGAATATTGTAAACGCATTCACTTTTGTATCTTATAATTTGCTCCCAGCGTTGGAGTTATACATCATTCTCTTTTTCTATTATTAGTAATTGTGTTGTGTTTGACCGACCCACGGAGGTCAGGACGAGAAGTTGATTTCTCAGTCGTAAATAATAATAAAACCTTGCGAACTACTCTAGTCTGAGCTTCATTCTACTTAGTAACAATTACTATCCATCTTCTGGGCAGAGTTCTCTCCCATTTCTCCAGTTAGACAGTTTCTATGGCTTCGGCGACCAATCTCCGTAAGAGCTAGTTTCGCTCATTGGATTTGGCCTCCCACTTTGAACTTTAGCCTTTATATTGCTTTGGCAATTGGCTGGCAACAAGTATGTTGCGCTCCATTGACCACTGACAAGCAACGAGTCTGAACCGTTGGGCTTTCAGAAGCAATCAGGGTGCAGTCTTAGTGATGAGAAAAAGGTCTACATACATGGTGATTTAGTTGCGTTTCTACTGCTGACTACAAATGATAAGGTAATACAGTGTTGAATCTTCTCAATTGCTCCAGTCTCTGTTTACCAATTAATTGGGTGTTTAGTCTCGGAGCTCCTAAAAAAGAAGATTAAACACGACTCTTGACCGGGAATTAGTTGTATCAACAATGCTTGTTTCACATTACATCTGCTGCGAATTTATACCGTATCCATCTCGATGCGGTATGAATTGTTACGGACGTTTGTGTGTGGTAGGCGGCGGCGCGGCGCGTTGTGTGTTTGGCAAGTGAAGTGACGCCAACGTCGCGGGCGTGACGTCGCCGCGTGCTTGCTGCAGCCGCTAGCACCGCTGCCTCGCCTCCGCCCGCCAGTCTCTGCACGACCGCGGCACGGACAGTGTCGACCCGTTGCGATGTAAACGCCTAAGCTCAGACTCTGTCCACAACGACAGCTCCTCTTACGTGTGCACGATCGTTTAAGTTTTTGATTTCCTCGCCTAACCGGTATTTATTTTGTGTTCCAACAACTGTTTTCGCATCCGTCGCGCCGGACACATGTAAGTGATGTTTTTGTGTCATCATTAACGTCGGGGCCCGTACTACTGACACATTTTGAAATAATTATTATGTGCCGTGTGAGTAATGTTGAACTGACAGCACACGTTTTGTAATTGGATATGCTCAAAATAGGTCGCCAGGTAATTGAGCCCACTGAATATTTTTTTGATTCTTGTTAATTAATAATTGTATATAACACGCCTAGATACAACAGGTGGTCATATCGTACACGTAGCACTAGTTAGATTTAGCGTCGACCATTCGTGGACTACATTAACATCATATGTTGCTTTCGTTACAAGTGTGCTCATTTAAAGTAGATTATATATTTGTAATCACGCTGCCAGTTCTTAAAGAAGAAAGTTCTGACATGACTGATAAAGCCGATAAACAATATCTCATTCATTGTAAACCGCACGCTTCTTTTACTCTCATTTTCGTTGTTGTGAAATACTAGGTTTGTAATTTTTGCCAAGCGTGACCTGTTGCAGTCTAGCCCATCGGGAGGACAAAGTAACGAAGCATTTAAAATAATTAAGGCCAGACAGCGAATTATTTGCTCAATTTGTCCCTTCAGGCTAGCATTATTCAGTATTTCTGCCACTATCTCCCACAGCGCTTATACATTGATATAATTGTTCAGATTATTAACTTTTTGTGCATAACATGTTTGTGCGTGACAGACAACTATGGTGGAAGGTAATTATATCTTACATTTGGTACCTCTTTACCAAACGTACATGACTAGACTAGTTATATGTCATCTATACTATTAAAGTTAATCATGATGATTATATATACAACTTTTACTGCTAAGTAATTTGTGTTCGGCTGGGTGTGGCCGTGTTGGTGGCATTGTCACGAACATTTTAACTTTCTTTTTAATTCGCCTTTGCTTTTTAATAAGAGAACACACTAGTTTCTCAGAAGGTATTGGTGTCCTTCTATGCTGCTCCTGGTTATCGTACTGAGTTTATATTTTTTATTTGTTAATGAAGAAATTAATATTCAGGGTTCCAAACTTTGTTTGTGGGCCCGTAGAACAAATTGTCATGTGTTAGGATTGATGGTTGAAACATTGATATCTTTTGGTACGTGATATTGTAATTTCATATGTTTGACCGCGAAATTACGTCAACGCCAATGTCACCGATTCACGGTCACTCAACATTGTCTATTTGGTCTCGACTAGTCTCGAGTAGGTGTCGGACTTATTCTAGTCCTTTGTTCTACATAATGATTTCTTAAATAAATGTATGGTTTATCTCCTCTGAAAATAATGTCAAGGCATTTTTTATTTACTTAAAACTATTAAGCATTTTTGCAGAATCCTCCTCTACTGTAAAATTATCTAGCAATATACAGGTCGCGGCACGAAACTCTAGCGCTGAGCGAAACGTGGAGGGGATAGCTGCGCATGGGTACCATCGCGCACGCAATACAAATTAGTAATTTAATTGCTTAGTTAAAAACAGCAAAATAATGTTTTAATGTAAAGTCAAATAGTAAGTCTAGCGGTGAACAAAATGTGGAACTTAACTGCGTATGGGTACTGTCACGCACGCAAATATTACTTCATGTTACCTACAATATAATTTTTAACAAGTTTATGGGGAGTAGAAAAATAAATACACTATCGGATTTGTAAATTTTTATATTAAATACCAAATAATAAAAAAAATTATATTAAGTCCGAATTACATAAGAACCTACTGAAGTTTCTTCTCAGGATAGAAGAAACCTGCGAGTTCGGCAGGGTGTGGACATCAGACACCGCATTCTCCTTTCCGATATCTAGTCCGAATCAGACAATGGTCTTACACCTTCAATAGTATCCCAACAGGGCCTTTTGCTTACTGAGGGCCCCGGCTCAGGGCTGCTTCGGTCGTCGGCACTAACAGCGTCATCGTCATCAGACTCACCAAGGCTATCCTCTGAACTGTCACCATCAACGCGAATGATGAATTCTTCTGTAACCAAATCCACGACATGGTCACTCTTGACATATTGCTCTTCTATGTCCTTTACCTTTTGGCATAACTTTCCCCAATCCCAAGCACCCATCAGCAAAACTTTTTCTTGAATTAGTTCTATACATTTAGCAACACTCCACTTCACATTTTTACTGCCTACATATTGCTTTATGTCAGACCATGCCATTTCGATTGGATTTAGATCTGGGTGGTATGGTGGCAGTCTTAGCACTTGATGTCCTTGCTCTGCTAGTATCCTGTCAATTGAAAATGTTTTAAATCTATCTTTGTTAGCCCGTATTAAATTGTATAGTTGAGGTTTTAGTAGAGTTTCCTCATATTGTATGCCCTTTTCAGTAAGCCAACCCTGCATGTCAGCTTTTTTGGAATTAGAAGTGGGTGCAAGGTCCCATTGTTTATTATGGTATGATGCGTTGTCGACTACCACGACAGAATTAGGCGGTAAGTTCGGCAATAACTGTGTCCTCAGCCATTTTTCGTAGTTGTCGTAGTTCATATTGTCGTGGTAGTCGCCTGATTTCGCACCAGCTTTAAAAGTTAACAGTGCGTTCGGTATGAACCCAGCCTCTGATCCTGCGTGGACAATGACCACCCGCTGTCCTTTGGAGATAGGTTTTTTGAGACCTTTTGTAGTACCATCGGTCCAGGCTTTTGGAGCAGAGTGCGATGAATTTACGTAAGATTCATCTGTATATACGATGGGCCTTCCCTCTTGGCGATATTGTTTTATTTTGCGTAAGTATTCGATACGTAGTAAACGTATATTTGAACTTTCAATCAGTACTTTTCGATTGTTTTCAGTATTTTTCCACCGAAACCCTAAACTCTTAATTATTCGTCGAAGACTTCGTTCTGAGCCTTTGAAATTTATATCTTCCTCTAGCTTCTTTCTCAACTTTCCGACGGTGGGAAGTTCATTATTTGTCCTATGAAAGTTATGTATGCACCTCTTTATTAATCCTTGATCAAAGTTATCAATATCTGTGACCGGTTTTGATCTGGAGCGTTTTTTGCCTGGTGTTCTAAATACTGATAATAAGTCGGAATTATTGGCTTCAGTGGAGATTTTCCTTACCGTTGCTATGGACGTCTTTGTAGATTCAGCTGTCCTTTTCTGAATTTTCTGTAAGTCACTAATTATACTATTTAATTTTATATTTCCCGCCTGAATAACTTCTGCAGTTTGTTTTATTTCACTTATATCTACAGTGCTGCGGTCAGAATCGAGTAAAATACTCGCAGCTTCGCCAATTTCACTTTGAATTTGTTTCAGGGAATTAATGAAATCATTCGATTCCCTTTTCAGAAAACAATGCACGTCAAACACCATTTTCCGTGCCTGTCTTTTCAAAACAGTATTCCTTCTCGGCCTCGGCATTTTCACTGTTTAAAAACTGTTCAAACTTAATCAAACAGTGAATAAACTAACAAACACAACAAACAAATCAACAAAACAAACTTAACAAAAAACAACAACAAAAATTAACGATGACAACAAAACAATTCAGAACGCGACTGTACACTGGAAGTGCGCGGAGCGTCGTATCGGCACGGGGGACGGAGTACGACTGGAGAGCCAATCGGCGCAACGCACGCTCGCCCTTCACCCCTGTACCCCGCCAAGACACCTTATTTTTTACTTCTGCGCAATAACGGTCAGCGCTAGAGTTTCGTGCCGCGACCTATAAGCGTGCAACATTTCTTTATTTCAATATTGTTTTGTTTCTTAATGAGTACAATTGTGAGTATTGTGACTTATATATTGTTGTCTTTATTTACTTTGTAGTGAGTGGTGGGTACATAATTAGTTTTCTGTCATTAATCTTCACTCAAGTCTCGTAAGCACATTTGAATGTTTTTACAATTGCTAGTTTCCCCTTGAAATATGTAATAGAAAACCGACTTTGCATGTATTAAAGAGGACTTTATCTATTTTCAGTATCTATGTATATTTTACTTACATTGCAGCTTTACGTTCAACAATTGTGAATTTACCAAAACATATTTTTTGGGGCAACTATACTGCCCTCTGCTTGAGTCATCATCTTGATAGTTTTCTTTTAAATATGCTCCGCTGTGAGTAAACATTTGTCATTCTTGATTCAAACAACGATACAACCGTTTATTTACTTCTGCCTTAACTCTTGACGCATAGATGAGTGATCTGTCAATATATTCAGTTTTCATCTGAATCTCAACATGTCTAAAGTGGTAACAGTTCGTTAAACTGAAAAAATAAATATTGCATATAGGAAAGTATTGGAATAAATATTGATGGATGGAAGTTTACTAATTATAATGAAGTGTATTCGGATTTGCGTTAAGGACTCCAAACCGAATAAAACAATATGGTTTATGTACATACCTAGTAGCCTAGTATATTATCTACTCTGAGCTAGTAGTTAATGTGGTGGGAGATCTACGCGTTTTTTTTTGTTAATAGTGTATCGTTTTGAAACGTGTAACAATATTGTAAACTAGTGGCCCGCCCCGGCTTCGCACGGGTAGACATTTATCAAATATAGATGACCCGGTGAACTTCATATCACCATTCATCAAATGTTTGACAGGTAAGAACAGTTTGTATGGGAAAATAAATTTGTCGTTTTTAGTGTTTTACTCGCAATTTTTCCATATTTTCTCACCGTTTAAACCTTCCCTGGACTTCCACGAATATTTCAAGACTTAAATTTAGCCAAATCGGTTCAGCCGTTCTCGAGTTTTAGCGAGACTAACGAACAGCATTTGATTCTTATATATATATAGAAGATTAATGTAATTCCATGGGTAATATTTAAGTTAAAATAGAAAGAGGAACTCTTCCGCCTTGTGAGTTGGGACCAAGCAACAAAATTTATTCAGTGTTTAATCATCAACTTATGTTAGTCTTCTTTTTATGCAGCTTTCATTTTAGATACTAAAAGGTAGCAATGTGTTGCCAGACGACGGTGTTAATTCAATTTATACCTTGAGTTGCGTTTAACAAAGATGCAGTGTTGCTAGAAAAATATTTATCATCACATTCGTGATTCGACATTCAAACCTGAGAGGTCTTGTATCTGTTACGATGAATCATGAACCTATCATTCTCAGAAACCGTGTTCTTTACTGAATTTACAGATAAATGAACAAGATGAGATTCTACTTACAAATGCATTGTTTTAATTTTCGCAATCGTCAAGGGACAACGATTGAACGTTACTAGTCACTTAGATACTTATTCAATAAATTAACGTGCTCAATTTTATTTACCTTTTATATATATGATGCATACATAACATTGCGTACGATATAAATATTTAAGATTTCGTAGAATTGTCGATACAAAACAGAAGATCGATGAAGCAAAAACATTTTGACGATAAAATTAAATACCAATGTCTAGTTGTATTCTTTTTAACCAACTTCATAAAGGAGAAGTTTCTCTTGTGTTATTTTTTTAATACGAGCTCCAAGGTAGCGAATATATTTCTGCAACAACAATTTCAAGCAATAATGTTAAAGGCTAAAAGATGCTATTATATCTGTACCGCATGCTTATTGTGGAGCCCGGCGACCTCGCTCGCCTTCCGTAACCAAACTTCTATTTGAATCTTTCATTTCAATAATTTTATGTAGGTACTATAACATTCATGTTTTATTGAGTTTTATTGACTTGTCTGGAACTTACTTGATAGATTAGTCACTACAGTCTGTCTGTGCGTGACTTGAACCAATAATGTGGCGTTAATCTATATTGCCGTGAACATACATTTCTTAGCTTTGATAGTTCTGAGATTTAGCACGTCCAACGTCCATAGGTTTTGTTTACCTCGTGTCATCCGTATAAACCGACATATTTTACTATTCGTGTTTCGTGTTCGTCAATCGAATTCCATGGAGTGCCGCTGTCAGTGCTATTGATAGACCAATAACATCGTGCTCACATTTTCGTGCCCTTGCATTGTGAATATACATGATAATAGTTCATTGTGTGGTCGCAGCTTTTCCATTGTGCCCGTGTATCTATATGTACAGTTTATAATGTACCTTTGATCTGACTGTTGCATTGTTACTTTAAACTAGATGCTCTCTTGGGGGTCGGAGTTGCAAATGTTCTATATTGTTCCACACATGTGAGCAGTCTGGCTGGCTGGGTTTATCGTCCGTCGCGCGTAATCGATTTGGAACAACCTTCCATTCTTCGGTTGCGGTTTCTTAAGACTAATCTCCATCATCGTCTGGGATGGCAACTATATTGTATTTTATTATTGACATCTTTGTACGTATTTTCTACACTTCCTCATCGGTCTTCTACGGCTGATTTCATATAAATTATGAAAGGATGTTTCATGAGAACGGATCCTACTGCCAGCTCTCTGCGCCTTAAGGGTCTCTGGAAACCTTACTCGCAGCAGAAACACGACAAGAAATTTGAGTAGTGTTATTAGCATATGATTTCATACTGGTGTGCAGCTGCAGCTGTTGTCTATGAATATTGCCTTCAAAGTATTTAGAACCGAATATGTCGCTATTAGGTTCATTTATTTCACTTTCAGCATCCGAGCGAGAGAAGCACTCTTCTTCATTGATGGCATCGATATTGATACAGAGCCAACACGTGAATGTACTCGAGCTAGTAGTATTTTATTTATTGTTTGCCATTTAATATTCAGAGCAACAGTTTCTTGACCTTTAGTGGTTTATCGACACATTTTCAACGACTTACCGATTGTATTGTATTGTCCTTTAATTTTATTTCCATCCATCTGAGAATAGTAAAATGAGTTAGCAAAGTTTTGGTGACGGCAATGTCACGACATTTCGGTGCATCTGTCACGAGTATTTTTGTATCTCTCTAATTGACTACGTCGTCTAGAGTAGATTGAGGGTGCAATTATATCCCGCACAACAATAACAAAGTGTTCAGCGATAAATATGCATCCGATTGATTCAGTACATCCAGAAAAGCATTCGGTGCATGTGATACAGTACAATTGAATATCTAATTAGGTACAAGGAAAAATAAACAATAAATAACTGAAACGGTATGCTTAACTCAGTGGTGTGACGCGATCCAGAGTTCCTTTTGGCCCCTGCCCAAGTCTGGGAGCCCACTCCTTGATACAATCTGGAGAAAATAAACGAAAACGTACTTGGAACGATATAACCGATGGTGTTTTGGAGCGGCGCGCCACCGAGCGTGTTAGTATTTCCCTAATGCCGCCAGTATTTTGCATCGCGATTATACAATAAACATGATTGTGTCTAAATCCAAAACATGTGACGTACTGATGTAAATCCCACGCTATTAATTTGCTTGCCAAAATTTCTTGCGCCGCTCTTTTGAGTCGACCTCGCGACGTTCTCGTAATTCGTCGTCTTTATTATTTCGCCTTACTTTTGTTAAAATATCAATGTGTTAAATCAGTGAGTGCTCGTTCCTTCGAATATAAAATGAGAGTGTGGACAGTGAACGATTTGATTAACACTGTGCTCAGTTTTCTATTTGCTACGATCCCGCTGTTGGTACATAAATGCGAGGATCTTCAGTTTATTAGAAACTTTTCAATCAGTGTGTGAGGTGAACTGTGAATCATTATAGACCACTTAAAACTTCCGGTATACTAATGATGTTCGTGCCTATCAGCAGCGGACAATCTTAATTTGCTTGTCAATAAGGCATTGATAAGGTGCTAATGGATAACATGTTTTACTCTGTACATACTTGTAAACAGCAGCGTTCAATATTCGAAGCCTCAAATCATGCGATGTGGTAGTAAACGGCGACATCTACCTATATTGGTATGACAAATGTAAATTATTGCTTAATTAAATAATGACTGGTGAAATTATGGCTTCAGATTATGGCTGTAAATAGGAATAGCTAGTGAAATTATCACTTCATTATAAGAATTTTAATTTAGTAGCGAAGTAAACAACACATTTGATTCATTGTTTGTTTGTCAGCCATTCAGGCTTTTGCCAACTCATTCCATGTGTACGTTCAAAAGAGTGTCATTTGTCCTGCAAGTTGCAAATTGTAGTAAAATATAAGAGACTGAAATAGTATTTAATTGAGCACGTGTTTGTTGCAGCTGGAGATCCCTTCTGTGGCGACATTGATGGAGTTCCGCTTGGACAGCGCGGAGTATTGCCAGGCCCAACACAAATAAACTGCAGGGCGTTGAAGCGACTGAGGGAGCCGGACGTGCCATCAGGACCCATGCTGCCGGAAGCGCGCACTATTACGCACCCCGCGCACACTTCGACTCACACCCACCCACAGGTATGCCTTTGGTTTTGGTTGAGTGATAGCCTTTATTAATCTTACCGATACAAATTATGCTACAGCATTACCTTTACAACGTGTCAACTCAAAACACTCCAAGTAGAATATTTTATTGAGGACGAATAGTTTCATTAAGAAACAAAATTGACAACTTCGTATTAATTAACCCTTTTCCCGTTGACTTATGTCTCATTTTAGTTCGTTTTGATTGTTTAAAAACGAAAGGGTTGCTATAATTATAACAAATGGTGGAATTCAATTTAGTATTCAATTCTGAATAAAATGATGTACCTTTGTTATGTTATATTATTTTATTTCTCTACTTACAGTCAATATTTAAAATTCGCATACCCTTGATATAGTGACAGAGCAATCTTGGTCTGATTCTGTTGTATCGGCCGCCATGTTTAAATCAAGGTGGGGTTCACTGGAACCTTCGGCTCGCCGGCGAGCGTATCAGTTGTTATCTGCTCCTGACCAAGACAAGAACGTGATACCGTATTACTTTACAAGACCCATTAAATCACGCATTCAAGTCCAAACAGGTGTTATCGAAGTAAAAATTGTTCTTAAACAATTTCGCTTCATGTTTACGATTAGTATTATCTCGGTGTGTATACTGTTTACTCACTAACCTGCTAAGTGACGCGTCATTGGCTCTGGATCAGCACGCAAATACTTCTGCCGATGGATACATCATAGACGTGCAACTTCAGACGTCCACATGACTGTAACTCGTTCCATTCGAAGATTATTTTTAGTGGCAAATTTTTATTCCACTTCTTCAAACAATTTTGGCTTGCCCGCCATTGACGCAATACGTCTGCGAAATGATAACGCTCATAAAGTGTATAGTTTTAGAACATGCGAGATTAATAACGTTTTATTTTGTTTCAGTTACCTTAAATCCGAAGCCTGTCGTTTATTGGAGCGTATCATCCAGTTTGAGTGATAGCACTAAATTATAACCAACTTATGTTATTCGCATAATTTGTTTTGGTTCAATCCACATTCAGAACTTTTGTTTGGCCGTCTTCGAATGTGCTCAAGTGGTTGAAAGCGACATCCATGCGGGTGGTTCCCACTATATAATTGGACCCTTTCTAAACAAAAGTAACGAAACTGTCGTGTGTTGTGTGGAAATAGAGTGACAGTTTGTCTGTTTGACTCGGACGGAGCCTGTCATCTGAGGCGAGTGAAGTGTAGTGTTTGCGTGAGCTCTCTCCGGCAGCGCCACCGACCGCCACCATGAAGCAGAAGGACATCCGGCCGGCGCCCTCGCTCATCGAGTACAAGAGCATGCGCTTCCTCATCACCGACCGACCCTCGGATGTGTCTATTCAGTCATATCTGCAGGTATGTTACATCTCGCCATTTCGTTTCTCACACGGTATAAAACACAGCAATTTGACTAAATCCGGTAGGACCGGTGAATTGGAATTTAGAGTGATAATTCCTTTAGGATCCTAAAGGTGCACAATAAAAGTTTTTAATGTAACCCCTACGTTGTTAAAAGAGGGGTTAGAAGTTTGTATTTGCGCTGCAGAAGCTACTCTTTTGTGAACGGGCTGTAGACAGCATAGTAGGTAGTGAAGCAAATATGTTTTTATACATAATATAAATCAGAGTGAAATCTTTAAATTCTTCCAAGGCGTTGGAGTAATGTTTATGGAAGAAAACTTTCTGTCCTACGACGCATATATGCGAGTGGTTTGTCGCGTGTTGTTGATAATATTTTTATGTTTTTATTATTGGGCAAACAAAACATGTTTTCAACTTCCTTTTATCAGTGTTTACGAGAACAATAATGCGCATAAGTTGCAATATTTAATACGTTTGGTAAACACGTGTAACACACATACGCTTTGAAACATTTTAGGGGATTGCTACTAAATCGCTATTTCATGTATGTTAAAGCCATTTTTTTCTTACCATCATTAAAACATTAGCATTCTGGTATAAAACAAGGAGTTGGTAGTAAGCTTAGTTATTTTGACATAAAATAAATGGGGATACGACAGTTAATGTGGGGTAATCCTCACAGTCAGATAAATTACCTCATAAACCTCTTGAATTGGATGACATCGTGACCCGATAAATGTATTACATGTTTACCCGCCCTCACTATAATACCTAGGGTATTTTGGTGGTCACCATGTTAACGTACTTTTTGAAGTATTTGAACATGCATGTTCTGCAATGTATGAAGAGTTATGAATGAAAAGAGTAAAACATAATAGGTGTGTGCAAGTCGAATTAAATGGCACTCTACTATACACTGCCTACTCCAGATTTGGAACTGGCGTGATGTGTATGTATGTATGTATGGCTGTTGCGCAATATTTCTATGAACATAAAAATAGGCTTTAATGTAGGATAGGTAGCTTCTAACAATAATCAATGTGCACATCGGCGCTATTTGAAAAATATAGAAAAATTACTGGGAAAAGAAAACTTATGAGCTCAGGTATTGAGGCTTCGAGAGTAGTACAGCGCCACCCGAAATTTTACGATTAATGGTCCTGAGTGCAGCTGCTTCTGTTGCATGGGCGTGTAGCTTACCATCAGGCGAACGTCCGATCGTAGTTTGAAAATTAAAAGAAGACAAACTATAAAATGTATTTATTTATCCTGATGATCCTAGTCAGGATATTCAGGCATTCCTTCTAGGTCCTTAATATGTGTTTAAATTTTCGGTGTAGATATCGATGAAAATCGATGAGTCAGTGAAAATAACGTAGTAAGATTCGGTTGAGCTGATAGACATACAGTGAAGCTGATGTTAGCATGTTAAAACATTCTTTTATAACCACAAAGGTGGCAAACAAGCATACCGCCCAACTGACGGTAAGTGGTCACCGTAGCCTATGGACGCTTGCAACACCAGGGGTAACAATCGCGCGTTGCCGACCCTTCAAAAATCTTTTCACACCCTTCTTGAAGAACCCCATGCTGGGGAACATAGCATGTTTATGTATGTACCTATGTGTTGCAGGAGTTGAGGAAGCACAACGTGTGCACGGTGGTGCGCGTGTGCGAGCCCAGCTACGACACGGGCCCGCTCAAGGCGGAGGGCATCGAGGTGCGCGACCTGGCCTACGACGACGGCACCTTCCCGCCCGCCAACGTCGTCGACGACTGGTTCGAGATACTGCGCGAAAAGTAAACACTTGGATATGATGATTACACTCTACTTATACTGATCTATACTCTGCCTACCCCGTGAGGTACTTGGCGTCTATGTAAAATATGGGCCTTTTTTTTCATATTTTATACGTAACGTACAGTACATGTACTTGTAGAGTTCCTTTCGGGTTTAAAATATGATGATGTGTGTGTTTAGGGCGCAGAATAAGCCAGAGTCGGCGGTGGCGGTGCACTGCGTGGCGGGACTCGGCCGCGCGCCCGTCATGGTCGCCATCGCGCTCATCGAGCTCGGCATGAAGTACGAGGAGGCCGTCGAAACTATCCGGGAGTGAGCACCTTTCTTACATTTTTATAAAGATACTTACAGCTAAATCACTACATAGTATAAAACAAAGTCGGTTCCCGCTGTCTGTTTGTCCCTATGTACGCTTAGATCTAAAACTAGGCAACGGATTTTGTTGTGGTGTTTTTTTTAATAGATAGTGATTCAAGAAAAAGTTTTTATGTATAATTTAATAGTGCTTTGTAGGTTTTTTAACTTATATGGCTAACGCTGGCCATGTTAGCCAGGGCGAGTCGCTAGTTAAAAATAAAACAGATTTGATTACCAATGCCGCGATATTTCTTGCTCGCTCGTCACAATGGCTCACATCGCTGCATCGTAACGTCCATTACATATCTTCATTAATAGGGAAAATACAAATTTGTATCATACTTCAGATTGAACGACTCTAACCTTAACTAACTTTTTGTTGGCAGTCAGCGTCGTGGCGCCATAAACGCGAAGCAGCTATCGTACCTGGAGAGGTACCGACCGAAGTCGCGGCTGAAGAAGAACGGGCACAAGAACAACTGCTGCGTGCAGTAGGCACCGGCCACCGCGCCCGCAACAGCGAATGTAGCTCTGCTTTCACACACACACCGACACACGGGAGCATAGACAACAATCAATTTATTTGTATCCTAGTATGTCGCCTCTTTATGACGATAGTTTCATTATTTTTGTTTCTGTTCCCGAGGGGTTGTAGCCGAATTCTGCCAAGAAAACACGAGCAAGGAATATTGTATACGTTACTTTGGTTTTCGCCGAACTGACCTGGAATTTGGTTACGATCTTGTTTTCTATGAATTTTTATTGAGAGCCCTTATTGTAAGCTAACATTGTATATGCAGCGAAAAGGTGTAACCCTTCAACTGTACTGTGTATTAGTGGGATATTTAAATTAGACGCGCGCCACGATTTGTGTTCATAGATGAAACTGTTACTCGGGTATTTATTTAATTTAAATCATAATAAATTAATTATTTATCCATAATAAACACTGCAACTCAGTCCATTTGTCACTTATATCTCTTTTGATTTGTTATATTCCTTTGTGTGTTGAAATCGTGTTCCTTAAATATTATTTTCTTTTGTAGACACTTATGTAATTAATAATAATTTGAGACATAATAGGAATTATTTACTGTTTGTGTTTCACTAAGACAATTTGATAACTTTGACATTGAATTTGTATGAAATTGTGCTTTCGTAAGATATTTTGAATCTTGATACATTATTGTTACTTTGGGCCAATCAATATACTAAATAACTGATAAAATGATATTCAATCTATTGTTGAGCCCTCTATGGTAACAACCCTGACTCACTGAAATGTTCCAATTAATAAAATACATGTTTGATATTATTTTTCTATTTCTAATTTTATGAAGATTATCGAACTATAATGGTCATGTAACTACAGAACAGTCACATTCATAAATAAAAATATTTATAAGCAATTTATCGATGTTTTATTTCAACATTAAAAAATGTTTAAGAGATAATATTAAGTTAGTGAGGTAGAAAGTAGTAAGGTATATAATATATATATATAGATACATAATATGTTACAACAATATTACAACGCAATTAGATCGAAATAATACAAAATATGCCCCAGTATAAACACAAGAGGTATTTTTTTTTAACATAACTTTAATCATATTCACTTGTACCATATCACACCAATTGTACTTTGTTTTAAAAAGGCCTTCAATTGCACAGAACTATAGATAACAAATGTAAATAAACTACATAATTAGTATATACTTTTCTAAAGATAAAAAAGGTACTTTGCATTCGAGCTTCAAGTTTTGGCAGTCTGGAATAATGCTGAAGATTAAACTCTTCAAGAAAGAAGTGACATTTCAAAATGTCTTCATCCCACAAATCTGATTTAGCCAATTATTATAACTTCACAAGAAAACGATGTACTTGGTTAATTGTTTTGCGTACATAAAAATAGATGTTATTCACTTATTTCTTAGGTACATATTTGTGTACTTTCCCGCCGTATCTGGCGATGAACGCTTTGATATCGAACTTGCGCTTGCAACCCTCGTAGTTCATGTAACGGATCTTGCCGAAGACCGCCCTCTCAGCCCACCCCTGGTCGTGGATGCCGCATATTGACCACATGCAACCTACCGACAACAACATACAACTGTTGGCTTTCAACATCTAACATCCTTGTATTGAAGTAGAAGTCACTTAAGTATAGATTTAACCTAAGATCTTTATGTAACATTACAAACAAGTCTTAGTAAAAAAATCATACATATCTTGTCGTAAAAATAAGAACATAAAAACAAAAAAACAGCCAAGCCGTCGAGCCATTCTCAAATGATTAACTTTGATACATGTGGCTAATAAATTATTGTTAGAAGATGATGGATAGATGTATGATGAGTAAAACCTCTCATCTTTTCCACAAAGATGACAAACATGCGTAAGCCGCTTGATGGTAAGTGGTCGCCGTGGGCTATGGTCGCCTGCAATACCAGAATATATGACCACTGGGATGCCAACGAGGAATTACTGTGCTATCATAATGTATTAGGGACGATACGAACTCCTTACTGCCAGTACAGTGCAACTGATCATGACATTTAATTTGAACTAGACCGGACTATTGTTAGAAAAAAAACTGAAATGTTAACATACCGACATAACCATTAGAATCCCTTCCATCGATGCTGTAGTGATCATTCAAGTATATGGAGAACTTGAGAGCTTCCTCCGGCGTGGTGGTCCACTCTAGTATCTTCTTACACCAGTACATGCGAAGAAAGCCGTGCATTTTGCCTTCCTTCACTAGTTGTATCTGCGCAGAGTTCCACAGGTCGTCGTGTGTCAAAGACTTGGATAGCTGCTCTAACGTGTATATGTGAGTTCTCTTATCCTTCCTGGAACAATGTTATTTTCAAAATTATACAGACATTGTGTTTCTACATCTTGTTGTACTACTAGCTTAAGCTTAAATGTTCAAGACCATGGTTCCGTGGGACCAATTCTCTTGTTGATCTGATCGCACTAGATTAAAACTAAACTAAAACATTTGCCTTATTCTGTTGTTCATTAAAAAATATGTTTATTGTTTTGATAGGACTTAATTTGATTTGATAGCACAAAACTTAATTTGACTACTAAGCATTTTTTTGTTATTTAGAATAGTGTGTGACAAGAGAATTGGCAGCATTATTTGCCCTTCTCCTCTTAGTTAAAAACTTTATTTGAATAAAGCTTATAATAAGCTTTGTAATCAAATAGTGATCCTGATCAAAAGAATAGATACCTGGTATTTCTAGCGTCTATAGGCTACGGTAACTGTTTACCATCAGGTAGATGAGTCGAAAAGAAAAATGAATAATGTGGTACCTATGATCATCAAGTGTTTTCTGCGCCCAATTGCTGGCCCCTTCAATAGTGTCGTATTTCTCGCAGTAAAAGCAGAAGTTATCGGCCAGTTCGCTGCGTACGATGGCCTCCTCTAAGAACGCATTCACACTCTCCGTATATTTCGATTTGTACTCCTGCACACACAGGGCTACTCTCTGAACGGAGATTTGACCTGGAGATGTTGAGAAAATGAGCTATTAGAATGTATGTACTGAGACACTTTACATGGCTCTACCACTGATATGGGTAGGAAGTGTTTCTTATATTGACTAACATTATGTAAATGTATTGCAACTAAGGTTGCATGTTAACCCATTATACTGACTTTAGTATCTCAAATGTACATAAGATTCATGAGGACAATAAAATAGTAGTATTCGTTTCATTTATGACTAAACAGCTGCAAATGACTTTGAACACTCTGATTATATTCTTTGTACATTATACATTTCTCTCTCAATAGCTGTAGGCATTTTTTTTGTGTGTGGGGAATAATTAAATTGTGCCATTACCAAAATGAAACCAAGGTGACAAATTGCTGAGTGCATCTTGTGTGGGATCATTCCTCTTGGTTGCAAATATTTTCAATCTCTTGTCTAAGAAGCTCTTCAGCATGGTGATAGCCTCATCATAGCCGGGCTTGGCCCAGTCCACCGGTCCAACTGACTTATCTGCTTCTCGGGATTCTATGGCTTCGTCCCAGTCTATAGGCTGTGGAAGATCAAAAAATGTCATTAGAATTATTGTTGTTTAATCAAATAATTCCTATTATAGTTTTAGGTAAAATTAACAATAGCGAGTAACAAAAAGAAAGGTGTGTTACTATCTCAGGTACTATTTGCATGTTCTATCTAATCTCCGAAAATGCTGCACCGATTTTGACGTGACTTACACTGCCAAGTTGCTTATTTCATACGGAGTAACTTAAGCTACATTTATTTAAGAAAAACAATTAGCTTTCCGCGCAATAAAATAAAACCCCTGAAGAAATTAACAAAATTTGATTTCATACATACAAAGTCACTAATTTTAAATACAAATGTCAAAACCAGCTTGTCTTGTAACAAATCAAGATACATAAAGTGCAATGATGTTTCTTTAAAATCATAATATGTCATACCTCTGGTTCAAATTTACTCTTGTAGGGATGTTTTATAACTGGTGGGAAATCAGTCAAGTACTCATCAAGCTTAGAGTTGATTTTGTTTCTAATAGTCCTGGCTGAGTATTCCTGTTTGTCTGAAGCAACCCAACAGGGCACCACATTGTGTGCATCAACCTGGAAAAATAACAAAAATCTAATAAGCTGTGTTCAAAATAAAAGCCTTTTTTAAGCTCATATCACTATTTCCGTGTTCAAATAACTCAAAATAATGATAGCTTTTTATGTATATTATCTGTATTTTTTAGTATTAGTTCAGTTACATATAGCCTCATTGGGCTAGGCTCTGTAACATTATGTTCATTATGATCCGTTCAGCCATTTAGTTGTGAAAAGGTAGCAAACAAACAAACAGTTACTTTCACATTTATAATATTAGTACGGATAAGATTCTCAGGAAAGGTGACATGGCCAGAAAGGAAGTGAATACAGAGATGATGGCTGATAGAGAAGGATGGAAGAGAAATACATATTGCGACTCCAAATAATATGGGATAAGGACAGGAGAATGATGATGATAAGATTCTCTGACATCAATAACAATTGTATTATCTAATTGTGTAGGTACCTGAATTAATGGAACATCCTTTTTAATAGTTTTCCTGACTCCTTCAAGCCATCCCATAGGAGTCCGGAGTGGGTTGAAGTCGCAAACCACTGCCCCAATGTTGTGCTCTTCCACCCATTGGGGAAGCGCCTGGGCCCCACTACCCTCCAACAGATGAAAAGATATGTTCAACTTCTTGCATTCTGCTGCCACTTTTTCTAAGCCTTGATCAGAAATTAGGAATGAATTTCTTATTAAAAGTTTATTATATAATATATTATTTGAAAATTACCTTTAATAAGGAAGTGGAACTGCCTCACAGAAGCATCCAAATACTTGGCAATTAAACAAAAACAAACATGCAATGGAACTTCGTTCTTCAAAGCAAGCTTCTGCGCAAACAGAAATGCCCAGTTATCTTGAACACGACTGTCCCTGGACATCCAGTAAACAATTCCTTGGCAGTTATCAGCTACCATCTGCTCTTGAGACACGATTCTCACGCGTTTTTTGTTGAAAGTATAATTTAAAATTGATCCCGCTGTCGCTTCGCGCTTTGCTTGGAGTTCCTTAATAAATTCATCAACACTTGTTGTTTCGCCACTTCCCAAAGCCGAAGTCGTTGATAACTTTGCTTTCTTATGAGCTGATGCCATTTCCTTATTTATTTTCAATAAATTTACAGTTCTTATTAGCATAAGATAGAAAGTCACACCACTTCTCTTCTGATTTCGGAAAATTTGCACACAGTGTTTAGAGTTTGAGTATGACTTTTGTTATGTTTAATAGTGTCCGAAATTTAATTTAGCAGCGCGCCGCCGCCATTTTTGTATTGTGGTTCTCTTTTTTTTTCAGACGATTTTTTTTCTTGTCTGGATACAAGTATGTTACGGACAAGTTGCAGACACATATAAATTTAATACAATACATAGTAAGTTCCGGTACATTATGTTTTAAATAGAAGTATTTTTTATGATTCAAAAATATATATATCATAGTACAAACGTAGTGGTTATGTATTCTGTGATAGCACGATCATGTGGTTTTGGCCTGACCAACGAACTACCTCCAAAGTACGAATTAAAGTACCAAATAGGTATTTCAAACTTCGGATGAATCTACTCACAGGTTCTATAGGCTAGTGGTCTATTAATCAATCAGAGTAAAATTTAAATTGATGCTGGTATATTCGATCTTTGCAAGCATACTCGTAGAATACTCCTTCAACGATTTGTATTTGCCACCGCCGCGTCGAGACGGAGACGGTGGTGGAGATTATGTCTAAGACAATCGCGCCGCGTACACTGGAGCCTCCCTTTCTCCGTAAGGGAGCTGTTTGTGTGCGAAGAGTTTTGGAGATCTATAATACTGGATGCGCAGAACATGATCAAAGGTTGGTGGAGTGTCCTTAATACTCTCCTGAGCTTGTAGGGATCGTTATCTTTTCCTCACCTAACGATCTAGACGCACCCCATACAGTCCATTAGGAAAACACGTCCCCGACAGTGTATGTGATTTGCATAAATCCGACATAAGTCCATAAATGTAAACGGTATGATACAATATAAAATTTATATTTTCCAAAAGTACCTACGTACAAAAACTTGCTTATGAAATTAATCTATACTGTCCTCAGGACTTGGGAAATATTTGATCCTCAGGAATTCACTGCACGGATGACAACCACTTCGATCAACATTCGTTCGCATGCACTCCAAATTACAAAACGAGACAATTTTGCAAAAGTCGCAGGTTATTTTTGTCTCGCATAAAGGCAAAGCACATTCGAAGCAAATATTGAATTCTTTATCCTGCAAAAGTACGAATGTTTACAATAATCACAACAAAATCAAAGTGGACTGTCATGATGTCGAACCGCTACTTTTTTAAATTTGTCAATCCAACCCAAGAGAATACAACCGCTACTTTATAGCGGTTGTATTCTCTTGGAACCTAAATAATATTTGAATGTAAGAAGCATAGATAAAAAGGAGCTTACGGCTTTAACGGCCAACTCGGGCATCACGTAAGGTTTTTTCCAAGGCATATCTGTATCTGTAGACAATTGCGAGACCAATTCATGCTCTTTCAATAGGTCATGCACATCAGATTCTACAATTCCCTTCTCCTCAGCTGACATGTAGGGGCTCCAGCGATAGTAAATCTTTGCTCTTTTTGCACAGAACTGAATGATGCAAAGCAAGTGTTTAACAACCTTATTGTCGCGGTATATTTTATTTCTAGTACTTTTCATTATCTCAAATATTTCAAGACAACGCGGCCCTGATAACCAGAGGCCAGTGCTTTTCTTGTTCTTGAATTCTTTCAGTATCATGTTCCATTGGCGATGCTTAAACCTAAAAAAAAATATGATTATTGTTAACTTAACATTAGAGTGAATTTGTACGGTGAGCTGCTCTATACTATATAGGTAGGTACTTGAACAAAACCAACGAAATAATGCACTTTACTGTCACGACACTTTAATTAGAGACGTAGAGACGCCTCCTGCAGCGAAGCAATTTAATGCTATGGGTGTGTTCTCACATTGACCACAATAATCGTAATTGATTAGCCATAGTTATCATTTATGAAATATACCTACTAAAGTATTGTTATACCATACAAAAAAAATCCGGTGACTTGACAGGGGTGAACTACTAATGTAACCCAACATTAAATTAACGTAAAATTATGAAGTAATATTGTTTTAATAGAGTCGTACCAAATAAGTTAGAGACTAAGGGCTAGTTATGACAATGACCTTAAAGGTAATAATAGCAATAATGAATTGAATGTCCTAAACGTACTTGTTTACAATAACAATAAGTTCTTTGAATAATTTTGCTTGCAACCATCTGATGTGCAACAGCCTAGCGCATTCCACGATCAGATCCATAGATTGCTTATAATCCATGGTCACATCCACAGTTATCTTTCCCGAGGACTTAGTCGTCAATCTATCTTGAGTCTTAGATTTCTCTAACTTCTTTCCTTTTGGGTCGACTTTATTAGCTGCTGGAATGATGTTTGCTTAAGTCTTACTTTTCTTTTAAATAAATTTTAAACATCATAGTGGTGCCAATTCTGTTATTCAAAATTACTAAACTTAACTAATTTGACAGGTCTAAAAATATTGCCGTCCTTATTTAACCCGCACATGCGAAAGGGATAGCAAGACTTTTAGACCTGTCAAATTTGTTAAGTTTAGTAATTTTGAACAGCAGAATGGACACCAGTGCCGGTAGCAGGAAGATTGTCGACGACGTATTCGAAAACGCAACTCGCGAAATGTCAAAATTGTCATACTAATTTTTAGTTCCAGTTTTCACCGCCGCAGCGCTGTTCATTTTTCAATACAAAAATAGTCGAAGGCGATACGAAAACGTTGCCGAAAAAGTTCATGCTACCGGCACTGTACTTACTAAGTTGGATAACCTACCAGCTGCAGTAGCATTGACGTTCTCCATATCCGTGAGCGTCTTGTCCGCGTATACGAAAAGATTCTTATACTTCTCATCCCCATTTTGACACTCTCTTAAAGGATTTGCACCGTACAATAACAGGTTTGTCAGCTGTAATAAATATAGCCAACAAATATTTACAGGTACCTATATAATAACGTCATCCAGTAGGTACCCCTTTCAAAATTTTGCATTTATAAAATTGAATATTTTATTATACACACGATTTGCAAGCGGGCCGTCGAGGGTATGGCGCTGCAAAAAGGATGACTGAACATTTTAAGGAGCATGGTCTGGTTATCTTCATTGATCACCGCGTTGAGGTTGGTCTTGGGACTCTTGATGAAGCTGTCCACGACACTGATGTCGCTCGCCAGAGCCATGTCCACGGCCGACCGCCCCTTGAACTGAGTCATCGGGTTGCAATTGCAATCCAACAAAAGCTTTATGATTTGTCGACGGATCTGTAAAAGTTTGGTTGAAACTTTAAAGGATTGCGCTAACTGCTAAGCATCAGATCCAACCAACAAAATACAAGACCCCATCTTGTATTTTGTTGGTTTAAATACCATGGAACTTATAAAGTAATGAAATATGCATGCATATTGCATATATTAGGTCCTTACATATGAAATTGGCGTTTTTCGTACTGGCCACTTTAATCACGAATTTCTCCTCTTTGGTAAGGAATTCCAAATTCAAATTTGTACAGCTATAGACTCATGTATTTGTGCTTCGATGATCGTCATTCATTTGTTTTTTTTCTTCTGTTTTTTTCTGTTTGCGTCACTCATTTTACAAAATGGAAAACCTTAAATATCGCATTATTTACGAGTACGAGTTCCGCCGTGGCACTAGTGCTGCGGAAACAACTCGAAGGGTGAATGATGTGTATGGCGGTCGTGTTGCAAAAGAAAACACAGTTCGTTTTTGGTTCCAACGTTTTCGTTCTGGAAATTTCGACCTGCAGAACAAGCCCCGTGGACGGCCTGAGACTCAAGTTGATAATGAAGAGTTGAAGGCTATTGTGGAAGCGGATCCATCGCAAACCACGTCCGAGTTAGCTGCAGGCTGCAATGTTAGTGATAAAACTGTTTTAATTCACTTGAAGCAAATTGGGAAGATTAAAAAGCTTGAAAGGTGGGTACCTCACGAATTGACTGAAACAAACCGGCAAACGCGCGTCGACTGCTGCGTTACATTACTAAACCGGCACAATAATGAAGGTATTTTAAACCGAATCATTACCTGTGATGAAAAATGGGTTCTTTACGATAATCGGAAGCGCTCAGCGCAATGGTTAGATCCTGGCCAGCCAGCCAAATCCTGCCCCAAGCGAAAATTAACCCCAAAAAAGTTACTTGTAAGCGTTTGGTGGACTAGTGCCGGTATTGTTCATTACAGTTTTTTCAAATCTGGCCAGACTATTACGGCTGATGTCTATTGTCAGGAATTGCAAACCATGATGGAAAAGCTAGCGGCTAAACAACCTAGGCTGGTCAATCGCTCCACGCCACTGCTGCTTCACGACAACGCTAGACCACACACTGCGCTACAGACGGCTACTAAATTAGAAGAGCTTCAATTGGAAAGTCTAAGACATCCTCCGTACTCCCCGGACCTTGCTCCAACAGATTACCATTTTTTTCGAAATTTGGATAACTTCTTGCAAGGGAAAAAATTCAACTCCGATGGGGCAGTCCAAATCGCCTTCAAAGATTTTATTGATTCCCGTCCGACTGGTTTTTTTAGTAAAGGGATCAATGAACTACCTATGAGATGGCAAAAGTGCATAGAAAATAATGGTTCATACTTTGATTAATTAAATATATTATATTAAAAAATATTCGACTTTTTGTTCCTCCCATACAAAACGCCAATTTCATATGTAAGGACCTAATATTTCATTTCTTTCATGGGTAGTAGTCTACAATTCAGAGACGATAGATAGATGTATCGCTGTGGTGGTAAGAAACCTTCGGTGCACAATTCAAATTTGCTCTTGGCCGGATAAATGATATCATAATATACATATAGTATTGAAAAACAAAACAATCCTTACTACCGTCGTCTTGCTTGGTCATAAGTGGACCAATAACAACAAGTCCCTTTAATAAGACGATTTGGTGTCTGATATCAATAAAAGTTATGCTATATAATAATGTCAGCTTAGCAGAGACTGTCGAATTGCTTTAGACTGCGTATTCGTAAAGCTTTCGAGTATTTTTTATTTAAAATTCATATGAATATTTTGACATCTTGAAAGTTGCGTTGTCGCATAATACGTTTCGAACTCACTTTCACGTTTCGTAACTCACAAAATATCAAAATCTAATATATAAAATTCTCGTGTCACAGTTTTCGTTGCCATACTCCTCCGAAACGGCTTGACCGATTTTGATGAATTTTTTTGTGCTTATCCGGTATCTATGAGAATCGGCCAACATCTATTTTTCATCCCCCTAAATGTTAGGGGTAGTCCACCCCTAAATTTTATTTTTTAGACCGATTTCAAAAATTCTTTCACCGTTAGTAAGCTACATCCTCACTGAGTAACATAGGCTATATATTATACTAGCTTCCCGCCCCGGCTTTGCACGGGTAGACAAAATATTTGATATAAAAGTCTACCCGTGCGAAGCCGGGGCGGGCCGCTAGTGTTAATATGTATTTGTAGTTCGACTTTTCACTGTCGCTGTTTTCCTATTCAAAATAGTCGAAGGGGATACGAATACGCAGTCGCAAATTATTCTTGCTAGGACTACAGTACTGACCTCTTCCTCGAATTCATTCTCCGTCTTCCTCAACAATAAGATGTGCAATAACGTCGGCCCTGACACCGGGCTCGAGGGACCACCAGGATTAATTTCGCCGTAAGGTAATCCATGGCTCGCGTCAGCATCGTTGTCAAGCAATGCCCGAATCAGATCCAAATTCTCGTACGTGAATGGACGAGATATGGCGACATCTAGAGCTGTATAGCCGTAGAACTGAAAGTGTAAATGAAATTATCATTAACTACCTTTTTCCCAGAGACTTAGCCCGCGTAGCAACATAATATATAACCCAACGTTACTCTGTGATGATAAAGCATACTGGCGGATAAAGTTTTTTTTTTAAATTGATGCAGTAGTGTTTAAGTTTATTCGTTACATACAAAAATTCAAATCCTTCCTCTTCATAATGTTAGTGTAGACTACCTTTATCTCCGTGTCTGCAACCCTGTAATTGTACTGTATGATATTTTCCATTTGTGCGACGTTCTCGCTATGCGGAGAAGCACATCCAATAAAGAAAAACAAATAAAATAAGAATACATTTAGGGATCACATTGACGTGGAAGAAATATGTCAAGATCGACAAGTAGGTGTGTCAAGAACCATCAAGAAACGAAGTTATGATACAATAATGATGTAAATTAAGATTCACTTGTGGATAAACTTCATTGACATCAGCTCCATAAGCCACAATGCTGCGCACGAGGTCCGCGCAGCCGGCCGCAATGGCCAGGATCAGAGCCGGTTGTGGACACCGTACCAAGCGGGGATCTGCGCCATCCTCCATTAGTTGTAGGATTGTCAAATTGATTCGTGCTAATCTATATAAAAAATACATCTAGTAAAGCAAGACCAGCTGTGGGTTCATGATCTGTAACATTGGGTCCGAATACTTATATTACGTATTTTCTATGAGAGGTGGGTTTCTACATTTGACTGATGTCACTCTGCCTTTCCTTTCGTAGACACTGTCAGATCAGTGTCAAGATTGGTAATTTAAATGAATAAGTTACATTTTATTGTTGGAACGAGGCTAGATAATTGTTTATCGTGGGAAATATTCATTTCTATGTTCAATTCTGCAATCACGAGCATAAATTTATAAAATAAAAAGTCATAACTGTATAGACCCCACCAGTTCATCAATCTGAATATGGTGAGCAATATTGGCAGATTGGTCTTTGGTTCTACTTTACGGCTTCTATACACCATACATACAGTCCATTCTACTAAATATTTTCCTGAAGTAACATGAGACTAATACAAAATATTTGACTAAGTACTTACAAATCCTGTTTATGTTTCTCAGTGCTGTCTAAAGAAGTACTATCTTTCTCCGGGCTCTGCCACAGCATTACTTTGCTCGGCTTTGTGGCATCTTTGAAATTTTTAGAAACATTCTTTTTAACATCTTTACCAGCTGACTTTTTTGGGTCTTCGTCGTAAATGTCTAGATCTTTAATCATATCAACTACTTCGAACAAGTAAGGCGTCGGAACAATTGCACTGGGAATTGAAAACAATTCGCTCACTCTAAGAGAATAGTCGTTGCAAGTGCTCTGGTACATTTTCCTTTCTTCATCAAGGTATTCAAAAGATTCCACGATAGGGCTTGGCTTTTGAAGAATGGTATCTTTCCTCTTGTGGACGGACCCTTCTCTTAAAGATCTCAAAGACGTGGATGACTTAATTTTCTTATGGCTCATGACTCTTGGCAACTTGCTTACGGTTCTTTGTAAAGAGCCAACCACACTCGGGATCACTGATAATTCACGATTTATCTGCCATTCCTTTGCTGCATATAATACTGGCGCTACAAACAAAATAACAGGGAATGCACACTGAGTTGTCCATGTCCCATTCTTAAGTTGCCGCAACTTTTTTTTTTTATCCAAACCTTGTATTTATGCAAAATTGTGACACTTACGTGGAGCAGGAACGACTGGCGGTGGTAGCACGGCTTGAATAACAACGGAATGAACAATATCATTCCTCACGCACGCTAGCTGTATTAGGGCCATACCGAGTGCAGTACAACAGCTATCATTGTAGCTATTCACGTTAGCGCCTGCTTCGACTAAGAAATGCACAGTCTTTGCTTGGTGTCCACACTTAAAATTATCAGCAATATAATCGTTATTATTATATAAAAAATTGCAAACAGAATATCACTGGAATTTATTGCTTACAGCAGCATACATAAGGGCTGAATTCCCGTGTACGTCGGCAACGTCGGGAAACACACCGAACTCGTTGATAAGTTGAGCGACAGTGACTATCTCGCCCAGATAACTTGCCATTAGCAATGTTCTGAAATGTTAACACATTTGTTATACTTAGAGGCACGGCACAATTCGCGGTTCTAATAAAAAACCCGAACTAAGAGTGTGGTGTAACGCAGTTAAATATATATAAAATGGTAGTATTAAATGAAGTGGATGGTCATGTTGGTCATATTGTTGACTTTATTTGTTGAGATTTAACTAATATAAATAATTTACGAATTGAGAAAAAATCAAATTGGAAATACAATGATGTGATGTTTTTTGATGTCTTGAATGTGGCTGATACAGATTACAGATGACATTTTCGGAAAAACAATTAATTATGGACAAATAAATTGATTAAAATATAATGGTTCAGTATAAGTATGTATAATGTACAGTGTACAGGTTGTACGTAGTATATTATCTAGTCTGAGGTAAAGGTATGGTACATTTGTTCACCATCATCATACAAATCTTTATGCGATTAATGATCGATCGACATTCTTTAAAGTGGATAGTCTAAAGATTACCTGCAATTTAGCTCATGTTTCCCCGGTTGCTTGAAATGGTGTCTTGGTCCGCTTATAATAGATCTCAAGTCGACGCCAGTCTCCCTCCGCTGGTGGTCGTGCTTATAGCAATGCTTCATCATACGGATAATCAATTCATTATTATTCCACGCATAGTAATCCTCGACCTCCAAGCTGCCTTCTTTACTGTCTGCATCGTCGCCCTTATTGCAAATGTACTACCATTATCAGTACCGAAATTAATGTTTTTAAATTATTCTATGAGAGAGAGATTTATTTCGATTGCTATTACCAACGTCGTGAATAATGGGTGCCAATTCTGTTGTTCAAAATTACTAAACTAAACTAATTTGCCAGGTCTAAAAATATTGCCATCCTTATTACCCCGCATATGAGAAAGGGATGGCAAGGCCTGTCAAATTAGATAAGTTTACTAATTTTGAACAACAGAATCGACACTATTATGTAGGTAAGGAAATATTTATGTCTAACTAACTTCTTTATCTTTTGTTTCTTCGCTGATTTCTTCTAAATAATTAACCTTGCCGTCGAAGTAGTTTTGCTCGAATACCTCCACGTGACACATCTGGCTGGCCATATCTGTGCAGTGCTTGGTATACAGTTTCGGCCACATTTCAGACGCCGACTTCGGTTCCAATCCGCATTGTTTAAGAAGCTCTAAAGCACTGTTTGTTTTACCAAGCTGCAGCATAATTTACATACTGTGTTGATAACTTAAATAGGTAGCTAGACCGACTATAGATAGGTGCAAGTGAACCATAGCCGGCAAGTATGAAGGGATTGGTAAATATAGCTGAAGTTAGAGACGTTGACAAACAAAGGAGGAATAGCACTTTAAATGATTCCCTTTGTGATTGTCACATAGATATGCTTCTTAGATAACACAAGCCATTACGGATTTTTTTACTAAGCTTACTTCAAACATTCTTAGTACTAAGCTTACGTCAATTCATTTATAAACGTAGCCTTTTTTTTACGCTTAGATTTTTGCTGCGTACAATTTTTTTTAGCACTAAGGAGTACTTTGTTTTATTTGAATTAAATCATAAGAGAAATTGGTGCTCAACTAACAGTAATTGTCTTCGTCGTGAGAATTATGCGATGTGGCTCCACTGTGGGTCTACCGTTCATCAATGTAATGAAGTCCAACGTGACGCTGTGAGTGGGAGGTCGCCAAGCCAACCTGACGAGCTGATCTCCGCGCCACAAGCCTACATCCTCGAGCATTGAAGGTTGGGTCTCAACGCCAGGGCCCCAACGGATGTTCTTGTACATAAGACCCTATACAAGGAGACATTAGGTCCACAATTAACCTGGTTCTGGCTGCCCACAATAACGTTTCAGGAGATGTCTTCGTACAATAATAAGATCCTGAACGTTCTTTGTGGGAAGTAGACTGACAAGCGGATGAAATTCACCTTATATAGTAACTATTTATTAAACGTGAAGAAATGGTTACATGATGTTTTGTTTTAATTTGTTGTCGTATCAACACGACTATGATACAAGAGCGCACACATGGAAGGGTAGCGACGGCCATGTTTAATTTGTAGAAGAAGAATGTGGAGTAAGACAAGGGGAGAAGGCACTCTATATAATAATTCAGAGCAATAACTAAAGCTAGTCTTTATTCTGAGCTCTATACTCTCTGCCTAACTGGCGTCGTGAAGATAAGTAAAGATCCAGCACGTTATTAGAATCTTGAACTAGCGATATCAAACTACACAGTCTCTTTTTTTTGTGTATACCGAATAACAGTAAAACAACCAGTGAAGTTAACATTTTGAACTTATGCTAAGCTTATTTTTATTCATTTTACTAAGTAGGTAAATATTAATAAAATAATGACTTACGTTAAAAACCAATCCATCTGGATACGACAAGACTCCATAGCCATGCATGCGGTTGCAATAGAAGTGTCCTTCATATGTATCAAACTCGTGATCTGGTCCTTTGTAGCGCCATCTATAATCTCCGCAGCCATGCATCGTGTTGCGAACAAATCGCCCAGTATACCACTCTAACGACTATAATTAATACAGCAAGGATTACTTCTACATTTTGATGGCTAGCCGTACAAAAGGACTATTATCTGAAGTCACTTTGAATATGTATATTTTATACATGTAACTTCAATTTATATTAATTAACATTTTTTTTAGTTTATATTAACAAGAGGACAATAATAATAAAAACAAAAACTTATAGAGAAAGTTTTTTTTTAATTAAATGTATGCCCTTTTAAGGTAATCTAAAAATATCGAGGAGTTTCCCATCTGCTCGATAGTATTTTTTCATTGCGCGTTAAAATTCAGAAATCTTGATTTAATATATTTTTTTAATTCATTTTATCCGGAGTTGGATACGGGATAGGGATCCCGGATAACGGAAATAAATAAGGATCCCGTATAAAGCTTCGCAGTCTATTAGACCGGGCAAGAAACTCGGCTTGAAATAAAAACACTTAATGATATATCGTATTATTTGGACTTGCATACCTCTGGACCAGTCCAGTGGTTCTCTCCCTGACCACTTCTTCTTCCTTCTTGATCCTTCTTCCCGATGTAATATTGGTCATAAGGCCACTTCTTCTCCACGTTTGTCTGAATCGCGTGACATGGCAATACTGAAGATTGCACCATGATATTTATGTAAAGCAAAAAGAAAAATAAGTAAAAAAGATTAACAGTAAGAATAATGTAAACAAATCACAGTATATTTTCAAGTAGCAAAATTTGTGGAAATAATTTTAATTTTCCCTCGGCCTGTTAATGTCATAATTAAAATGACATCATAAATACATAACGTAGATACATAATAAATAAAGGTTATTTTTTTTCAATTTAAAAAATCTTTGTTTTTAGTTGACAGTACAAGAATTATGTGTTATGTTGTGTAAACTCTTTACTAGTAAGAGTTAATTATTAGCTCAGAGTAACGTCTGTGCTCAGAGTTGGAACATGAATAAATAATACGCTCTGTATTCTCTTGGAATAATACCTCAGAGTAGATAATATACTGCGAACAAATACTACTTCCAGCTTTTAAAAGATACTAGTACTAATCCATTTGAATAAAAGATAGCGTGGCTTAAAATACTTTATTAACAAAATAGTTTAAAAATCACATATTCACCACTCACTGCACAATAAGTAATAACACACAGTGTTCTTAGTATAAAACAATCACCCGTCGATAGTTTTTATGCATCAAATATGTTCGCTAATATTTTAGAAACACCTACACCGTGAGCAACTTGTCTTTGTCCTTATGAAATACGTGTACTCCTGAAACAAGTTTTTTTAGTTATATACATTCTCAAAACATACATGTAGCACCAGTGTTATAGTTTACCGTGAAACTATGCTTTCTTAACGGTATCTATCCTTCGTATTGTTGTCGGACTGAATGGACATCGTCCATTTTGGTTCAAATCTGAAAGTGCCGACCAACGCATCTTTTTGTATATTCTGTTAGAGCTTGCCCGTCTGAATATATATCCAACGGTCTGTACCAATCAGTTTTTTTTTTAACTTAAGTGCAGTGATTAGTCACATGAGATATACGGTGCAGGAAAACATCGTGAGGAAACCTGCATACCTCTGAGCAGAAATTCAAGGACGCATTTACTGCCTACGAGGCGGCGACGGACTCACCATCTGTCACGTTGTCACCAAATTTATCTTCAGTGGAAAATTGGTGTTGTAGCACCTACTACCTTTTCGGGGACCCTTGTAGGAAGGCGTGAAGATTCATTATTGTTATTACCAATAGAAACGCTGCAGCCAGCAGCAAAGCTTTATGCTTTGGCTGTACAGCCATGTCAGGTATCTGCAGGGTGGTCGCGAAGCTCACTAGATCCCGGTCCCAGCCGTGGGCGATCCTGCCCACTTCCCGGAGACCGTCTCCGGATAATATCTGGAAAATTACATTCAAGGTGCCTTTCCATGCTTGCCAAGGCTTGACCAGCGTCAACAAGCACAAGCGTGTAAAGAGGGTGTTTGACTTGCGTGACTTGCGTGAGTTTGTGGACGCTTGTATCCGATCCGGTCTAGTGTCGGTTTTTGGACACAGATCAAAGGGCGCTTGCGGCAAGCGCTTTCGATGCTATAAGCTCACACGTTGGCGCGCGCTTAGTAGCCGCTGTGATCTCGCGTAATAGTCCGCCATGCTTGGATGTAAGTAGAACACTGACGCATTCACAAGCTAAACGTGTAAACGACTTCCAAATGCCCAGCGAGATTTGTGGACGCTTGTGCCTTGTGGATGCTTGTCAAGCCTTGGCAAGCATGGAAAATCAGGCATTAGAGTAATGTTACTACGACATCGCTGCGCTTCGTCTACGCTAAGGTCTACGACGCGGAAGCGCCGTAGACGCTTCGTAGCTTCGCTGCTGTATAATTCAGTGGAGTGCTACACGGCGCTTGCTGAATTAATGTCGACATTTTCAGGACATTGCATAAACAATGTTAATTAAACATTCAATTGAATGTTACCAGTTAAATGTTACTACAAGCTACTGTACAATAATTGAGATTTCTTAGGACTCGCACTAGAAAGCATACTTAGTAGGTAATAAATTATATAAATACATATACAATTTGTATATGATATTCTTAGATACTGAGCAATGTGGAGAAACAAAAGAGACCTCGACAATAATGACCTGTCTAAGATAAGTTTTAGCTCAGAGTAGATAATATACGTTTTAGTTAGTAAGTGTATGTATTTATTTTTGCATTCCTGTAATATGAATATTGTTTTTGTAATGTTACTTACATTATACTCTTGTTTACTGCTATTATTCACAAGATGCTAAGTGAAATGTATTTAATAAAAGCCTAATATAAGGGACACATACAATGAAAAGAGATTGCCAAGCGCTGGACGTCCACGTTTTAATATCATTATTTTTCGCATGATTTTCTTATTTTAAGTATTTTTTTACAATATTAATAAACATTAAAATTATTATTCAAAAAACACCTAGCTCTTGAGAGTCTAGTAACTTAGGCTAGCACTTGGTTACCAGTGGTTCGGGTACAGGGTAAGGAATCTCCTGATATTGCGTGCCGTGTCAAGAAGTTACTACCCAAGAGAATACAACCGCTACGCTAGATTACTGCCTTCTATATCCGACCCTTGACCCAACGACACAACGACACAGCGGCTTAACATGTTGGTCGAGATCGGACTATTATTATTGTTTCTGTGTCCACGTTTGGATTTCATAATTATTATTGATATGATATATAAAATTACTACTAACTTAAGTGCAGTGATTAGTCACACCACGAGCTTTACTACGTAAACATCGTCAGGACACCTGCATACGTATACGTATGTTATGTAGTGCCTAAGAGACGGCGATGGGCTCACTATCTGTCACGTTGGCACCAGAATATCTTCGGTGGAAAGTGGGTTTGAAAACCTCTGCCTCTTCGAGGACCTGTGTAGGAAGGTGTGAAGATATATTATTATTATTATATATAAAATGACCTTAAACTCGGAGAGCATCAAGGCGCTCCTCTTCATGACGGCGGGCCCCTCGATGAGGAAGAGCGGCTGCTCATTGACGTCCCTCACCAGGTACGTGGGCACCATCCAGGTCCATAGCTGCTGGATACGCCCCACGAAGTCACCGGGCGGGGTTATAACTTTCATCTCCTATAGAGAGCGGTTTTAAATAGCTTATAGCTTCATTTGTATGATGATAACCAACATTGAAGATGGGGATATGGATCTGGAGACACCCCATATACTATCCTTAGATTTCAGTAGTGTATATTAAGTAGTTCTATCCAGATTTATTATCAATACTACCCGCCCCAGCTTCGATGAAATTATACATAAAACCCTTCCTCTTGATCCATCAAAATCCGTTTCGTAGTTTTAAAGATCTAAGCATACATAAAGACAGACAGCGGGATGCGACTTTTATACTATTTAGTGATTACTTAAAAGCTTGTATGTTACCTGTAGTCTACAAGGGAAAAAGCAGGAAGCTCCTGCTAGCCGGCGCTGCATGACCATAGCCTCCTGCCGCGTGTTGTCATGAAGGTGCATCATGAAGGCTCGCCCGCTGCCGCAAAGGCACCTCTGCGAGGAGCTCGACGTCTCGCTGCCGATGTATAGCGCCTCGCCATTCGGCACGCGGACAATGTAGCGATTCTCCGACTCTATTTTTGAAGTTACTGACAAAATATGTCACTTTTCAAAGAAGCTGAAGAAATTTGAGCATAGAATACTCCATTTTCAGGTGTATACATCTTCATGCTAGTCCTCGATGTTTTTTATTGTTAGTAGTTTAGTTTTATTTCAGACTTATAGATCATCATCTCAGACTGTATAGCGCAATGATTGAATATACAGTGTTAAAATTGCAAAATGATTACACAGTCCGTCAATAAATGCCAATCTAACAAGTGGCGATATTATCACCGTATCACGGGCATATTTTGAGCCTCTAGCCTTTTTATTAATTCTCAGAAATAGAAAAGGGACATAATTATGTATAATATTATTTATATTACCAACATACCTAAGCTTCGTACGCTTTCTTGCCGTGTTTGAACAATATAAAAAAAACATTTCTCTCCTTTGCAGGAATTGAGTGCGGTGTCGTTTCTACTAAACGAAATAATAAATGTAACGCGTACTTACGGTCATCGAGCTCGACCGTCTGCTGTATGAGGAGGCTTGAGACACCGATGAGGAAGTCCAGGCCGTGCACTGGGATGAACTGGCCTCGGGGGGTGGACCGCCAGTCCGTCGTCGGGACCGGCAGCTCTGCCCTATTGCCTGGAACCTCATTATATTAGTCCCCGACGCAAAAAGAGGGGTGTTTTTTTAAACGTTTATTGACGTGTTTATCGTTAATTTATGTGTGTTTGTCTGTGGCATCTCCTAGGTGGATGAACCGATTTTGATTTAGTTTTTTTGTTGAAAGGTGACTTAGCTGAGTGATCTTAGCTATGATTTTTAGAAGATTTGAATCGAGGTATTTTAATATTCATAAAAAAATTAATTCAGTAATTAGTTTCTTACAGCGAAACTGAAAAAATTGTGATTACTTTATTGTAGCGAAATACTCAATTAGACATTAAAAAAAAATTAAATAGACAAAGGCGAAGTATTTGATGAATCTTTTCATTTAACATTTGTTTAGGAGCTATTGACGAGCTGTAGTATCATCAATAAAAAATAATGTCACAGCGAAGCATGGTCGGGCGTGTATCTTATAGTAATTTATTGCTTTTTTAACTTACCATTATGTGGCTGAATACTAATAACTAAATCAGGTCTTATCGCGGATCCATCATCTGGAAGAAACAATTATAATTAATTATTAATTATATACTACTTTAATTATATTCATTAGAAGTAAGGAGCTCGTAAGGAAGATGGGTTAGTTAACAATATGTTCATTTTCTTTCATCGTCATAAATATCATAATTATTATCCCTCTACCTACCTAAAGAGTGTATCTGCAAAATTTTCTCTTTCAATTTCGATCGTCCTGCCATCAATCGAGCATCTAGGTCTAGTTTTTCATCTAGCCGTTGGGCGTCCTACACTTAGCCTAAGCGCGGTCTCTACTCAAGAACTCGTTTACCCCAACAGCTATCAGTTCATCGGCAAATATGACCGGTATTTTTTCGTAATGTAAATGATCATGAAATTACCTTGCGTTGCTGCCGCATTATCGAATCCTTTGTGACCGTTCTCACAGATCACGTCTCCCATTATTGGTGTAACAATATTTTCACTGAACAAATATTATCGCTTGTGTTATTGGATATGTTTTCTGTTGACAATGTGCTGTAGACTGAAGCTAATGCTTATCGAGTTATCAACAAATGATAAATCAGAATCAGTAAGATTACAGCAACGTTGACATCTATATTATGTTACGTAGGTACCTTATTGATACTGTGGTGATTAGACGTACTGTCTCAATAAGGTGTAGGCAAATATCAGTGGAAATCTCTGGAAGGAATAGATGTCATTGAACTTGATACCCTAATTAATATACCTATACAAACCACTGACGTTTAAACGTAATACTTATTGACGTTCATTTCTAAGCATTGTACTCAAATGTGCGGAAAATGGTGTTTAACCATTTTCACATGACATTGGTTTCGCTGCAAGATAGCTTAGGATACTCTTGGGAAAAGAAGGGTTCTACGGGATTGGTAAGAAATATGTTTTATGCTTCAAACGACAGTAAAAGTCTAAATAGGTGTGTGTGTGTATTTGTGTGTGTTCTCCTGGCCGATTTCGGTACAGTAATGTATAAAAAGAAATTAAAAAGGAAACTTATTGAAACGTAATTTATTGAAAACCATTTAAGTATATTTGCGTGTTAATAAATACTCGAATAAGGTGATAACATCCAAGTTGTTAAAATTAACGGTAACATACACCGTACATAATTATATATTTATTTTATTTTGACAAATTACATTCATTAATATTCTATCTATCTGTCATCCATGATTCCATCTAACATTTATTGTAAACTTTAAGATAATAAAGTACATTTGGGACATAAAAAGACGGGGTATTCGAGGTACTATGGACAATTTCAAGCCAAATTTTGATCGGAAGACTTAAAGGAGAGGGTGCAATAGCCACTCGCCAATGCACTAGTCGCCACTGCGAACGCGCGTGTAAACCAAGTGTTATTGTCGTAGTAAAGTCTAAGTGACGCATTCGTCTACATGCGATTTAGCAGGCTTTATGCGAGTCATTAGACGACCTGTTTAAAAGCATTTGTCTTCCATTACATCCATCACTATATAGAATTTAAATTTCTCAACACAAACAAATTAGAACTTGACAGCTACGTGTAACTCTTGTTGTAATTGAGAGAATCATAAGGTGTACGAATCCGAGGGTTTCAGTGCATTAAGCACTCCCATTTTAATATGTTTATCGTTAGCTCGGATACTTACATCGATACATCCAAATACAAATATAATATGTAAGTAAGTACTTAACAACAATAAATTACCATCATAATAAGTACATCCATAAACATTTTATGTTAAATTCTCCACCTTTATCTCATCCTGCCCGGAGCCCACTAGAGTATAGAATAAAATTATGGACTATGTTATACAAAAAATATCTAGCGAAATGTTCTTACAACGCTCAATATACTAAATACAATCAATATTCAAATTACATTTAACAATGAAAGCGTAGAAGTAACACTAGCATACTGTTGAGATAGTGGTCATGCGAACTAACGCTATCTCCCACGGGTCCATGGCTGGTTGGACTCGTCGGAGTACGCTAATGAAATTATAAATGGATGGGCACAGTTAGGTGGAGTCTAAGCTGCGCCTAGAGCCTGGTGGCTGGAAGGTTTCGCCTGGTGTTGGTGAGTGTTGATCTATCGCTGCATGGCCCGTTGCCAGTTGAGGTTCAGCTTGAGGGTCGCGGACAGACAGGGGCTGGCCTCGCACTCGCCATCGAGCTCGTCAGCAAGTCCATCGTGGAGTTCTCGAAGGGCCATCAGCGCAGAGCGAGCAGCTCGTTGGCAACTCATATCGCCCTCGCAGGTCGTGTCCGCTTCCGAAAGGAATACCAGATCGCAGGTTGTTGGGGGAGCCTCGCCCTGCGATAATGAAATTTGTTAACCTTAAATGTATGAAAGCCTGGTTTCAGTATCTATCGCCAGTTCAACAAAACAATTCTGAGATCAATCGTCAAGAGCTCGATATAGGTATATGTCAGATTTTATCTTGAATCAGCGGAAACAAACAGACAGACTGACAGATATTTTTTAACAAATAGATTTTTTTTATAGGAAACTGATATACTTTCTTAAGCATTTTGTAAAAAAAATTATTTTGTAAATTGTAATTACAAAATAGAGGCACATCAATTTTATTTGTATAGATATGAATGGAAATTCCATGTTCAAACAACCCGGTTCTTTATGATTTATAATATAATATAATATGTGTGTAGTTGATACTTACACAGAGGTAGCATATTTGATGGAGGCTGCAGAGCGGCAGGAAGAGCTGTCCTCGATCACCAGCCAAAAGGTCCACGCCGCGGCACCGTTGTACAATCTTAGCCAGAACTGGGCACGAGCCGGACGTACTCACTAAAAAAAAAATCCAGTGAATGACAATCCTAAAAATATTTTAGTAAATGTAGATTACAGTCATACATACCAGTAGATATAACGGGAGTACGATGCCTGCCACTGCCACCCATGTAGCCCTCAGAGAACTGTTCTTCGATTTTACCATTTAAGTAGTGTCCAGCCCCCTGTTCATCTTCAAAGTCATCGTTTCTCTCATTTCCGGAAGGTTCGATATCATTGTTAGTTATCAGCTCTTTCTTCACAGCAACTCGCTTGGATTTAGATTCGTCGGTTGGGATCGGCGATGGTACCAAACTGGATTCCATCTTCTGTGCTTGTAGACCATGTTTGAATTCCTTCAATGCTTTTCTCATTTTTTCCAAGCTATAGGCGGCTGCAAGACGTGACAGTAATTTCTCTTTCATATCTTGTTCTTCCTTGGAGTCAAGTGTTTCACCGACATTGGAATAATGAAGTGCTTCGTCAACAATCAGTCCTTCCATTGTCTTTAACTTCCTGTCAATGTTATCTAGTTTGGACTCGCTATCTTTCCCTGATTCAATTTTGTCATCATTCTGTGCAACACCATGTGCTCTGTCTTTCTGAATCTCGGTTTCTTCATTTGGTTTTGGTATTTGATCAAAATTTCGCTTGACATTATTGTGTGTCCTAAACGAATTTAGAGGGTAAATAACCTCTTTATTGAATGTATCGAAGTATTGTTTTCTCAGCCTATCTTGAGTCATATCGTTCACATAAGGTATTGGTCTATTGCGTTTATCGATACCGAAATAATCCGACCAATCTATAGACTTTTTCTTTATGTTTATGGGTTTTTCAGTTTCATCATGTTGGTGGTCGTGGTCATGCTGGTGATCGTGATCATGTTTATGTTCGTGTCCATGTTCATGTTCATGTTCATGTTCTTTTCCGGAGACCCCGGGATGATGTATGTTATGGCCGTGATGCTCGTGACTCTCTTCATCGTGGTTTGTTGCGTTATTATGGACATGGGTATTATTATGACTTTGTACTAATACAACAGGTGGTTTTGTCTCATGTGAGCCTTCTACGTATTCACTGCTACGTTTTACTGGAGTTTTAATAATTTCAACTCCAGTATCTCCAAATATTTTAGACAAATCTTTTATAATTTTTGGATCGGTACCTGAGCTGCTCCTGAATGTTTTGGAGGTTTCTCGTTTGTTCTGACTTTGGACGAATCGTTTTTTTGGGGTGCCGAAGTAGGGCCCACTACTGCGCTTGGAAACAGGGAATCGTTTTTCTACTGCATAGGCGTATTGATTATCATCAATAAGGTCTGATAGGCTATCGTCATCTAATGGCTGAAAAGCAATTGCGTACTCTTCTCTTAAATCATCTTTGTCATCCTCCGGAAGTTCATACGAATTGTAATTAGAGTCGGTCGAAACAGATCCGTGCTTTCTAGAATCGTAGTCAGGTAAAACGGGACGTTCGCTATCAGGATCGGAACTGCGCTTCCTTTTAAATGCGATGGGACCCCAGTTATCAGGGTAACGTTTCTTCACAATCTTCTCCTTGTACAACTTCACAACTCCCTGTGGGGCAGAATCAACTTTATTAGCATGAGCCTTGTTATATTTGTATTTAGACCATAGCTGACCCAAAAGCAAGGCATACTCAACATCATTATCTGCTCCTTCAGGAAGTTCTTTCTTGTCCTCCCCACTTTTTTCCGTAAACAGTTCCCTCAACCTATCATTGTCAGAGTGATGACTCCTTTCACGAAAGGCTGATTCTTTTTTGTCAGAATCAGCAGCATCGGTGTGGATATTCTTTTTCTTGATAAGTTTGTATTCGTAGGTCTCTGGTGGCCTTTCATTGTCGTCTAAAAGTTTGACTATGTATTTAGGGGACGGTCCGTCTTCGACGTCTTCGACATCGACGGAGTAATCAGGTTCTGGGAGATAAAAAATATCAATCAGAATCACAAAACAATTGCCAAATTACAAAACCATATCCACAAACTTAGTACATAGGATTAATAATATCTTTTCAACATATCTCACCGGGATATCCTTGGGGCGGCACGAATTCATAGAGAGTATCATAGTCAGGTGGAGGCAGTATGGGTCCGTGCATCCGGCCCCGCTGCCTGCGCTGCAGTGCCTCCAGCGCTCCTCGCAGCGACGAGCCTCCGCGGTCTCCTTGCACGGCGACCGCGCCGACTACAGCTAGCATCCAGAGCCACAAAGCGCTCATAGCTTGTGATTGTGTCTGTGTCAAGAATACTCGTTTAATTTAAAACGAAGCTTAATCGCGGCAAAACGATTAATGAATGCTCTTGTGATTTTTCTTTTTAGTCTAGTCGCAACGCCCGAAATTTCAATAAAGATATCTACCCCAATCGATACACGAAGTAATCAACGTATTATATCCATCTTAGTTGTCTATATCTTTCTTGTCAGTAAATATTTATAGATAAATAGTGTTTGATTGGAAAGCCATTGAGAACGACATGATTTTGTGATGTTATTACAGAAGATCCTCAAATCCAGCTATAAAGACTTCTGCGCTTAGAAGAATTTATTTTGTGTACGTTTTTATCAGTAATTATGTATCATTCGTGTTTAAAATAACCGTTACTTGGGATAGTAATGCTTGTTGCAACTTTAATATTAGCTTTAAAACGTTGAAGCTCACTTTCATTGCTTTTTATAATCGCTCTTCTTATACATATTATACTGAAGTAGTTATGCAAATGCTTATGGTTTTGTTCGCTGCACTACTTAAAGATAAGATTTGTCGTGTAGATAATCCACTAAGCCGAAGCCACGGTAAAACGTTGGAATTTAAATGAGAAACCCTTAACCACTTGATACCTCCTTTATTTCCCAAACCATTTATTCGAATAGTTGGCATGAAGCGTTTTGCTTTTACCCGCTTGGCTTGTACATTTATTTCACCGTTCATTTAATTCCATTTGATTGTTGTCAAATCACGGTAAATGGATCGCGCATGATCAAAAGGATTTAATCCCATTTAAACCAGTTATTAAAAAACCTTTCTGTCAGTTTTCAGCGACTGCTTTCAACGTTTGAGAGTGAAAGACAAAGAAGGATAATAATTTCAACTTTTGTTTCAACTGAATTGCACGTTCTATTAGGATTCTTATCATTCTCAGAAAACGTATAAAGTATTATGACTTTGTAGCTGACCTTTCCGGAGTACGAAGGGTTCGTTGGTACACAGTATAAGCTATATAGAGCAGCCTCAATCAATGTTTACCCACAAGCATGAAAAGTCCATTATACGAAGTCTTGAAGTTATAACTTTATCATGAAGGGCACGAAATCTAAAAAGCCTCGTGGTCTTGCCTTTTTGTTATTGAATTAATAATATACTGGTAGTTGTTTTTTTTAATAAGTACTCTGCACATTTGTTTATGGAAAAACACAATTTTGCCAACACTTCTTCACGATGCGGTGCATGAAGTTCAATCACTATTTCAGTTGACTGTTTATGGCCTTAGTCATTGAAAAAAATTGAGAAGCTAAGCTACACTAATCTATGTTTTTGAAACGCGTAGTAATTGTGAAGAAAAAAAAATATCCCGGGAAATATGGAATTGAAAGCAGAAACGAGGCGAATTGAAAGAAGTTTTTAAAGAAGCAGCGAGTATAATACCATACCTTCCACAAGAAGGCCCATTGTGATATGGATTAGCTATATATTATAGCAGTAATCGATACCTAATTCGTATGTCGAGTATCGATGATAAGTTATCGTGGGATATTGCATGTGGCTCGGACACAAAGGCTGTTATTGTTTTTTAGACAGTCTCCAATTTTGTGGTCAACCATTCTACTATGACTGACAGTACCAAGAATTGAGTCTTTTTGGTCCCAACGTGACCTATCGACCTGTAACGTCTTGCATTACACTGCCGACCGGTAAGGTAAAATTATAAAACATTATAATTTGAAGAGAGTTGTCGTTTGACTCCTGTCATAGGTTTTTTTATCACCCTTATCACATTATCACACAAATATTTGTGTGTGTGTTTGTAGGTACCCTCTTCACGCCTCAACAGCGAAATGGATTTGTATTAAAGTTGAAATGGAGGTAGCTTATAAGCTGGATACATATAGGATACTTTTTATCTCGGAAAATTATGTGGTTCCAGAGGAATAGACAAAAAAACAAATACTCAGCAATGAACGAATTCGAATAAAATTTGGAATGGAAGAAGTTTATAGCGCGAACGAAGTGGCGGGAACACCTAGTTGTATATATTTTAATCATAAATACATATGTCTCCAATGACATTATATGTGTAAAAAGGTGTATGTCTCACAAATTTGTTACTCCCTTTTATTATATTTTTATTATTTAACTGTAAGACTATGTGCTTCTATTTAGGCATAAAACAAAAGGCACCTAAAATAAATAGAATGATAAAAAGACGAGCCTTTTAGCGTTTCTATGAACGTATATTTTATTTGACAGAATCCCATGTAACGACCGCGAAAGTGCCTTTTCCATTTTACGACTACTGGGACATGAAGACACTGCAGTGACCGTTTATTTGCCGCAGAATTTACTAATATATAAATATTATATCATCTATATAGTAATATATAAATATAGTATCATTTGTATGTACGTACACATTTTGGTTTTATACCACAACAGGAAATCTAGATAAATAATAATGTTATCCAAATAAAACAGACCACAAATATTTTTGATGATTTTCATTACATTTTCACAATCTGTTATAATGTGTTATGTATGTAACTACGAAGTATATTATCTACTCTGAGGTGTTATTAATAATCATCAACAGTCGTTTTGGTAATTTAAATGTACCAATCAATAATGCTATATTTATGTCATGATACATAATCATGTCACATAGACATGATAAATACATAAAGTACTTTGTTTATGATTCAATGACGTACGAAATAATTGTGTAGTTTTTTTATACTACTAGGGTGACAAAAACGCATATGGCCCACCATGGTAAGCGGTCACCGTAGCCTATGGACGCTTGCAACTCCAAGGGTATCAATCGCGCGTTGCTAACCCTTAAAAAATAATATAATATAATCAAAATCAAAATCAAAATCAAAAATCATTTATTCAGTTTAGGCCCTAATAAGGCACTTATGAAGGTCTAAATTACCACCGGTTCGGAAAAAAAGCCACCTGAGAAGAACCGGCAAGAAACTCAGTGCTCTGTCTTTTTTTTTCATGTAACAATCATTATACAACAAATTGTAACAAAATTCTTCTAGACATTGGTATGAAATTACAAATATCAAAATGAAAGCTACCAAGTTGGTTTTGTCGTATCATTTGTCGTATAATGTAATGTAATGTAATGTAATATAATATAATATAATATAATATAATATAATATAATATAATATAATATAATATAATATAATATAATATAATATAATATAATATAATATAATATAATATAATATAATATAATATAATATAATATAATATAATATAATATAATATAATATAATATAATATAATATAATATAATATAATATAAGATAATATAACGGTATATTGGAGAATATTATCCACGCCTCCTCTTTCAATAAAATGTTAGATGTAACAAGGAGTCGTGGCTCGTCCCGACAAGCGGGGGTGGTGCGGGCGTGCCGTCGGCGATGCAAATTAATTCTGATTATCAAACTACATGTAGCTGTAAATAAGTAACTATTTCACATAAAATATTGACGTGCATCTACGTGTAGATTTGAAAATAAAGCTCAACAGGTTGCTGTATACAACCGGCAATTTATATACTCATAAGACGGAAGACGCAAAACAGTTTTTTGGAGCACGCATTAGAACGTTAGACAACGAACTAAATGTTCGGATGCTGTGAAACCTCGGTAATGCTATCTATACAATAGATCTAATTTTATCTTATTAAGGCATTACGGATCCAGGGTGCCCCGGACGTACGTCGACCCTTGGGATCTTTTGTGCTATCTATATATAGATAATTGGCTGTCTCCCCAAGACTTCGCCCGCGTATCAATATTGATTATATAGCCTATGTTAATGTAGCTTTGTAACGGTGAAATAACTTTAAAATCGGTCCAGTGGTTTCGGAGTTTAGCCAATACAAACATACATACAAAAATACAAATCTTTACGCATTATATTTAAAAAAAAATCTTTTATAACTTCCATTGACACAAAACAGATTAAACTATTTAATATTAGTAAATTACAGTGCTTAGGATGTCCCCATGAAAACCTATGGGACAGGCATGACATTACCCACTAATCTGATGTTGTGTCATGTATCTGCGGTCTGTAAGGTTTCCATAACTCCTCGAAGATACGCTGTTCTGGCAGTAAAGCATCCATATGGTTCTAGCACAGTTAGTCCTGACGAGAATGGCTAGTGGTACCCTTAGTATTGCAAGTGTTTAGACTATGGCAACTGCTTGGTACCGACCGTTGGACCGTATGGCAACAAGCCAGCTTCATAGTATATAAACAAATTGAAATTCGTAAGAAAAATCGATTTGATGGCTTTTATTTCCATTCCAAAGAAGGCGACAATGGGATAAGAAAAAGAACTGTATTTACTACAGAATTGTAAATGGTTATATCCTTCTTCCCACCATCTGTATTAAACAGTCTCTGATAAGGCCATAACAGGATTTCTTTCTTTTCATCATTCAATGACGGATAATTTGTTTTGCTTCCTATCATTTAAACAGCTGATCATTAAATGAGAAAAAAACATCGTACCGCTGCACTGCATCATGTCAAATGAGTATTTTTTAAGGAAATAAACAACAACACAGATAATTTAAATTATTCCAATGCTTACCTTAGAACATTTATCACGACACAACAAATCACTGGTTGGTTGAGGGCGCGATTGCTCACTGCGACGTTGGGCTAGCCACTGGGTTGGCTTTGTTAGCCTGCGCGGAAGGCTGCGCAGAAGCTCGTGGAAATTTCAGGATGTGTTCGCGGCAGAACCTGACTTATGAATGATATAGCCTGCGAGGCTTGTGCTGTGCGGGGCGAGGTGCGGGTTATATAACGCCGATCGATACCAGGGCGGCTCGCCATCACCATTTATGCCTTCTGACATTTTTAACTATTCGCCAGCTCGATCCCTTTTGTTTTATTGCAAACCAAATGTTGAATCGAAAAACGAACTAGCGTTTTTTCATACAAAAGTATTACCATATAACCTCCCTGGATAAATTAATTACACTAGAGAATTTTGTTTACAATACAGTATTTAGTATGGCCCTAAGTTTTACTTTTTTCCATTAAATAAATCTAAAAGTATTTTTTTTTCTGTAGTTTTATGTCGATGTTACTTTGATAACTTTTAAGTAGTTCCATACTTATGGATTAACTTCTGTAATGTAATATAATTATATATATATATATATATATAATTATATATATATATATCTATATATATATAATGTATGTAGGTAAGGCTCTCGGTAAGATTAACAAAAAAAAAAACATTCTAAAATGCCATGTGTTCCGGAAATATTTTACCTTTTATAACGTGGTAGGAAGGAACGGTGCTCTCTGTGAAATAGGTTTAAAAGCTTTTCGCAAGCGCTAGACTGACATTTAAGGAATTATTATTTTTTATTAGCAGTTGTCGACATAATATTTTTGCTATTGGCATAATTTGATAATCTTCGAGCTTGGAATAAATGAAAATATACGTATAAAATACTCCTTTTTATATACGTGTGAAAATTTAATGTTATTAAAGATTAGAATATTCGACTACACTCTCTTGTTTGGAAATGAATCCAAGGCAGAACAGGAGCCACCTCCTGTTCCACGTTCCAAATTACTTCCAAGATAAAAAAAAAAAAAAATTGCTTTTGGCCGAAGCGTGGTGACGCGCTAACCACCTGTCTCGTTCGGAGCTAAATATCTCATGTCACACACCAGCCAACCCCTTCAATACATTACAGAAAGAAATATTATTATCTTTTCCCTGTCTGTCTCCTACTTGATTGAATATTTTATACTTGTATTTATTCACAGAAATAGTTTTTCAGTGACGTCATGGTAGCATATAGCACTTACTTACATCTCAGAGTAGATAACGGTGTTCACGCCGTTGCATGAAACGGAACGCAGCCGGAGGTGACATCACTGCACCAATGACAAGAGAGAGGCGGTAGCGCCACAAGCGGCGCAAAAAAGAACTTCAACCTTCAACCCAACGCACGGACGCGTCTACATCGATGTGCCAATCATTTTAAAACTATTTTAATGTACAACGCCTATTATCGTGTCTAACTTAATAATAAACAGTTAAAAATATAAAACTGATGTTTATATGTACCGCCTGTACATATAAAGTGGCGACCGTGACAGGACTCCGACCACGCTTCGCGGACAGGGCGCCGCCATTTCTACAAGCCAATTTTACAAGCCTGCGCCTACGTCCTTAGCGGTGGATCGGTGAGAAAGATGAAGGACGACAATCTGCTTTGCTGATACTCTACAACATCGTGCTGGTAAAGGCAATACCGAGGGAAGTACCAATCCTATTTTCCTATTCCTCTGTACCTACCTTCTTTCCACGCGGTCTATTTGTGCAAAGATTTGAAATGTCTGTCCGCCTATTATTACATTATTGCAGGCACGTCGCAATAAACCCTATTTACTAAATATTTAGCCTATTGTTTGCAAGTTCGCCTTATTTACGTGTGTACCTAAAACGTGTACCTAACCTATTTGTGTACACGCTTCCATTTCGTTCGTTGCAAATAACAATTCTTTTGTGTGCAGTTTCTGGGATTTTGCACTCGCTATTCATAATTTATTTTATTGCCTTTTACGAGTGTGAGACAGTTAAGCTTTAAAATTATAAAATTACGCCTTTATTGCACGCACAAGTCGCACGCCGCCATTTGCAACTTGCTTGGTTTGGCTTTATTTCTTCATTTCATTTGGTGTGCGTGCATTGTGTGGAGTGTTCGTTGCTGGCTAGTGCTTCAAAGGGATTTGCCGAACTGTTCCAGTTATTCGCGACGCGGGTGTTTTGTTCGTGGCTTGTGCGATCTACAAGCTGCTCCTGCTGCCGTCTGCTGCGCCTGGGGTGGCCGGCTTCAGGGCAGTCTATTCGAGCTTCGTGCTACTGGCTGCTGACTAGCCGCGTGCTGCGTCACACCAATACCTAACTGGTTTGATCTGCACATTTTATTTTGCTTAATTCATTGTTAATCAATTATTCAAAATGGCCAACAATAGTGACAATTTATCTCAACTTATTCGTAAACGCGTGTCAGTAAAGGGACGTCTAACTAAAATGAAGGAACATATAGAAGGCCTACGTGCATTACAGCCTTCTGAAATCAGCGGCACTATATTAAATGAATTGAATATCCGTTAAGACAAATGCCAATTATTATTTTCATCGTTTGAAGATACTCAAAGCGAAATTGAGCAACACAGTGACGATTTTGATAACCAATTAAAGGAACGGGAGTCTATAGAAAGTCAATTCATATCACTTATTTCATTAATTCAAAATTTAATTGTCTCTAATACTCCAAGTAAGGAGGTTGATGTCCACAGCGAGCCTAAAAGTTGCAACTCTTTCAGTAATGACAATTATATTAAATTACCAACAATTAACCTACCATCTTTCGATGGAAACTATTTAACGTGGCTCGAGTTTCGAGATACATTTGATGCTTTAATTAATTTAAATGATTCTATTCCTATTATTAGTAAATTTCACTATTTGAGGTCATCGCTTGAAGGGAGTGCCCTCGTCGTGATCAAGTCTATTGAATTTACTGCCAAAAACTATTCTGTGTCTTGTTTTGTGGGACATGGAAACGTGAATTAAATAAGTGTGTACAATCAAGACTGACTTTATTTTCCTACCGCACGGTCGGCACACCGCGCCTTCTGTCTACCTACATACATGCATTAATTACTAAAATTACAAATACCTACAACCCCTTTCTTAATCAAAATTGTTTCGCTTATCTAATAACAATCCATCAATATCTCCCTATCAAAAAAATAAATTAAAAAAATCAAAAATAACAATACTACAACATGCAAATTTATAATTAATTACAAATAAATACAGACTATCACTGAACAAATAGTATGTTTTATTTAAATTGAAGAATTGGAAAATAAACACATAACAAAGTTATATTAACTGTTGAAATACAAAATTAATTTAGGCACATATAATAATTAATAACATTCAGTATGTACCCACCATTGATTTATTATGAGACATTTATTTTATTTATTCATTACATTAGTTATTGTATTTGAGGCATTTTAGGTATATATCCGGCATACGAATTATGTGGATAGTTTTTATTTATGATTATTGACGCTATTATATATCATTGTTACAATATATTCATTTGTTTTTAGTTATATGGTTATTAATTTTTATCACTTATTAATTCACATTAGGGTATAATTAAATTTAGAATGTTACAACAATAGTTAATTAAATAAATATAAATTAATGATAAGCAAAGCAACCATGCACTTATAATAATTAAAACATGTTTGTGACACAACTTATTAAGTATAACGATTGGACGCACTTGCTCACAGTTTTAAATTATGTTACACTTACAGATTTTCGTTCATTGAGTAACCCCACCGATGAGGAGGCCGCACTGTCCTGCCGAATCGAGTACGATAAACATTAGTATTGTTATCAGCTGATTGCAAAACCGGTTCACTGGAGCTGACCGCCGCGGGTTGAGCAGTTTCTATGTTGTCATAATATAAGGAATTGTATTCATTGAGCGTTGATAGGCTCGTACGGTCTGAATCTGCGATCAAATGTTTTCTATTGCGTCGCAAAACAGTTCCGTTATTCATTAACACAATGAATGATCTTTCTGAAAACCTGTTTGTTACCGTGCCCGATTGCCAAGTATTGTTTATTCTAACTTTAACTTTCTGCCCTACACACAAGGGTTTCAAATTCTTAGATCCTCTATCAAAATAATGTTTTTGCATTTGCTGGCGAGTCTTTAATTTGTGTAGTGTGTCATTATGTAATGTTGGCTTTAGTAAAACAGGGTTACAGGGCACAATACTACGTAGCTTCCTATTATATAATAACTCTGCAGGCGATGGTATTTCTTTGCTAATGGGTGTATTTAAATATTCTAAAAATGCTAAATTAAAATCTGATTGTTCATGTGTCGTCTTTTTCATTATGTTTTTTATCGTCTGAATAGTCTGTTCAACCTGACCATTAGACTGTGAGTATCTTGGTGACGATGTAATATGCTTAAACATCCAGTGGTTTGCAAATTCTGCAAACACAGTGCCATCAGAGTCAATGGATATGGCAAGACCCAACAGATATCAGCTGATTGAGAAACTCCGGCAACAATTCTGGGAGCGATGGAGAAAAGAATACCTCGCCGAACTACAAATGCGAACTAAGTGGCGTACAAGGCAGCACGAGATCAAACTAGGAAAGATGGTTCTCCTAAAGGAAGACAATGTTACACCTTTAAAATGGCGACTAGGTCGTGTCGCCAAATTGTATCCGGGACCAGACAATATTACCAGGCTCGTCGACGTCATCACCGCAAAGGGAACCTTACGACGCGCCCTCAACAAGTTTTTCACTTCACCCGAAGATAATCTTGAAAGCAGCAGCTTTCAAGGGGGGCAGGATGTTCACGCCGTTGCATGAAACGGAACGCAGCCGGAGGTGACATCACTGCACCAGTGACAAGAGAGAGGACGGTAGCGCCCCAAGCGGCGCAAAAAAGAACTTCAACCTTCAACCCAACGCACGGACGCGTCTACATCGTTGTGCCAATCATTTTAAAACTATTTTAATGTACAACGCCTATTATCGTGTCTAACTTAATAATAAACAGTTTAAAATATAAAACTGATGTTTATATGTACCGCCTGTACAAACGGCGTCTTACATGAATTTAATTATCTAAAATTATAACAAATAAAATACATACATCCATTTATGTTCGATCTTTGCAAGCAAATTGGAGGGTAGTAGGATTAATTCCTTCATCGCTTTGTATTTGCCATCGCCGACGGTGGTGGACATTGTGTCTATGTGAATCACGCGAAGTGAACGTTGCACTGCTACCGGTTTTGGCCAGTCTTCGCGAGAGATTTGAGACAGTATAAAGAGAGGGGAAGTAGGTTATCTTCATACAAACGCACCGCGCGCGGCTTGTATGTGTGCGCTATTGTATCTATGTGTCGACGCACGCACACTTTAACAAAATCTCGACCCGTTTCTCAGTGCGCCAGTCGGGGCTAACACTGCACAAGGTTCGCGCGCGCGTCACGGCTTTTCGGCACCGCTAAATGATTTATTCATCAAAATGTCTGATAATCGCAGAAGAACGTATTGCTGTGTGTTTGGGTGTCTTAATAATTCATCGATTCCAGACCTGTCTCTGTTCAGATTACCTATTGAACAGGAAAGGTAAGTTAGTCACTTATTCTAGCATAATATAATTTTACTTGATGATGAGATACCTACGTACTTACATATTTTTTGTTTGTATTAGTTTTCTATCACACAGGAAGTAGGTGGGTAGGCCTAATTTCCTACTAGAATGTATTAGGTACTTTTGATCTGGCAATTGGTTTGCCGCTATTTCTTTGTTTACGTTTAGTTATGCCGATTTATCAGTATTGTAGGTATAGTAACTAAGTACCTACCTACTTACAGAAAATCGTAATTCATAATAAGTATGTACGAGCACCTAATTGACTAACAGTAAATGAAATACATATAAAACAAAGTTCGAATCATAACAACAAATTCGATTATAGTCTAAGAGACAGTCGTTAGTTTTTAATGTTGTTTTTATTTCTTTTAATGATAATATTCATTCACTTTATTCATTTTTATTATAGATACCTAATGTATATTAAATGTGCTTTTTATTGAACGAGGATTGCGAACAACTTAAACCTTCACTACAAAAATTATACTAGAGACCAAATTTTGTTAGTGATTCTACCCGACGACTTTGTTGAAAATATTAAGAGGATGGAGCAGATATTCCAAAAAGCATTTAAAAATGATCACATAAACTGCAAAATTGGCATGTCTATTTATGAACAAATAAAAGATTTACATTTTTCACTGCCCTGCCCATGTTTTCCGAAATTATATTCGCAAAAGTTATTTATAAGGATGCGGATATATTACACATTAAAGTTTAATAACAAGGCGTTTCGTAATAGTCGAAACCGAAGAAAGTATTTTTCTGTAGCTAATTTGTAATTTTGTAATAAATGTGTGATTCAATAGATATGTTTGTATTAATTAAAAATAAATGTGGTCCTTTATGTGTAAAAATACTACATTATGCATAGTAAAAATCAAAAAGCTGACTTGTATAAAGCACTAAGCAAATAAATTAAACACAAGCTCTTAGACTATGTTGCCGCCTAAACCATCTAGCGGCGACATGGCGAGTCGGGACCGCGACTTGACGTTGCCGCTGTTCATGCGGTTGCTAGCGAAGCGCGAACAGCCGCGTCTAATATTTAGCTAAAAGTGACAACCCTAAGACAGTAGGCAATTATATCGCGAATTGGGCCGGAGATAGCCTACTCCCTCTTCTTTATACTATGTTTGAGACCTCCCTTTCTTCGTTATTAAGGGAGCTGCTTGTGTGCGCAGAGTTTTGGAGATCTATAATACTGACTGCGCAGAACTAGCCGTTCTGGAACTGTGACCGATGCTGCTGCCCTAGACGGGCGTGGATCAAGGGTTGGTGGAGTGATCTTAAATCTCTCCTGAGCTTCAGGGATCATTATCTGTTCCTCACCTAACTCTAGACCCTCATACAGTCCATTAGAAAATCCTCCCCCAACAGTGTATGTGAATTGCATAAATTCAATAATTTATCTTAGGACGGAAAATCTAAATATAGATGGTGATGTGTTACGAGCACGACGAATTTACGACTGACGACGAGTGTGTGTAAAATATTGTAAAGTTATAGAAAATAGGACGAGACAAAATAAAAAAACAACGGAACTTTATAAAATTGTATTATTTCAACTACCCTCTATCCCTACATGTATTTATTATTATATATTTATATTACACGTACGTCTATACTTTCTAGACAATTAAATTGTTTGAATTATTTACATATCGGCGTACTGACGGACATTCCCTACGTCCTAAGAATCCAACCTCGTGGTTTAATGAAATTTTCCGCGATACTACCCTCCGGCCCCAGCGCCTCGGCAATCCGGATGACTTCATATTATTATTATTATCTACTGAGCGAACATAATACTTTACTCATGTTCTCAGCTAAAATGGAAGTTCAACCCAAGTCATGGAACAAATTAACATAACCATTAATAAACAAAATTCTTGTTGGTAACGCCTAACGCTCAGAATGAGTGGCAGATTTTTGGCAGAATTTAATGGTAGATTTTAGGGGTGGCAACTTTGGGAACAGTTTTTATTTTAATCAATCAAAGGTATTTATGAGCCAAGCAATGCTCAAGACTGCGCTTGAGCTTTAGTTAGCTCATAAATACTCAAAAACCAATTCTCGGACAAGAACTCTGCGTGGGGAATGTCAAGACCTAGTCAAGACACTTGCATGAACGATAAACCGCTTGTTCCTCGTACATTACAAAGTTACATTACCAGCAATATAGAAGGAAAAAATATTCCTCGTACATAACCGGGTAATGTACAAGGAATATTTTTTTCTTCGTACATAACCAGTTACATACATACGTTGGGTAGTGTTGAGTTCACAAATATTGACCAAGCTTTTGAGACTACATTTATTTTATATTCATAAAATAAAACGACTTACTAAATAATTTTATACATTTATTTTTGTTCATCAAAACATCAATATAATATCGACAATGCCTGATTGCATTTGGATCCTTAAGTATAAACTATACATACTCGTAGGAATAAATTATCTACTATTAAGTTTAATGTTAGTGGATAACTTAACAATATCAATGGTATAACAGATCTTTTATGTTTATATAGTGTTATTTATTTGAATTTACATTCTTCAAAGCGCTATGTACCGACGAAGGCTTTGAACAGACTTTGCGAACGCGCCCCAAAAATCGAGGCACTCTATAGTGACTTAAAATGTATGACCTAAATACTAAACGGTACATATTCAACGTATTTTAAATATTAGTAAACTTACCTTATGCCCTGTAGGATATTATCCAATACAGGATAACAGTTCGACAATTCCTTTGATAATGGCACTTTCATGACTATAACAATATAATATCACGATTTTTGCTCTTCATAAAACTATATAGATATACATTTTAATGAGAACAAAGTTATTTTTAATGTCCAGGATTTCTGTTTGTGTACATGAAAGATTAATTGAACCCTTATGCATATTAGACGAGAAGACAATAGCTTTTTATTTGAAAATTCACTCAAATTGTGTGGTCGCTTACGACATTTAGATGCAACATTTGCAAGAGATTGAAAGACTTGAAATCTATTGACAGAGACAACGGAGAATCACAACTAATGGTGAGTCGCGACAAACCTTACAATTCCTGAGTAGGGTCCTCAGCGTCAGCAAGTTTGATGAGCCCTATAAAGCTTTTCTCAGGCTGCATGAGCGAATGTCTATCGCCGCCTGTGTTCCTCACAGCTAGTCTGTCACCAGCTCTTAGGAACAGAGCTGAGGCAGAGAAGCACGAGTTAGGTTTATCCTCGGGTTCTGGGGAGTGTGAAGATTGCGCGCATTGGAGGATCGTCTCCCGGCCTTCGATGTACGCGTTGGTTCGATGTAGAACCCACGAGATTACGTCATGGCTGTCCAGGTAGTAGATCTGGTGGATGAAGCAGGTGATATGTCATTTTATATTTACATAAATACATATCAGCATTATCACGCCAAGTCCCTCACGGTGTAGGCAGAGAGTATAGAGCGCCATTTCACTCTTGACTTGCACACCTCTTTTGTTCTTTTACATTCATCAATCTCTTCATACATGCCCTCCGGATTATACTTAGTTGGCAATTTTGTCCCTTCACCTCACTATCCTACTTATAATTAAAATACATTATTAGGCTTCCCGGCAACTTTTTGTTTGTAGATAGTCATTAATGGTCGTCAATAAACCGGGCCGAAAAGATATTTAATACCATGAATGTTCGCGAGTCACACATAACTCACAAAAGTTTCTTAGAACACAAACAAACAAAGAATTACGTGGTATTTTTATACTAGCGACCCACCCGGCTTCACACGGGAGCATTATACATAAAACCATCCTTAAGAATTGTTCTGTCTATTAGTAAAATCCGTTGGGATTGGGAAGTTTAAAAGATCCTAGCGTAGGTACAGACGACGGGAAGCGATTTTGTTTTATACTATTTTAAGATAATAGATAGATAAAGCTTTTAAAGGGATGTAGATACAGACCTGTACATATACGAGGTAGACCCCGGTGTGGTGCACGTGTATGTGTCCGTTCTTGGTGAGCGTGGGCCGCGGGTGCGGGGAGGCCACGGTCCATGGCGCAGGGTACCACACGTCATGGGCCGCACCGTGGGACACGCGCACTAGACCGTTACCTACACATACTCATTATCAGTATCGCCTGGCCTTATGCCAAACGTTGATGGGGTCTAAATTATATCTAGGATCTATCCCGATGTGGCCCGTTTAAAAGACTATCAATAAAAAAGTGTCCCAGATTGTAAAATGTATGCAGCTATTACCTATAAAATTGCCAGTACCTAGATAATTTTTAACTAACTATACTCCGCCCTAAAATAACTATATATTGAATATGAAATTTAGTGCGGTATTATATTTTCTTACTAAGATTTTTAACTTCAGACATCGACGGGGACCGTAGATTAAATAGACGAATTAAGAATGTCGATTGTTTTAATAAATTTAACATTATTGCAATTATTAAAAAAATTGAGGTGGAATTTCCTAAAATCCTGAAAGACGTATTCATATATTTTTTTACTTTAAAGTCTAATACCAATTATCATGGGTTTATCTTCAAAAATGGCGGATTTTCGTACAAAACTTTCATCCCCTATTTTACCCCAATAGGGGTGGAATTTACAAAAATGCTTTCTTAGCGGATGCCTACGTCATAACATCTACCTGCATGCCAAATTTCAACCCGATCCGTCCAGTGGTTTGGGCTGTGCGTTGATAGATCACTATGTCAGTCAGTCAGTCAGTCACCTTTGAGTTTTATATATTTAGATTATATTATAGTATTATGGTAACAGTATAGATTTGACATACCTTTGTAGTGGTCATGTATCTCGGTGCTCAGGTGTGACGTGTTGCCGTGGAAGTGGGCTGCGATGAAAGGTCGTCTCTGTCCTTCCTACGAGGGAGACAATAATATATTAAACGTAAAGCAAGATAGGTATACTTTCGAATATTCTAAAATATATGGCCATTGGATATTGCATTGGATATAACGAAATATTCATGTTTATAAACTTTAAGAGACTTTTATAAGAGGTAGGGCGATTTGGGTTTTCCCATTTAAATTGGAGCCGCCCTACTGGGGACTGTACCTCCACCTTACAGAAGACCGCAGTGAAATAGCACTATTTGATGTAGTGTTGTGTTTCTGCGGTAAGTAAGGTTGCCAGTGCTCTACAAGGATACGCTGGGCTAGTAGTAATGCTGCTTGCACAGTGAGTCCTCATCAACAACATGGTTGGCAACCCGTTAGTGATTGACCCCTGTTATTGCTAGCGGCTATAGGCTACGGTGACTGCTTGCCAACCTTTAGGTGGGCCGTATGCTGGTGTGCCACCGCAGTGGTATAAAAGAAAACAATATCCAATAACTAAAAATTAGCGGTGTCTTTAACTTTAAAATTGCTTCAACGCTACCATAAAGAGTGATCGAAGAAAGATATATAATATACCTATAATTTTCTGAAAGACAGAACGTTTTCCGTGATCATAATAATCTAGTGATTGCATCCTCTTGTTTATTTCATAACACACGAGCAATATCATGATAATCGCATTGACTTCCAGATAAATAAGAAGCCATCCGTTCATTTGTCACTTTACCTCAATCCACGTGAAACACATTTACCCTTATATACGCCCTTGTAATCCGACTGAATCTGATAATCCGGCGAAAATGACAAGGAGGGATCAATTTTCCGGGATTGTTATACCGTGACATATCGTTCATCCGGGATTTTCTGATATTCGCTTCCAAAGGCAGATTTATTTCATGGACTACACCGGAATCATATTTTGTGAACTCGTTTGGTTAGTAGGTATTGATTGTGATTATGTTATGATCATTGAAAAATGTATCTCCCTACGTGGACGAAAATAAAAAAATAAGAACTATGTGCTGTTACAACCGTGCAATTCTTTAAATATCAGTGTAGGGGAGTTTGTGGTGCAATTCTTTAAATATCAGTGTAGGGGAGTTTGTGGTAGCCTAAAAAGAATACCATATATTCAAGATTTTTGTTCTACAACCGAAAACAACAGTCTGGCGAACTTTTTGATCAATTTTTTATGGATGTGAAAAGTTTGGCAAAAAATTGCAACTTTTCGGATGAAAATGATGCCATAAGAGATCGGATTATTTTTGGAAGTTCAGACAAATCCGAACAAGAAAAAATATTACTGTTGGGCGATCTGGATTTAGATCAAACCATAAAAAGATTTCGACATGCTGAGATTTCTAGGTCCCAATCTAAATGCTTGCTAGGAAATTCTCAAAATACTGAAGCTGAAGTGTTCAAAGTGCAGTATATGGTACAATGCCGATGGTGTGGCGGAAAGCACGAGAGGAATCTTAATAAATGTCCTGCAAGGGGCACAAAATGCGCAAAGTGTGGCAAGTTTAATCATTTTGCCAAAGTATGCAGAACAAGAAACCCCACCGGGCAAGTGAAATCAGTACAAAACATTCCTGATGGTGAATCTCAAGACAATAATGAACAACTGTATTGTGATTCGGTATGTTTAAATGTTAATAGTGTTGATTGTTGGGAGCAAAATTTAATTTTAGAAAATGTGGCAAAATGTACTTTTAAACTCGATACTGGCTCAGATGTGAATCTTATTCCAATTTCGTTGTTTAATGATATTCAACGTAAAACACCAAAGAAAAAACAAAACAGTGTTAGATTGTCTAAATCTAAAGTTACATTGCAGGCTTATAATGGATCAAAGATTAAAACATTTGGTACAGTTTTATTAGAGGTAAAATTGAATTCAAAAGTATTCCTGTTGGATTTCATTGTAACGAATTCTGGATATCAACCAACTTTGGGAAAGGAAGCATGTCTATTGTTAGGAATTATTGAAAGAAAAATTGTAAATAGTATTGAAAATGATATGGGCAGACAAACAATAATTAATAAATATGAAGATGTTTTCTCAGGGTCAGGTAGATTTCCCAAGAAATGTAGAATTTTATTGAAAAAGGACTCTGTTCCAGTATCTAAGCCGCCACACAGAGTTCCATTAAAATTAAAAGAGAAATTAAAACATGAATTGGAGAGACTTTGTAGCTTAGGAGTAATATCAAAGGCTGAAGAGTGTACAGAATGGATTAACAGAGTGGTTATTGTAGAAAAAGACGATGGTTCTATCAGATTATGTTTAGACCCCAGAGATTTGAATAGATGTATTCTGAAAAAATACTATGAGATTCCAACAATAAATGATTTGAAGTCTCAAATAGGTAATTCTAAATTTTTTTCTGTTTTAGATCTGAAGGAATCATTTTGGCAAATCGCTCTAACTGAAGACAGTAAAAAGTACTGTACATTCTCTACAATATATGGATCTTATTATTTTAATGTGTTACCATTTGGACTGGAGATATCCGCTGAAACTTTTCAAGAAAACTGTAAAACATGTTTTAGTGATATTGAGGGATTGTTTATTTATATTGATGACTTTTTAATTCATGCGGAGTCTAAAGAGGAACATGATAAGATTTTAGAAAAAGTCCTTTGCAGAGCACGTGAGTTGAACATTAAATTTAATCCGAAAAAAATTCAATACCTACCTAATGTAGTCAATTATTTTGGTCATGAAATTGTGAACGGAAATCTGGTACCAGATAGAGAAAAAGTTAAAGCTGTCTTAGAATATGATGTGCCAACGGATAAGCAAAGTCTCCAAAGATTTTTAGGCTTTGTTAATTATTTCAGGGAATATATTCCAAACATTTCTGAAGTAACTGGTCCATTGAGACAGTTGCTAAAGAAAAATGTGGAATTTGTGTGGAATGACAATTGTACAAAGTGTATAAATGAGGTAAAAAGGCTTTTAATAAATCCACCAGTGCTTGTAAATTTTAATCCTGAGAAACAAATTGTAATTCAAACGGACAGTTCCAAGGACGCTATTGGTTGTGTACTCATGCAAGATGGTCACCCTATTTCATTTGCCTCAAAAAGTCTATCTAAATGTGAATCTGAGTATGGACAAATCGACAAAGAGTTTCTGGCAATACTATTTGCATGTAAAAAATTTCATTACTATATATATGGCAGACATGTAGTTGTGCAAACAGATCATCAACCATTAGTTGCCATCATGAATAAAGAAATTAACAATATCAATTCTCAACGTTTAAGGAAAATTAAATTAAAGTTAACTATATATGATTTAGATGTTCAGTATGTACCAGGGTCTAAAATGCATGTGGCAGATGCATTGAGTCGGGCATCAAGTAATGCTAGTAATATTGATGTGGATACTTCTTTGACTAAAACTATACATACTATCAATGTCAGTGGTGCAGTACAAAGTTTAATTGCTGCAGAAACTCAAAAAGATCCTGTGCTGCAACAACTGAAGCTATATTTTGAGATTGGTTGGCCTAAATGTAAAAATAAATCAGAAGATATTGTTAAATTTTATTACAAGCACAAGGACAATATTTTTTATGAAAATGGTATTGTATATTTAAATTATAAAATAATAGTACCATCTGTTTTGAGAGAAAGGGTTATCAACAAAGTTCATTCAAGTCATTTCGGAATCAATAAAACTATTGCAAGGGCAAAGTCTTTATTCTATTGGCCCAATATTGAAAATGATTTTATTAAAGCGATCTCAAATTGTGAAATATGTGAAAAATACAGTTTAAAAAAATGCAAAGAACCCATGTTGCTTGATGAGGTATCTACTTTGCCATTCAACAAAATTGGTTGTGATTTTTGTCAATGGGGTAACAAAACTTACTTTGTAGTAGCCGATTATTACTCTAAGTGGTTTGAATTAATTCATGTCAATTCATTGACTGCATCTACTGTGATTAAAATATTAAAGCAAATATTCTCAACACATGGTATACCAAAGATATTGAGGGCCGATAATATGCCTTTCAACTCTTATGAATTTCAGAACTTTGCAAAAATATGGAAATTTGAAATAGTAACTTCTAGCCCAAGATATCCTAGGTCTAATGGTTTCATTGAAAGATACGTAGGCATTGCCAAAAGTTTGCTGAAAAAATCCTCTGAGAGTGGTATTGATCTGCAAGAAGTGTTATTAGAGTATAGAAATACCCCTGTGTTGGGTTCACCATACTCTCCATCGCAATTGTTATTTAGTAGACTGACCAGAACTAAACTTCCTATTCATGAAGCACTTCTAAAGCCAAAATTGGTTACTGATTTTAGTAAAGTACAAAACAAAGTAAATTATAAAAATAAAAGAAATTATGACAAGACAGCTAAGTATAGCAATCATAAGTTTTATTCTGGTCAGGATATAGTATATATGAGGGACAACTTATGGCTTCCTGGAAAAGTTGTAAATATTCATAACGCTCCTAGATCTTTAATTTTAGAAGGTAAAAATGGGCATGTATTCAGAAGAAATACATTGCATGTAAAACCGTCCTTCTATAAAAATATTCCACATGATCCAATTGTTGAAAATGATGAATATTTACAAATTCCTACAGAAGAAAGTCCGGTTCAGATGAGGGATGACTGTATTCAGGAGAGAGGCAGGGAAGAGGTGCCCCATTATAATAGAGTACAATTAAGGCCGCGAAATAATATTGTTCCTCCTAGGTACTTAAATGATTATATTTGTGATTAATGATTCAAAACAGAAATGTACCTATATATGTTCATTGATTGATGGGGAAGATGTAGGGGAGTTTGTGGTAGATATTATCTGTGGTTATGTGAACCAAGAGACTAGAAGAAAACAAGTAAAGTTATTGATTGAATTGTTAATTGTTTTATTTAATAACATTCAACATAATACAATCAGCGTCTGAATTCAATACAGAACTTTTGATTCGATTGGAGATGCCGCTAGAAATTGTCTTTTTTCATACTTTGGCTGTAAGTCTGTTAAGACTGTTAAGCAATCCTCAATTATAACTCGCGTAAAATTTCGTAAAATCCGATTGAAACTGAATATGACCAAGAAGGCTAAAAGCATGCGCCATGCCTGATGTTGTGCCGCTGGAGCATGCCTATAGGCTAGGCTACGCCAAATTCGCGTTAAATACGGTAAAAATATTGTTTCTATAGAAAATAATAAAAAGATATAGTTTTAATTCGCTTTATCCCACTTTTAATTTGGTATATAAAGTAAAGCTTCATCTTAACTCACACAATGGAAGTTACCCCTACTAATAAAATCTAAAAAAAATGTTGTTACAGAAGGCCACATTTTATCGTGACGTCCTCGTTTTGTCGTAGATGGTTTAACGTCGTGGGCATCGCGTCACACAATTTGTCGGAACATAATAATCTCCGACAGGTTAGTAACACAGCATTTGAGTACGAGCGAGATCTATTGAGGTATTTGCAGTACCAGGGCGTTAGGGCCACTGACGCCCCGGGCAAGAATATTGAGGCGCCTGCTTAAGGAAATCATTATCGAGTATAGTTTTTTGCTGAACCAATGTGAACTTGTATCAAGAATTAAATCTTTCCTTTAGCGTTACCCGGAGCCAACGACACGGGAGTAGAAATGTTTGGAGCTCATTGTAATTATTTTTTTTCGTTTGGCGCCCTCCTAAATTAGGCGCCCTGGGTCAGGCCTCCTAACGCCGGCACTGGGTATTTGGGTGGCTGTGATGTGTGTTTATGATAATTATGCGAAACTAAAGGCGACAAAGGGCCGTCGCTCCTCCACACGTGTCGCGTTTCCATTAGTTTCCAGAAAATATACGTTATTTGTAGGGATTCAGTAACTGAATGAAGCCGTTCATTAGTTGGATTGTAATCAACTATACAGCTACACATATTATTTGGTGACACATGACAGAACACCTTGTAATTGGACTATCTATATAATTTAGTTAAATAAACTCAGAAAAAAATAGAGTAAACAGATTACAAGGAGTGTTTATTTTCAAGACAAAGTGGTGAAATTTTAAATTGACATATTATATCTGATCTAAATGATGATGTTGGTAAGATATCTAATTATATTACCATTGATATTGGCGTCGATTCCGTTGTTTAAATTTACTAAACTAAACTAATTTGACAAGTCTAAAAGTCTTGCTATCCCTTTCTCATGGGTTAAATCGTAGCGGTTGTATTCTCTTGGGGTTAAATAAGGATGGCAATATTTTTAGGCCTGGCAAATTAGTTAAGTTTAGTCATTCTGAACAACAAAATCGACACCATTCTCTTGCTATATGTTGTACCCTTGATATAAGCGTCCTATCAAACGCTACTCGGATGCTACTTCGTATAATGGTAATTGGTAAAATATATGTATTTCTTAAGGAAGGTATGCTACTTCAATACACGCCACGCTGTTTTAGATTGAGAACAAGCAATTTTTTTTTAATATTTTTATACTCTTATTAATATATTTCAACGAATGCTTTGATGATTCAAATTCAATTAGACTTAAAAAAGTACTTTCAAATCTTCACGAGTCGTTTACCTTTTCAATGTAAGTAGGATTTATTATATAAACACTAGTCTATGTAGGTATACGAATTTGTCTGTATAACAAATATTAATTCTCTTGGTTTATAGAGATATTATTATTTATTAGATTATATATGTGAAACATGTTTCTTAAGTATAAGATTACCTCAGCATCACTATTTCGGATAGTCCTCGTTACGGTGTGTATTTTAGTAGCAGGTGCCGGCTCCGTGAGGGGCGAGAATTTCTTCATTTTGCGTCTGAAAATATATAGATTTGTCCATTTAAAATTATAAAACTATGGTAATTGTAATTTGAGGGTCCATGGCATCGAGATAAGTTCAGTGTAGTGAATTACACTCGCACTGAGCTACGCAACCACAGAGAACATAACCAGTACTTCTGGTGACAAAATCTTTAGGATTTAATCGCGGCGAAATTTTTACAAAAAGATTTTAGTTCGGGCTGCACATTTTTTAACACTGTTACAACAAAGCAAACTGGCTTGAGCTGTTTGATTTTAAAATTATATTTTATTGGATTCTCAATATAATGTTCTTAATGCTCTTTCAAATTCAGAACAAACTCTGTGCAACAGCAGCTTGACATCCTGTTAACCAAAAGTACTTGTTCCAAATACTAACGAAAGTATTTATATTTTTTATGAATATGGAGATGTTCGTTTTCAGACGCAGCCGCTCGCCACGAAGATGAATATACATTTAGCTAGGCAAAAAGTGTAGTATAAGCCGATAATTCGATAATGAAGAATTATTTTAGGTAGGTCCACGTTAACCCTCGTTAAGTTGATTGTAGTGGTGAACTGGTGATAGAGAATAGAAGTGTTCCTTCCTTCCCCGCAGTGTGTGGTTTGTAGCCTTAATGAGTGCTCGTCAGCGCGTAACTACCACCACTTAAGAGGAGAAGCATGTCCATTTATATTATCTACTCTGAGATAGAACTAGCGGTTGCCAAGTGTTCGAAATTCGAACCACAATTTGAAATATAAATAAATTTTGACATTAAATAATTATAGTGTGTCTACCGGTGAAGGACTTTTTGAAATCGCGCCAGTAGCTTTTGAGTTTATTCATTTCAAACAAATTAAAAATATTTCTCTTTTTAATATTAAGAATGGAATATTCAGTATAGATACGCGCTTCGGTTCTATCTATATTTTTACCGGTACGAGGAAATTATGTTTTTATATACGTTTGTGCTTAAGCACAAACGGGTTAACTTGTATTTAGTGATTCTTAAATTTTCAAATCATTGCCGATTTAGGTTTCCTTTACACAAAATTGTTGGATTTTGGTGGTTAGATTACAACTCAGTCACAAAGTGAAATTATGATTTAAGATTTAAGAATGGTGTGAAAAGAAAATGTCAGTTAAAGAGAGTATTTATATTAAAAAAAAAAAAAGTTAAACAATGAGAAACCAATCAAAACGAGCAAGCGAAATTTAATTGCTTTCGTAGCGTGAGTATTCATTGTAAAAGCAAAACCTGTTGATTTTATAAATTACAAAACCAAGCTTTCCACTTATATGCAAAGGAATAAGTTAGCAAACATTTAATAAACTGTATCTTATTCCATTTAAACATCTTAACTTTTTAAATTGTATAAACTAATACTTATCTGTCTGTTTAGCTTTAACCTCAGAATAATAATTAAAGCTCGCTAACGGTTATAATGATAAAACTGAAGCTGTTGACAGCCAGTTAAATATAATTATTGTTAAAGAAATTAAAAATGGAACGAAGAACTTTTTCTATTATAAAAATTTTAAAGAAGTTGGTAATGCGGAGAGTTTGGTTAGTACATGAAAAACCAGTACTTAAAAACCTTCAGTACTACTTACAGATAAAAGAATTAAGACTAAGAAATATAGTACAAAGTAAAGTAGGTACCCAAGTGACTACTCTATAGGGAGTAATTACATTACAAGTACCCAGGCTAAGACGCGCATATTACTACGTGTTAAGTATTCTGTAGGCGTGTTTTCCCATCCCTCTTTTCGGAAGTTATGAACTCCATGTGAAATAAATATTTGATCCATTTTCTAGAACTGGAAGAAATCTAATGCATATTTTCTTTCTGCATTCCTTCTCTTGTCAACTTTAAGTGTTCCAAATTTCAAACTCCTTTTTCCGCGCAATTTTCGTAAAGGGGTCCAAGATGATTGCTTTCATTGCTGGCGCTATTCGCTGTGAAAGATAGTTCTTAAATCTACGCTTTCAAAATTTCGCGTGTCTATCCAAGCGAGGGCATAATATATTAATAAAGTTTAGTGAGACGCTTCTTGATATAATTTACTTCGACGCTTCAACTTTATGAACTTAATATCGCATCCTTTGATCGAGTCGTCGAGGTTTATTGAACTAGAAGTGACAGCTGTCAATGCGAGAAATTTAATCTCTCACCGAAAGGAGGTGAAGCTAAGACTCGCGCAGTAATGTAATATTTATAAGTAGCGCCCGCCCCTGCATAAAAACCTTCCTATTGAATCACTTTCTATTGCTGGAAACTGCATTAAAATCCGTTGAGTAGTTCCGAATCCGAAGAGCAGAAACAACGGAAGCGACATCATTTTATACTATGTAAAGATGAAGGAAACAAAATTGATTGGGTTCTGGACTGAAAAATAAAGTCACTTTTTACTTTTTAAAATATATCGTTCAGCACGTAAACTAAAAACGTCTATAAAAGAACACAGCTGCTTTCTGACTTAATCCTGTGCGATCTTGAGCTAAGAGTTAGTTACTTAGTTTCCTTTGAAATACTTTGAATAAACAAATCTTAAAGGATAATGTTAAGCATTTCACCAGAGTACAAACGCTTTTCAGTTTCCTCATTTGCGAAATCTCTTTAAGCTTAAGAAAGAACAAAATAAACATCTAAAGCGTTGCCTCTCTTGTTTGCTCTTAAAAATGTAAAATAATTACTTTACAGTTAAGAAACTTCAGTACTGTGATATTTAATTAACATTCTTTAGCCTGTTAAAATAGAGATAGCAAACAGTTAATGTCCTTGATAATGAAAGTCGACGGCCAAAAAACTGATTTAAGTGTTATTGGAAATGACAGTAAGTAAACCAAGACCAAGCTAATGTAACGAATCACAAGACCAAAACAAGTCTTAAAAGAGACGATCAAGAAATCAATAAACCTGTAGAATGTGTAGAACTTATCACGCTTCGAAGGTAGCAACCCCACACAGTAAGCCACTTGGTACTCAATAATAAAGTAGATGTATGTAGCGACAAATTGCTCCACCAATCAGCCAGCCCCATATTATTGGAATCGCACCCGCTATCTTGACTTTCCCATACTTATTTACCGGAAGGATTTTAATGGATTGGCATTATTGTAATTAATTTCGTTTAATTTTATGTCGGCTTATTCGATTAATGGAGTACTTAATTAAGCTATCAGTGAATGTTCTCGTACGGAAAAACATTATTTGAGATATATCATAGATTTTTGTTCTCGATTCTTGGTGTGTATTTGAGATATGTATTTTATTTTGTTTATATAAATGTATATAATGCAAAGTGTTATTGTTTGTTTCACATGGCCGGCGGTGGAACAGAGGCTAGTTTGTGGGCCGGAAAATAGAATAGCCTTTTTAACGTGAATAATACCCACTTCCTGTGGGACAGATTGGGAGCTTATTTCTTAAAATGACCGCTATTTTCCTGAGTATCACTTGTACGTAGTATAATATCTACTCTGAGGTATCACACTGCAGAATATAATAGAGCAGTAGTAATACAAGTAACGAAATTTGTTAAACTAGCATAATTTAGAAGCGTGCGATTGTAATCTGAGCACATATTGTTATATTCATATCGGCTCATATTGCGGACGCGTTGAGCCACTTGAGGGCACATTCCTCTGCGGTGGGGCCCCATGCAGTCATAATATGACTATGAATATTGAATTTTATAAAATGTCTAACAAACAATGTATAAATAAACACCGTGTAAATTAAGTGCATACAAATTAGAAACAGCGGATACAATATATTTAATTTTTTACCGCATGACCTAAAACTAGTTGACTAGTTTGTAACCAATGCTTTTGACGTTTTTAATCAACTAATCTAAACTAGGTCCAGAAAATGACACAACGTTGAAATTACAACTTTTAAATTCCACTGGAGAGGAGTGGAAGTCTGTGGTAACTAAAAAAATTAAAATGAGTCTTACAGTAGTCGCTTACGATGTGTACATCTGACAGCCAACTCTATCACCGCAAGCGCTCATTGGCCAAATCAAATAGCATGTATAGCGGCTTCCTATAACACTATTACATACGTCCCTTTCCACGAAATCACTCACACAGATTGCAGTAAAGCGAGAGTAAATATGCTACATATCAATAAGCTTGCAGTTCCACGTCAAACACCTCGGATCGTGACTTATTGTAATTGACACACAGAAGAGTTATCAGAGGTTTATTCAGCCGATCTTTGTACCTGTTCTTAATCTGTGGGTCCACAGTGGTAATACTATTATCATCACTATATATCACTATGGTAATACAATAGTATTACCATAGTCGGACGATAGAAAACTTGGATCGTACCTCTCATCAGCCTTACTCGTGACTCTTGGGGCAGCGTACTCGTCAACCGCGTCGGGTGTCGAGCCAGGGAAGAGGCTCCGTCTGTCACGAATGGCTGGATTCAACACTTCTTCAGACGATACATCAGAGGAATCTTTCGCCGGGTGCGTTGGTGTAGGGATTGTGGGTAATGCTGCAACGTAATATATTTGATTTGAGTTTGGGAAACTCAGATGTGTATTGTTTGCCAAAAAAATTCTACTCGATGGCGATGCTGACAGCTTCTTACAAACACAGGTGCTCTTCTAGGAGCGACAAGGTAGGTATATGACTTATACATAATCTCTAAGCATGCATAATAACAATAACGAGATGAAAACTGAGACAAAGTGTTGATAGCCCATGCTGCGTGAATAATCAATGCTGAAACCCAAACAACCGCTTATCCTACTATTATTATAAATGCGAAAGTTTGTGAGTATGGATGGATGGATGTTTGTTACTCTTTCTCGCAAAAACAACTCGACGGATTTGGATGAAATTTTGAACACAGATAATTTATAACCACAAAGGATACTTTTCATCCCGAGAAAATTTTAGGTTTCTCTGATATTCTAAGCTCAACGCGGACGTAGTCGCGAGCAGAAGCTGGTATAACTTAATTGCTAGTTCTCTTTGCCTGATAAATATGTTAAATGTTAGCGCCGAAACTACAGGAAACATTGACATTTTGAAAGTTTTATCACTCTCCGCGCCTTGGGCAATGCAAACAGTACCTATACATATTTGATATTTGCAGGCTTTTTGTCTATGGATATCGCGGACAGGACCAGGAGAACCACTAATAAAATGTGATGTTACCAGGCAAGTCAGGATTCTCTGGGTTCTGGTTGAGCAGTCGGGTCAGCTCCCGGATGTTGCTCCGGGATATGGGCGACTTCTCGCCGTCTCGGTCGAGGGTTAGCAACGAGCCCGTGAAGTCTTCTGGCTTCAGGTGCACCATGGTCGTGGTGCCCACCTGTTGGAAAACAATAGACTTTAGCGTCAAAAAATCTCTATATCTACAAATGAATCCCTATTTCCCTTGGTTACGGCATCACGCGTGAACGGCTGGACCGATTTCGCTAATACTTTTATTTGTGTTTGTTATGGTTAAAAGGTTGTTATGAAAAAAAAAATGAAAAGAAAGCCGGTACCTATTTAATTTCGCGATAAACTAAAGGTCCTTTTTGCTATGGTGAATTTGTCATATGATTTCATTGCTAAGACAGGACATCGCCTGTCGGGTCAGCTAGTACTTTATAAAAAATGAGCGAGTCTATAAGTAGGCATATTGATCAAGTCAAATAGCGCGCGCTTCCCGGGCTTGCTTTAACACCCATCCGTCCCTTTAAACTAAATCACTCTCGCAGATTGCAAGAAAAGTTGTAACGCATCAAAAAATCTACCACCAGTACTACTACTTGTCTTCTTGAAATCGCTACTAAAGTTCTGCTTAAGGTTTGTAAAGCATAGAAGCAGCACAAGTGAGCATAGTGAAAGAAACTGCGAATTTGGACATCAATATTTGCCGAGATAAAATTGATACGAAAAATTATCTATACATATTTTACAGTGACCGCCACATCCGACCGCTTGTGACATAGTTATTGAAGAAAATGACCTAGTTATTAATTAATACTTAGAATGAAATAAAACAAAAGAACTCTTGATCACAGCTTACATTTTTTCTTTTTTTATACCCTTAAGGTGGCACACAAGCATACGGCTCACCTGATGGTAAGCAGTCACAATACCAGGGATATCACTAACGAGTTGAAAACCCTGTTGTTGATGAGTTAAATTAAAATGTATTAAATCCGAGGGAAGCCTTTTTTTACTACGAGAGCTAGAATAATATGCAAGCGTAGCGTTGTTTGCAAACTTTGAAACAAAATACATCACGTAGCCAACACGCAAAGTCTAATTACATTTTATTCGATAATGCTGTATCAACAGGGGTTAAAATCCATTACATAACACGCACGTCAGTAAGACCTAGCTCTTGTTTATACTAAGGACTTTATAACATAAGTATAAGCAAAACCGTAATCTATACTATACACATGGAATTAAGGCCGATACACACAATCAGCACATTATGATAATTAAGTAAAATCATTATATATTTAAAGTGCAACACGATCTCTGTATGTAAAACTAACTAGCTTTCCCCCGCGACTTCGCCCGCGAAGCAATATAAATAATGGCCTAAGTTACTCAGTGAGGAGATAGCATTCTGTTGTTGAAAGATTTTTTCAAATCGGATCAGTAGTTTTGAGTTTATTCATTACAAACATAAATACAAATCGTTTCTCTTTATAATATTATTAAGTATAGATTAGTATATAAGTATTAGTAGATAAATCAATTGGCTGACAGTGACTGAAATGAAATGCAAAAGTAACCCTGTTTGTCTCTGTTTGCTACCTTCTCACGGCTAAACGGCTGAACGAATTAAATTTCGCAATGAGATTGTCTCAAAAATAATCTTTAAGGCGGTGAAACAGGGGCTGAAATCTTGTATACCGTTATACGTTATACCTTAATCAGAGTCAGTCAGAATGCTCTTTATAAATATATTTTTTTCTCTAAAAAACGCGGTTGATGCCGCGGGTAACAGCTAGTTTAGGATACATTTTAACCTTTTCTACAGACCAGTGTAGTCCGCGCTTAAATGTATTGATTTCTACCTCGCACCGAGCAGCGAGCGATGAAACTTACTGATGCTTAAAATCTTAATCAGATTACGTTTATTAGACACGCTTACGCTAACAATATTCGCTCAATTTTAATCTAATCGATTTGTAATAGCCGATGCTCACTGGTTTATTAAAGTTAAGGCGATTGTTTTAAAGGTTTACAATAAAGCAAAGAAGTATTTGGATACTGAATTTTGAAGGTTATATATACATCGCCACGCCTACCGAAAGTGATCAGAAAGTAGTAGGCAGCGATCAAGGAGAATATACCGGTGGTTTTATAGTCTTTGGCAGCGATGGACATATTTCACCGAACATCTGTAAGTGCCGAGGGACAGGTCAGTGCCGATATGAACGATGAACTTTTTCGACAAAGTATTCGAAATCGTAACATGTCTAAATTGCCATACAAATTTTTAGTTCCACTTTTCTCCGGCGCAGCGCTGTTCTTTTTCCAATACAAAAATAGTCGAAGGCGATACGAAAATGTTGTCGCAAATTATTCATGCTAGCGCTACAGACTGACGCCGTCTCTAAGGAATATTCTATTCCCGCGTTTCTTACTTCTTGGTGGAGAAAATGCATTATGAAATTCCTGGCCTTCTGTTCTGAGCAATTAATAATAATCTTATCTTTATTATATCAAATTCCGGTATGCGTAGCGTGTTTTTGTAATTATTCTCCTCCTGAACCGATATTGATGTTTTTTTGCATTTACGGGTTCTCCTTGACGGTTTTTAGGTATAGTTAGACCTGCTGGTATAACTAGTATAGAGATCCAGATTTTTATCTACGCGGGTGAATCGTGAGAGTTTTTTTAATAATAAATGTCATTTTCGTTTATCCAATAGTGTCCAAATATCTGTGAAGTTATAATAAAGTATCAAGACTGGTCATGACTATCATTGGGGCGGCAACGCAACGTTCGAGTGATACCCCTGGTGTTGCAATAACTGCTTACCATCAGGCGGGCCGCATGCGCATTGTGTCAATTTAATGGCGTACAAAAAAATACCTTCTCTCTCCTCCTATCGTAGTCAGGGTACCAGTCCCCGCTCTCAGCATCGTCCACATCCAGTAGATCTTCGTCATCCCCCATGTTGTCATCCTCTAGAACCGTCAGTCCTCGCAGCTTCTCCAACGAGTCCCCTTTGTCCTCTTCCTTTTCTGATATCGGCATTATCTCTTGGTCTTCGTCGGCGTAGATCTGAAAATAATTAAAATAATTTTCAGTGCTTATTTACTTTTACAGACTTTTATTTAGTTTCACCTGTCCAATGTATGTGTGTACACTCTCTCATATAAAATTTTGCTTGTTAATTTTGACCGAGTTCTCAGAATACGATATAGATGAAAATGTGGCTAACACGTTTGGTTCCCATGTCAATGCACGATTAACTAAATGTCGCCATTTTAAATCTAATATGGTGGATGTTACAAAATGGAGATTTATCATTTCGTCAGTAACCCAAATAAGGCCTTGATGAGCGAATAAAAACCTTTTTTCATCCACTTGTTACTGAATACTAGCGGCTGTAGGTACACAACGCTCATCGGTGGTAGCTATTGGTGAATTGAAGAAGATCTAATTTATCCATGTACCACTCTACGAATGAAGAATTACACATTGTTCTGCATGCATTAAACATGCTTGTGGAACTTACCTAACTATACTGCTGTTTTTAGAATTAGAAATGAAATGTTATTATTTGCGGACTGGTGTTTGTTTTTATTGCAATTTAATTAGTTAAATAAATTTACCTAATCTTACAAATATATTTGTATTTTGTGAGGATGTACGTGCCTGCTTCTTACAAGTACACACTTTGTAATTTTATTTTTATATTACTGTTTGTAATTCCATTTGATTTGATTGATTATAAAAGAGTTCGACGGAGGCAAGAAAGTAACAAAAGAATCCTGAATAAAGCTAAATGTAAGTGTAAATAAAGAATGGCGGAACCTCCAAATTAATTCAAATCCGTTTCTCGATCCCGGAAAAGATTTCGACCTGATTAGTTGTGCCTCTTCAATCAGTCTATGCTTATTTTGAATAGGTATCGAAAAGTGAACGATACTCGATGAGTGGACGACCGGGTGTTGTGTTTAATCCTTACTTATAATAAAACTGTAACAGGTCCTAAGTGGACCGGTACATTGAAGATATTTTTTTAATCTAAAGGCTATGTTTCTTCGAGATGGGTGTGAAGAGATTTCTGAAGGGTCGGCAACGCGCGAGTGATACCCCTGGTGTTGCAAGCGTCCATAATCTGCGGAAACCGCTTACCATCAGGCGAGCCGTATGCTTGTTTGCCACCTTAGTGGTATAAATAGGCTAATCCGTGGAGCTATTTCGGTAACTTTAGGTCTTCTGCGAATCTCCTCATTTCTGATTTGATCTCGCAGTGAAACACGCAGCATAGCCCTTGCCATACCTCGTAGATTCCCACAAGAGCAATGTAATTAATTTTCACCTTGGAACTTAACGCGACATTAATGTGAAAATATACCTTTCACTGGTAGAACCATAGTATAAAGGTAGAACTATATGATGGGACCGTTTAGGCTTTCGTTTAGAAAGAAACGAACAACTATGACGCAGCGTCTTCTTAGTATTTATTTATTTGAGATTGAGCAACTTTTATAAGTGTGAGCATAAGATTCAGACAATCTGCATCCACTTGAAATATTAAACTTTGCTCCGGAGATAACGCAGTAAATTAAATTCTAGCATTTGTTGTGAATGTGGGCGAAGGAGATTTAGCAGATTGTAGTTTGTGCCATATTTGTGATCCGATCTGAAAATAAACGGCTTTTAGAATGAGATTCAACGATCAACTGATGATTATGCTGCTCCAGTTCGATTTGAAGGTTAGTAATAGTTTGCAGGTTTTACGTCATTAGATATTAAAATGTTATTAGCCTATTGCGCGGTTTTAATGTTATGTACGCAGACATTACTATTACATCACAGTTAATAACTCCCACATCGGTATTAGAGCACTTGTAAACAGTATGCACCTATGTTCAGAGCACGTATTATAATTTAGTGTTGTGTTTCTGTGGTGAGTAAGGTTTTCAGGATATGCTGTCTGCCTCGAGGACATTTTTTTTATACCACTGAGATTTAACACAAGCATACGGCCCACGGTAGGCTACGGTTAGCAGTCACCGTAGCCTATAGCCGCTAGCAATATCAGAGGTATCACTAACTGATGCCAACCCTGTGAAAGCTGTTCTCACAGTAAGTCGTCCATTATTAGGTATATATAATAACTATAATAAGTATGGCAACATGTTAGTGATACCCCTGGTATTATTAATTGCGGCGGTCTGTTAATATGCTTGCCATTTTGATATAAAAAAAAAACAACAGATATACGTTTAGTTCACAGATAAATTAGTAATGTGCAATGGCAGTCCACAGAAGGAATGTTTTAAAGTGACATTCTTATCATACACTTTACGATGGATTAAGTATATAAAACGTGGGTAAATAATAATGTAAATCTGTGTATTAAAAGACTAGATATATAACCTGTTTCATAGCTGCTCTGTTCACATTCCCAAGGTAAGACTAAAGAATTTGTTCATTTTTATTGGTAGATAAGTGGGCTGTATGATTTCGACCTACGAACAAATTTGAAACAATCAAAAGTAATACCACCACAATTTCACAAATAAATTGCCTGTTTAGCTTTTAAGAGAAGGTTTGTTTTTCAAGTTGTTTTGTTTCTTAGAAAATGTCGCCCACGTACAAAGAATCGAGTCCTAAACGTTTTTCGAGATTAATTTAATAATGATACCCAGTTATTTGCGATTCATTAACATATTCGTGCCTTTGCAGCAAAAGTACGTAAGATGACGTAATGGATACTACTCTCTTAAAAGATAAGAGAGAACAAGAGAGCGCAGATTTTATAGATTACGCTACTGTAAATATTCCAGGTATAGATCGCACTAATCAAAATGTGTCTTTTCGATCATCAACTATATTACTGAGAAACAAGATAGATTTAGGTTTTCCCATTTAAGTTGGAGCCGCCCGCCGGGGGACTGTACCTTACAGAAGACCGCTACCAAATAACACTACTTGATGTAGTGTTGTGTTTCTGCGGTAAGTAAGGTTGCCAGTGCCCCACGAGGACACGATGTGCTAGTTGTAATGCTGTCCTTGCTAGTTGTAGTCCTAATCTACAACATGGTTGGCAACCCGCTACAATAGCCCTGGTATTGCTAGCGGCTATAGGCTACGGTGACTGCTTACCATCAGGTGGGGCGTTTTGGGCTTCTGTGCCACCTTAGTGGTATAAAAAAAGTTATACTGTGCAGCCATTTTTGTAATCACCAAGCCGATGCACCATAAACCTTTGCTAATGAAAAAGGTAACTTATTCATAAAATCAGACACTAATTTATTGAGATAAAAATACCAACGCTGCCTTCTTTAGACGTTACTTTATTTTGACACCTCGAAAACGCCGAGTTAATGGACACGAATGCATAAACACTCAGACGAATTAAAAAAGCACTTGCATATCGAGCAAGGGAGACAAATAACGATCAATATAAAACAATTCCGATCAATCAGCCCGCATTCCGCAATCGATACGGGAAGTATCAAACAATTAATGGGGTCACGTACGGTCAATCAGCACCCTTGAGGAGAAACTTAGCGTTGAATAGGACTAATAAATATTATATTATAAGAGCTTAATTCGACGGTGGAAAGGAGAAATAGAAAATGAGTTTTATATACAGTTCCATAGAGTTTTGGTTTCTCTATCGATCTGTCCGAATAGAAGCCAATCGGAAGCTCACAACATTAAAAAAAAATCATTAATATAAAAAGGTATATCATTTAATTGGCCAAATGGCGATTAATTGGTTTTTCCTTCCCACCATAGTATTATAGCTTACTTTACTACCTTAATGATAAGCTTACTGGTTCGTGCCGCTTGGCCAAATGAATTTAGTGACTTAATCAAACTCGAGGTGTGGTTCAAATTAAAAATCATCTTTATTTGACTAGACTTTGTAAATAAGTACTTTTAAATCATCAGAATCTACCACCAGATCCGCAAGATAGTTTTTTGCTGAGAAGAATCCAGTCAGAATCTAAGCAATTATTATTTTCAAAATATGAAATTATTTACATTTCAAATACCAACGTGACATGAATATGTACCAAAAAGATATAAAATAAAATAAAATGACAATAAAATATGTAAAAAAGAACAAAACAAAGATATACCTTATACTTATATTTTAAAATCTACGTGACCGGCTTCCAATTAGGGCAGTCTGGGTTCCAACCTCAGGTACACGCTGAGGTTTGAACCCAGACTGCCCCAATTTAAAGTTATAAAGTTTTTCTAGGCTGTCAAGTCAAAAGTCAGTTTTTAATCCAAAAACTCACTTGGCCTCATACACAGCCCAGTTTTAAAAGCGAAACCGTTGAAAAGATGCAACTTTCTTGCATTAATTCGTTATTTTTATCACCAAGAACGAATCGAAGAGAAAGAAATACGCATTTTAAATTTACGTGCGCCATCTTTCAGGCATCTAAATTGATTTTGACAGCTGCTATGTGTCTGTTATTGCCATCGCAGCGGATGTTTTTATACGATAAAAGAAAGCTTGGAGTGGATTACTTTAAAAATGTGCCGCATTACTATATTCAGGGCTCAGGCAACTGTCAAAAGTGAATGAAATTGTCAAAGTGTGTTTGTTACTCCGGTTTGATACGTGTTTGATATGAGAGAGGTACAAAAAATTACAGCTGAAATCTGACGCTACTAAACAAAACAATTTTAATTCTCTGAAGTCGGATTCATTACAACAAAATTAATTTAATTAAGTACAAATGAAGTTCAAACGCCTAAACAAATTAACTGAAACGTGCAATATAATATTAAACTTCTATATTAGATGCGTGTCACGCTCGGTTAGCGTTCAGAAAATAAACATCTAATATAAAGGCGAAATATTCATGGATGTAAATAGGATCCAGCGTTTTCCTGTTTACCCATGGCGAGCTTTAGTGGCACCTATTTACAGTGTAGCTTGAAAATTTTAGTGAAATCATATTATATATATTTTCCCGGTATAAAAAGTACCGTATGTGTTAATCCGGGTTATAAAATATCTGTGTTCCAAATTCCATCCCAATCCGTTCAGTAGTTTTTGCGTGAAAGATTAACAAGCATTCCTCCACATACATCCATACACACAAACTTTCGCATTTATAATATTAGTAGGATTTGACCGTCAGTGGTTGATCGGACATCGTTTACCAATTATAGTCATTCAAATATTTCTTATTTACGCAAAATTCTTGTAAGTGTAAAATATGGAATTTACAAAACAAGATGGACATCCACCCCGCGATAAATTCGTAATTCCACCTGCATTTGGAACCCATATTTGTTTTCACAAACATTGGAAATCTGCCACCGAATCAGATTTAAAATACGTGTTTCTGTCACCTACTTCTATATTCCGTGGAACAGAGTGTGGGGTCGTCAACCTTTTCTCAAAAACGTATAAAAAGACAGTAGAAAATAGATTTGTCCTAATTGAAACTATAATAGTTGAGAAACAACAATACTGGATGTGTTATACATTCTCATAACGACAGAAATCGCATAAAAATCCGCGTCCACGACGAGATTGAACGGCTGTCATATCCTGTAGCATTTCTATTTCTCTGTCTCTCTCTCTCTTACCTAAAAAACACTTAATAAGCATTACCCAGGACAATAAATGACAACGTGTTTGGATCATCCGTTAGAATTAAATGGTTATCCACTTCCATAGCTCTATCTCTTTAATGGCTAAAATACAGGGATGCCATCTAAGTTAATTTGATTTTGCAAGTTGGTAGTCCGGATGCCGCACAATTTTCCGATGGTTGGTAATGGAAAAGTAATTTACGAAATTTTACGCAAACCCAGTTTCTCACTTTTTAGATTAGATTTGTGAATTTATATACTGTTAATATTATTTATGGTAAGTTGAAAATATGCGTCTATTTCATAGACGGGTATTAAGTAGATTCTAAATTTAGAGGTATGTATGTGGCTATAACACGTTCCCATGATATTTATGGCATCAAACACTGTTTCAATATGTCTGGCGCCAGCTTTATCAATGCGAAACTCATTTAAATATTTATTACGAAATTATACCCAAATTAATCATTAAATGTTTTAGGATTCTGTAGTGGTTTTATCTAACCAATTCATACTTAACCATAAACAAAACTACATACGTCAAGTCTTATCTAAATTTTAATTTTATAAAAAACAATGAAATCCCCTTGAAAAGGGACATTTCCCGGTTTTCTTGACTAAACCCCTATATTGTTTGACCTTGTCAATCCTAGGAGTGCACCGTTCAATTGCATATATCCCATACGTTCCTCCAGAATAATTTCCCGGTACTTGGTTTCGTATCACAAATGCTAAAGATTTCAATTTCAATATCTAAGCAGCAAGCTTTCCCTCCAAAAGATTATAACATCGATTACTGCTGTTGATTTCTACGAAGGACGGAACGTGAATTTACTTAAAGCTTTCCATTAATGTAACGATGAAATATAAAGAGAATAAAAGCTTTATTCTTTCCTCTTACAATGTATTTGAATAATGTGTTAGAATCCCACCGGTGTTTTTCTAAATCCTTAAGTGCAGTAATTTCACACCACGAGCTTTACAGCGAAGGAAAACATCGTAAGGAAACCTGCAGTCTGAGAAGAAATTCAAGGACGTATATAACAACTGTGTAGTGCCTAAGAGACGGCGACGGACTCACCATGTCTTGATGGCATCTAATTATCTTCGATGAAAAGTGGGTATTTGAACGCCTCAGCCAACCCTTATGGATATAAAAGCTTTCGATTCGAAGTATCAACACGAGATAGAAAGATCTTATAGTATGTTGAATGGGATTTTCTTATTAATTTTAGATGAAAATTGCAGTATTTGGATTTTTTTTTGTGTTGTTAATTTGATGTCGTCATTTCAAAACATTTTTTTCACACGAATTTGAATTAAAATTTGAGAAACCAAACCATAAATATTTTTTTTCTTTTTTTTATTGTCAAATTTAATTTATTCTTTACATACATATTTATGTATTAAATAAGGCATGTACATTTTCTCTCCTTCGTTCTTATAGTGTCCATAAACGGTGAAGTTACACAAGATACTTAAAAGGAAAATAAATAAGAACTACCTACAAGTACCAAGTGCGTTTGAAAATAGTTTCGAACAAGGAACACATTAAGCATGCGGGGCCAATGTGGAACAAATCCCCACAATGATTCATCACACCTAATGCCCAAGAGATTCCAGCTTGACCTTTGGACTTCATCACCCACGCACTCACATTTACTAATGACGCATTAGTATGTAGGTATACATACAAATCTTGTGTTTATTATGTCGCTATGACTTATGAATAACGTAAAACCTGAATAGTACCTACCTAAGCAACTGAAATTAATATAGGTATTGGAGACGATACAATAATATTGTACAGTATCCGGATAATTCTGCGATGCAGGTCACATGAATGACTAATTAAAATTATATTAATAATATTGTATTCTGCCTACATAATATTTGTAATTACGTATAAGTGTCGGTTTTACCAATAAAATAATTATATTTTCTGATTATTTCTCAGTACCTAGTGAATTAAGTCTAACAGTTTTGATGTTATACATAGATAATTCTGTGTCTACCTTTGTACCACTCGGTGTGCGCTTATTCAATAATATTAATCCCACAAGACAACAACTTGAGAGTTGAGACAAGTTTTTTTTTTATCAGCATTTAAATTTGGAACAGATTTTTGATTAGATATCTGCTTTCTGGTACGGTCTGAGTAGACTGTTTTAAAAAAAAAGCACCTAGTCATTTATTTCAGTCTATGAAGTAAATTTTGCTTAGCTGTCTCTAACATGCCTTCTTTGATCATTAATGTATGTAGTTACTTTTTAATTGTGATGGTTTAATATCTTTGTAGATCTGCCACGTGGGCCGGTACGTTCTATTTTATATCTTTACCTGAATCGAATAGCTACGCGTTTGAATCTAATATATTAAATTCGAAATGATCTCGGCGAGCCGCCAATGCGATGCGAGCTCGTAATTAAATTCCACCGTAGGATATGGATCGTTGCCAGGTATTATTCTGAAACTTCCTATTTTTTTAATGTTTTTGTGATAGCGAAACAAATACTATATGAGCATAAAGGTACATATTACCTACTTTGTGACGCTTGCATCACGTGGTTTGGTTTCAGTCTAGTTGGAACTGTTAATGATAAATTGGTAAGAAAAAGTTTGAAAAAAAAAAAATTTGCTACATATTTGCTTTAGGGACGACAACGCGGGAATGATACCCGTGGTGTTGCAAGCGTCCTTAGGCTACGGTGACCGCTTACCATCAGGCGGGCCGTATGCTTGTTTGCCACCTTAGTGGTATAAAATATATAGCGGGTAGCTAGTATAATATGTAGTCTATATTACTCAGTGATAATGTAGCTTTCTAAATGTGAAAGACATTTTTAAATCGGTCCATTAGTTTCGGAGCCTATTCAACACAAACATACACACAAAAATACAAATCTTTTCTCTTTTTAATATAACACTAGCGGCCCGCCCCGGCTTCGCACGGGTAGTCATTTATTTTGTCTACCCGTGCGAAGCCGGGGCGAGCAGCTAGTATAATATATAGCCTATGTTACTCAGTGATAATTTAGCTTTCTAACGGTGAAAGATTTTTTGAAATAGGTCTAGTAGTTTCGGAGCCTATTCAATACAAACCCACAAAAATACAAATCTTTCCTCTTTATAATAAAATAAAATCATATAATAAATAATAATAATAATATAACATTAAGTATAAGTAAAGATATAGATATAGCACCACAGATAACAGAATATAGTTACGGTGAGCACGCCCATAAGGCACGTACGACTCACACCATCAACCTTCAGACTGAAGAAGCTCACGCACATAATATCTACTCAACACGACACTGAAATATTCATGAGCACGACGCGAACGGTACATAATATTATGCATTTTATTACTCTCAAATATAGCGCGTTAGGTATAACGTAATTCAGTTTTATTTCTACTCATGCGCCGCACATCAAAATCAGGATTGAGGGACGGTAATAAACCTATTTTTTATAGGTAACAAATAAAATGATTGTAAAACTGTCACTCGACTACGGAAAAATATTTCAGCCCGCGGTAAATATGAAATTGTTAAAAATTGGTTTACATGGTAGAATCGACTCCTCCTTTTGATGAGGTCGGTTAAAATTAATGCCGGCCTATGTTACCCGGGCTACGATAATACTACGAATCGACTGACCCTTTATTCAACAAATTCAGAAGAATAGCTTAAGCGCTACGGAGGAACATACGTAAATAGTCTGTTAAAATTAAACCCTGCCTTATGGCTTGGCCGTATTCGGGTAAAAACATCAGAATCTTTAACCCATGTACGGTTGAGACTGTTAGCATTGTCACAACTGGGTAGATTGGTTCTGCTGAGCGAAATTTATTAGCTAGATCATGAGAGGCTGCTGAAAATTAATTCCGGGCCCAAAGAGCCTAGAAGCTCAATTGACAAAACGCAAGTATTTTAGGCATTGGAGATTTACTAGAAATTCGATCCATATCTACTGATTTAAATAATACATCGCCTTAGATTTGGAGCAGGATCTGAACCTTTTCAACAATATACCTGTCTAGGGCGGCTCTTCACTCTCAGGAAAATCCAATACAATACCTAAATATGTTAGACTATTTCCATACAGCTGGAACTTCGCGAGTCCTTTCAAGTACTTTGTAATCGATTTTGTAAGGAGGGTATTCAAACAACCAAAAGGACATTTAACAGTTTCCATATGTACTTACTTATAATGTTATATTTGACGAGACCGCTGGTCTAGTGGTTAGTACACCTGACTGCTACGCTAGAGGTCGCGGCTTCGATTCCCGCCGGGGCAAACATTTATGTGACAAATATGTTTGTCTTGCGTCTGGGCGTTTGGTATGTATTATAAGTATGTATTTTCGAAAAAAAAAAAAGTATGTAAGTATTATATCAGCTGCTGGTTCCCATAGTTCAAGCTTTGCTTAGTTTGGGGCCAGGTGGCGCTGTGTGATAATGTCCAAGCATTATTATTATTATTTATGTAACTGACTCAGACAGTCCCGTGGGGTATGACACACAGTTATTACCTTACTACTACAACCAAACTGCTCTGCTATTGGCTGTAAGGACGATAAACATAAAAACTACCGCGGTTCCCCAGGCACAACACCCGCATGGCTGGAAGATCTTCCCTTTGCGGTGGCTGAGCATGATCACCTCGGCTCCGACTGTTCTAGTCGGAAACTTGTATATATTTTGAATTTCGTAGAAAACTTCGCTAGCGCGTGGCAGGATTGTGACGTATGTATGGAGTAGTCATCCGTTGAATGTTGTCCTGTTAGTAGTTTTCTAACATTGGTTTATGTAGCGGTGAGGTCGCTACACTACTGAGCTGTTTTTATAATGCTTTGGACCAATGGACGAAGTCTCGAAGTCTGAGGAAGGATTAGATATATATAATTAATCAAAGTTTTGTGTAAATAGGTTTAAATATGACGATAATAGTTGAACGTGTCGGGTGAAATCGTGCCGCGCGGATAAAGCTCGGCAGACAGTGGTCTCACACTGACGCAGCTCGCCGCAACAAGCTGATATGACACTACGACATAAAAAAATGTCGTATATTCTTTGATACCCGTGGGAAACTGTGGTTAGTTGCTAGTATATAGACAAAAAGTTTATTTTCTCTAGCATCCGAACGTCTAGTTCATTTCAGGACGAATACGGTAAATAGTGCCATTTCACTATTGACTTGCACACCACTTGCATCCTGTACATTTATGTATATTTTGCAAGCAATCAACGGGTTGTTCTCATAGTACTCCAAAATTTATTCCCAAACGACTCCGAGCCAAAAATACACGTCATAAACGTGAGTTTCATTTTACTCCATGGCAATATAAAATTATTCTCAAACTTCTCCAGCGTACTTCTTTAAATAAGTCGTACATTCATTCTCAAACAACTCCACGCATTTATTTATTTGTCATAAGATACATTATTTTTTGTTTATGATGCATCCTTCTCCTGAAAATTGTGTACGTACAATCAGGTGGAAAAATATCCTTCGAGTGAAATTTCCAAAAATCGTGACTGACTGTAAAACTCTTCGATATTTTATGGAGTAGAATTAAACTAAATAATATACAATAAATTGTAATAACATTGTTTTTCGAATGGAGCAGTTTGGGCATTGATGATAAACAAATGAGAAGTTTTAATGAGAATTAATTTATGGAATTCTTATCTTTTTAAAACGAAAGAATGGAGTACTATTAGTATAAGCCCAATAGAACCTTGAGTTTAAAATGACAATGGTAATGAGTCAAATATTGTTGGGGGCAGATATTCCTCAACGTGAAGAGTAAACCAAAGTTGTATTAAACACCGTTTATTATAAATCAACGTAACATATGTACAAGAAGGAATCTAAAACAGGAGTGCAACAATAACATGTCACTCGATTGATTCTTGACACAATCACACATTTAAACTAGACACGGAATAACTTTCTTTTAATTTAAATAGGCATATTAAACCTATTTCAACACTCCCCCTTAATATGCATATTCATAGAAATAAAACATATTAAAACAAAAAGACTCTAAAAGAAAGTATTACAAAGGAACAACAACTTTAGCAAAATAAACAATTAACAGGTAATGCCTAAACCAGACATGCACTTATAGTGCTTAACTTTAGGCAAAGCCTTCGTTAAAATATCAGCGAGCATAGAATCAGTAGACAGGTACAACAATTCTATGCTTTTGTTGTTCTTTAAAATACTCCTTATGAAGTGGTGCCTTATATCTATGTGCTTGCTACGAGAGTGGAACATCGGATCATTAGCAAGACATATCGCCCCCTGATTGTCTACATGTAACGTTAACTGTGCAAACTTACGTAACCCAATTTCAGTTAACAAACTATTTAGATAAACAGCTTCTTTCATTGCTGATGACAAGCTCACATACTCGGCCTCACACGTGGACGTCGCAACACACTTGTGCTTCTGCGACTTCCAGGATATGCATGCGCCACCTAACATAAAAACATAACCAGAATAAGAACGTCTGTCTAGTAAACATCCTCCCCAATCCGAATCAGAATACCCTTGTAATGACTTGCCTGTTTTCTTGAATACAAGTCCGTATTCTATCGTTCTTTTCAAATAACGTAACAAACGTTTTGCGGCATTCCAACATTGCTTGTTTGGACAATTCACGAATTGTGCCAACTTCGCAACACTATTTGTAATGTCGGGCCTTGTTCCTGTTGATAAGTACATTAATGTTCCAATAATTTCCCTATACGGATACTGTTCACCCTTATCATATCTTTCCTCCACAGAAAACTTGCTTTTTTACTTCCATTGGCATAGAAACAGAGTTTTTGCAATTATTCATGCCATATTTTGTCAACAAATCGGAAATATATTTTCGCTGTGACAATCTGATACCATTGTCACATTTGTCAAACTCTATTCCCAGCATGTATTTGACAACTCCGTAGTCTTTTAATTCAAACTCGGTGGCCAGTAATTTTTTAAATTCTTCAATAAATTCTCTTTTCTTGCATGCGATTTGGATGTCATCGACATAAACTAAAACAAAGAGTTTTATATCCGGATCTATGTCCTTAAAATAAAGACACGGTTCATTCAACGATTGTCGCAGCCCCATACGTTTTAATTGTTCGTCGAGTCGTATGTTCCACTGGCGACCAGCTTGTTTGAGTCCATACGACGACCTTTTCAGTCGACATATATCGCCTCCAGCCTTTAAATCGTCCAACATTTTCTTAGCTCGCTCATGAATATCTGAACCCTGTATTTCTGTCTCTACTAACTTAAGTAAACATTCTTCTAAAAGTTCTGGCAGCTTCATATAGATATTTTCTTCTAACAAACCATTCAAGTATGCCGTATTAATGTCCAACTGATGAACCTCTAGGTCTAGCTCAACTGCGAGTGCAGCTAACAGTCTTACTGTATCAAGCCTGACGACAGGAGCAAAAGTATCGTGGTAATCAATACCATACCGCTGGCTAAAGCCTCTTGCTACAAGTCTCGCCTTTTTCTTCTCAGTTTTGTCGACATTCAGCTTGGTTGTTAAAACATATCGACAGCCTACGACATCACGATTCATGGGTTTATTAACTATCTCCCATGTGTCATTCTTCACAAGGCTCCTTACTTCAGATAAGATAGCATCTTTCCATCCTTTACTTTCACTGCTTGACAATGCTTGCTTTAATGTCACTTCTGCGACTCCAGCAAAGTCTTGACAGTCCGTAAATTCTTCATTGGATTCACTACTATCTTCTATAGTTGTAATTGGCTCTGGTTGCGCGTCTGGCACCATTTGATAAATTTTTCTTGGACGTCCAACCTGACCTCGCTCTATACGCGTTCGACCTGGCCCTCTCTTCATTCCTCCTCCTTCATTATCGTGAACATCGCTCTCTTGATGATCATGATGTGATGGTCCTGAGACGATCTCGGGTTCTTCGACTGGCTGATGTGAATGCTCAGCTATCTGTTTCGAATGAAAATCTATTTCAACTGTACCTGGTCGATTTACATTGGTATCCAATTTCTCCGCTTTCACTACAAAGGGATCTATCTTTAAGCTATTATCTTCATTTCTTTCACTCTTCATTTCGTGAAATTTGACGTCTAGTGACATTATTATCTTCCGTTGCTGTGGCAATCATATTCTGTAGCCTTTTCAATCTCTTGGATATCCCACAAAGATTCCGTCCGTACTACGTGAAGCAAACTTATCTTTCCCTTGTTCTTTGTCCAATACATGCACCTTCGATCCAAACCTCTCTAAATAATTTATCTTAGCAGGTCGGTCGAACCATCTCTCAAAAGGTGTATTTCCTCCAAGACTGCGCGTTGGACATCGATTTCTGACGTGACATGCTGTTACGACAGCATCTGCCCAGAAACCTGGTGAAAGTCCAGACGAAATGAGCATACATCTCGCCATTTCCACTAAAGTACGGTTTTTTCTCTCTGCTATCCCATTCTGTTCTGGGGTTCGAGGACAGGTTAGTCTTCGAGATATACCTTCGTTCTTCAAGAACTCATCGAAATCACGGTTACAATATTCGCCACCGTTATCTGTTTGAAGATATTTTATTTTCTTACCTGTCAGATTCTCGACGTAATTTTTTGTATATTTTAAATACAGTAAAGACTTCACTCTTATTACTAAGTAAATATACTTCACACCATCTTGTATGGTCGTCGATGAATGTGACAAAGTACTTCGCGCCGCCTATGGCTTCATGTTGCATCGGTCCAACAACATCTGAATAAACAATCTTTAATTTTTCATCACAAGGGCCTTCTGATTTCGAAAATGGTAAGGCACTCATTTTCCCACTCATACAAACATTGCAATCATACAACTTTACAACATCTGACATCTTGACATTCATACCAGATTTATTTAAAAGTTTTAGAAGATCTTTTGCATTTAAATGTCCTAAACGTTCATGCCACAACCAAACATCGACCTCTTTGTTTGAAATCGCCGACGCTGTTTCACATCGTTCCTCAACGTAATATAGATTACTTTTACGATTTGCAATTAGCTTAGTGTTACCATAGCTATCTTTCACACTAGCTACACTACCTTTAAACGTAACACTATAGCCTTGATCCGTAATTTTTGCAACTGAAATTAGGTTACATCGCAAATCCGGAACATAAAGTGTATTGGGCAATTGATCCACAGTTTTAGAACCATTATTACATGTAAACAATCTTACTGTACCTTTGCCTCGTACGTTTGTACTTGTATTAGTTGCCAAATTTAGCTTTAACGACACAGGTAACATCGTATCGCCAAATTTACTTGCGTCGTTGCACAAATGTGACGTACACCCACTATCAATGATCCAATTTCCACTCTCGTTGCTTGCAGCCTTGTCATCTGAAAAACAATTAAAAGTTACAAAACCGGAATCACAAATATCACTGGAAGTACTATTTGTTGACACAAACTTAGAAGTTTCTTGGCATTGACCCTTATTCTTCTTCATGTTACATTCTGAAGCCCTATGACCGTATTGATGACATTTAAAACATTTGAATTTAAATTTCGAATCCGCTTCGACTGTACCACTCTTTGGTTTAAAAGGTTTCTTCCCTTTTACAAGAAATGCTTTGTCTACATTTTCTTTCTGGTGTCGGGAACTTCCTTCTTCCAAAATTTTTACCTTTAGTGTTTCTGGATCTGGCAACGAATCTCTAGACTCTATTGCACATCTAAAGTTCTCGAAGCTAGATGGTAAACTGTACAGCAGCATAATTGAAATCAAATCGTCATTCATTTCTATTCCCATATCAGCCAATTTACATCTGACATCAAAAAATTTCATGACATGTTCTCGAACGTCCCATTTTCCTCCATTTTGTGAAGCAATAATTCTTTCAACAATGTCGCCTTTTTCGCAGGTCCTTTTGATGCATGTATGCCTTCAAGTTTCAACCATACTTCTCGCGATGTGTTGCATCCTCGCAGGTGCCTCAGTTCACTTGGGCAGATCGACAGAACTAGGTCCGACTTGGCTTTTGCGTCGCCTTTAGCCCATTCGATGGCTGCAACTGGTTATGCCGGTCTTACGAGGCTGCCATTTACAAAGCCCCATGCATCGTTTTTCACAAGAATTGCTTTGACTTGGATTTTCCACGTCTCATAGTTTTCAGAATTTAGTTGTTCAATTTTCACGGTTGTCATTTTTACAAATCTTTAGTTTCTCTGTCCTGGGCCCATAACCAATGTTGGGGGCAGATATTCCTCAACGTGAAGAGTAAACCAAAGTTGTATTAAACACCGTTTATTATAAATCAACGTAACATATGTACAAGAAGGAATCTAAAACAGGAGTGCAACAATAACATGTCACTCGATTGATTCTTGACACAATCACACATTTAAACTAGACACGGAATAACTTTCTTTTAATTTAAATAGGCATATTAAACCTATTTCAACAAATATTGCACATAATACAATAATATCAAGCAAGTATAAATCGTGAGTAATTTTAATCAAAGCTCACCGCAAAGCAAACCATAGGAAGGTCACTGGGAAAAAATAAATCACTTGGTTACTTGTTCCGAGTGTAGTGTGCGACGCCCTTATACGAGGAGAGGATACGTTGGCATGTGTTGTTATTATCTTGTAGTGTTACTTGACTCGAAATTTTATATAGTTACTAGCTGCCCGCCCCGGCTTCGCACGGGTGGACATAATATTTGATAAATGTCTATACGCTCCGAAATTACTGGACCAATTTCAAATATATATTTTTTTAATTTAGGGAGATGAAAAATAGATGGTGTCCGATTCTTAGACCTACCCAATATGCATCACAAAATTTCATGAGAATCGGTCAAGCCGTTTCGGAGGAGTTTAACTACAAACACCGAGAACATAGATTACTTTTCACCGCAGGAAAATGCTTCATTCCTACGGGATAACGGGCGATAGTATACTATATTGCTACGCGGGCGAAGTCTCGGGGAAAGGCTAGTCACAAATATAACTATGGATAAACCAACTAATTTCCTGGAAGGGCTACCCGGGATAGGGCATAAATTATGTATTTTCATCCATCAGGAGTATTTGAAGTTGACACTAACAAAGTTATGTCTCAGTGTATATACTGATGGTGAAATATGGAGCATAACTCCTGCTTGCTATGCCTACGTCATAAAAGGTACCTACTGTAAAAAATTCAAGTCTCTCACCCCAGCCGTTTACACTGCGTTGACATGTCGGTCAGTCAGTTTCTTCTTTTATATATATACAGCTATACAAGATAGAACAAAATTTGACATTTATTTCACTTCACACATAAAGTGGTACATACGATGAACGCATTACGATCATAGATTTCACCAGACCATTTTGTGTAAACACAATCTGAAACTTGATGCTGATAAGAGTATGGGAGACTAGTGACTGTCTGGCGCCTCAGTGGACAATACTCGTCGCATTACACATCTTGTCACTGCCACTGTGTGGGCAACAATGCTTGGTGATAGTTTCATTATAGGACAATAAGGGCAGATACAATAGACCCAGAAAACGACCACCAAGAAAGTATTACACTCACATTGCAAAGTTTCGGTGGGCTTTGTCTAGAATAGGTTACGCCAATCTTGAGTTCTAGGATTTGAAGGGCAAGACCAGGCACAATTATACTGTTTAATAATTCTGTTGAGTAATTAATAGCTTCACTCGGATTACAAACTGTATCGATTGAAAGGTGATTCACCAGAATGTATCTGATTAAGTGCAGTACCCTGGTAATTCACTGGTGTTACATTTATTTTTACCACTAAGGTGGCAAACAAGCATACGGCCTACCTCATGGTAAGTGGTCACCGTAGCCTATGGATGCTTGCAACACCAGGGGTATCACTCGCGCCTTGTCGACCCTAAAAAATCTCTTCACACCCTTCTTGAAAAACCCCATGCTGTACTCCTTTGGGAAAACCTCGGCGGGGAGTTCATTCCACAATTTGATATTTCACACAACCACGAATCTACTTTTATATTAAGATTGTGAACATCATCATAATATTATGTATTAAAGTTTCAGTGTCCGCCACCGCATGACAAAGACCGGTAGGCAGTTCTAAATCATGAGTAACACTCACTTTTAGACACTATCCCTCTCCAACATCAAGGAGAATTTTGCTAAATTCCAAATCGGCTGAATGTGCTCTCATGTTTACTTTTAAATTATAAAATAAAATATGTCTCCAAAGTGCTGAACGATGCAGTCATTAATTTCATCATAAGCACCATAGCTACTCCAAATAATAGTGTCTTACCTCTTAGATCTTGCATTGTTATTGACCCTGGTCCTACTGGACCTCGAGTTTGCTATTTAAATTGTCTTCCAGTGGTGTCATTATCGTGTCATTGTGACTAATTAGCTTATTTTGGTCTGCTAAATCGATTCGTCATAGGATATTTCAAACAATTATTATGATTGTGTTGTGTCGGAAATGTCGGAATGGAATGCTTGAATGAAACATCAAACTCGTAGCGTATTTCTTTGAAACATAAAGTAGTAGACTTTGTCAAAGCGAGTAAGAACATAACATTTCAATAAATGTTTGTTATAGGTACCTTTGTTATTGCCTGCGGGCGTTCGTCACATAAAGTCATTATTTTTAGATTTTGTCTGTTTTTTATGTAGCCGTTACCGCTAACAAAAGTTATCATAAAACACAATGGCGTCATAGGAGTGATAGAATAGATGAAATGATCGAGTTTAGTGTTCTTACGACCATCTGACTGCGTAGCATTGTTAAAAGGGTAATGTATATATCACGTAACAACTAAACATAATGTTCTTTATTTTAGAAAATAGGTTCATTAATTCTTCTGGCTTCTAAATAATGACTCTTCGCCTAGAAACCTTAATGTAAACCAAAAATGTCTTGTCATTTTAAAGTTTAAACCAAAGTTAGCATGTGATGCGAGAAAATTTGGGTCTCACTGCAGAAATACCCATGGAAAGTATCAATGGGCTTAAATATTAATATAACATACTGTATAATTGTATACTCGATCTGCTATCGCGGTGCTAATTTAAAACAAGGATGCTACTCTTAGAATACCAGAGAGATTAAATAAAAATAATATCATTCCCGGTACTGCAAGCAATTCATTTCCTGAAGCTAATGACAGACAAGAAACTAGTTTAATTCTCCTGATGAACGCTATGCAGCACTGCGCATTCAGCAATTAATACTAATGCTCTCGTTACTGTATTTATAGCACTGCAATAGAACTAATTAGAGCTTGGCGTATTTGTAGAAAGGAATGTAGCATTCAAAATGTACTTACACGTATTGCTTGTAATTCTACCTCTATTCGAAAAAGGACCCTATTTGGATGTAAATAGTAGGGTACGGGGCCCCATGGCAGAGTTATCATTGCGTATAACGATCGGGGCAGTTAGAGAAATGATGAAGGTTTTCGTAGAACATTTTCAGCTTTGACTGCGTAAGAAAATAAAGTTTGACTTTTATAATGATAATTGCTGTATTCAATGTTTTATCATAGCCCTCCTTTTATCCTTCGCCGTAGTCGAGTAATAAGGAATATTCAACCGACAAAAAATCTTTACAGCTGTAAAAAATAACAGCTTATTTTTCACAGTCGGTTCGGCCCTCTGATATTGTAAGCGTTTAAAAGCAGCAGTAACCGCTTACCATCGAGCGGCGCATATGCTTGTTTGCTAACTTAGTGGTATTAAATAAGAACATAGTGAAAATAGGAGCTATCGTATTAAAACTTTCCTTGGACCCTACGCTTCAACTACAAAAATATCCTAAGAAGTTTACTGGCAACATTTTATATCAAGCTTCGTAATAGCGGCGAAAGATCAATTATATCGTTTCATCGAGTTAAATGGAGCTAAGCTCAGAGGTAACTCCTAAATACTGTGTTCGTAGATGTGTGAGCGCAGGTCATCGTCCATTTGTGCTTTGTGATGCAGTTAGCCGCTTCTGCGAACACCATTAATGTGATTCACGAATAGTTAACTGGTAAAACGATCACCACTTTACAGACATACATAACTATTAGTACGTACATACGAACATACACAGTCTTCCTTTAAAATTTAATTTAGGTGAACGTTAAATTAATTGGAGATTGCTTTGCAATAAAGCTCTATTTATATGTGCTAAAATAATAAAGATCCACTTGGACCGACGACAGTGAGAGAAACAACGGGGTTTGATATCTTTAGTTAGGCATTGTAAGCAAATTGAAAAAAATGTGGTTATTACTATTTAAGTAACATCTTCGAAAAAATTTTATTCTCAGTTTATCTTTCGCGCATTTATCTAACATTTAAGTAAGGCTTAATAGGTTTTTTTAAATGTCGTTTTAAAAAATGTGTAAATAAAAAAAATGCATCTTATTTTAATTGATACCGCTATATATTTAGGAGCAGACGGGGTATGTAATATTTTTACTTGAAATACGTTAGAGCCCCCAATGTCCATCCTCCGTATCTAGAAGGGCTCCGGGATCTCCAGTGGAACGCACCGGTGCCCTCCTGCACTTTGCCTGAGCACGTCCCGGGGCCAGCCATGTCGCCGCCCCTGGAACTCTCGCGTGCTCTTGCAACCAATAATGCAGAGTTTGCATGTGAGCTAGCTAATGTCTGCTACAATACAGTCGGCAAAACATATGTTCTATTAATAGTATTGTTTTGTGTTTACAGTTTATACTGCAAAGCTGCAGTTTCGAGAGCTGCTTTGTGAATATGCAGCGAAGTAACTCGTATGAAGTTATGACGTGTAATTCAGAACCACGTGAAGTTTTGTTAGTAGTTATTGCTGCTCATATTTTAAACAGTAATTATTTAAGTTAAGTAATTTTTTGTCCCAGAATAGCAAAAATTTAAGAATATAGATTCGGATTCGGGTTACACGATTAATTGTATTCGGCAGTTTGTCAAGCCCAGAGCTACAGCGGCACATAACTTGCCCAGACATTATAACTTTGGATGTTACGTGCATTGCAAATATTGCAATGCACTGATCCACTAATAGATCAAAATTATTTTCTTCATTAAATTTCTCCACATTAAAGACTTGTCTAGATGGACTGATGTGTCAATTTTCCTTGCAGCCATATCAGGCTTACTGTTTTCGACAGTCCATTTTGCCTCAGGTATCGGCGGCAGTCCAATCAAAGACTTTATCATTCAATCTCTTGGGAAACCTTTGAAAAAAGCTAATACATAATAATATGATAAATGCGGAAATAACTCTTTTTTTGTTTGCTACCTTTTTAGGACTAAACGGCTGAACGGTTCGTAATAAAATTTGACAAGGATATAGATTATATCCTGGGAAAAGACTTATAATATTTTTGTTGTCAAACAAATGCAGACGATGTCGTGTATAATAAAACCAATAACGTGGGAAAAACTATTATTTGTCGTCATTACGATGCTATCAATTAACATCCATAGACTACTGGAGGATATGAATGAGCGCTCATTAGAATTATTATCTCCTTATTTGACCCTAACGTTACAAGTATATGCCTTTGGGTCATTGATTATTTAATAATAAACAATACATAATGAAGCTGGTTTCCACGAAATCAATTAGGTACCTAAATACGGAAATGTGATATCTAGAAATTGAATGACAATCGCTTTGTAACCCGATCACACACCTAGTTCACTTTGGACCGAACATGAAATTTGAAATCCGTATGTCACAATAATTTGTGAGGTTCTATTTCGGTGACAAGAAGGCTGAAGCGTATTTTGCGCAAAGGATCAATTTCTTTAATTTGAAATAATATAACGTGTTTTGGTTTGTATTTTGTCCGTCTTCGATAAAAGCCATAAACAAAACGAGGTTTAATTTCTCAAAATAAATATTTATGTTTAATTAATCAAAAGTGCAGTGATTTTCCATCCCGAAAAAAACATAAATATTTTACAAACAATTCATTTCTGTCCAGGGATTTGAATTCTTTTGTCTCATCTCAACGTCTCAACGTTGTTCTTATCTTATTTTAATGAGAGTTTCAATTTATTTATCCAGTCTTTAAGGGAATAAATACAGAGTGGGTGTTGGCTACATATTTCAGTGAGTTAGGTGTTTAGCGAACCGTGAAATTCGAGGGCGTTGACTGGAAGAATGCATTACAGATATGGAGGAATCCACACCGCTTCGGATCTTCTTGCTTCTTTTATATTCATCAATCCCTTCATACATGTCTCACCGGTTCTGAGTACATTAACAACATTGAAATAATGCAGAAAGGATCACATATGGCGGGAAATAATTATGCTATATTTCACACGTGTTTTCTTATTCCGACAAAATGCTACACAGTACGTTGTCGAGCCTGACTTAGTCTTAGGAACCAGTCTACGCCAGTTAGTTAATATGGCTTTGATTCATTGGTGTCAATTCTGTTGCTCAAAATTACTAAACTTAACTAATTTGACAGGTCTAAAAGTCTTGCTATCCCTTTCTCATTTTCTTTTTGTTATATTCCTCTGAGGTGGCACACAAGCAAACAGCCCACCTGATGGTAAGCAGTTACCGTAGTCTATAGCCGCTAGCAATACCAGGGGTATCACTAACGGGGTGCCAACCATGTTGTTGATGGGGACTCACCGTGCTAGCAGCAATAATACTAGCCCAGCGTATCCTCGTGGAGTACTGGCAACCTTACTTACCGCAGAAACACAACACTACATCAAGTAGTGTTATTTCTGCGGTCGTCTGTAAGGCGGAGGTACAGTCCCCAGTCAGGCGGCTCCAATTTAAATAGGATAACCCATAGGGGCCACAGGTAATCCCAAATCGCTCTGCCTCTCTTAAAACGTCTCCAACGTTATTTATGTGTTGTATGTCTTCTATTCTTATATTTTGTATCATTCTACGTCTCGTACCGTCCAATCCAACTTGCTAGCAACCTATAAATATTTCAATAGTAGCTCAGTCCGTTGTAAGTAGTTACAATGTAATTTGGTACGCGTTCTACAAACAAATATTGCCATGTGTCTAATTTCTGTGGAATTGGGGAGTTTGGAGACATGTTGTGTGTTTTTGACATTTGCACATTTCAGTGGAAGAGATCGCAATTAATATAACTTGTTTAAACGTTCATTAGTTAATTTTGTTTAGGATAACTTATACTTTTAACGAACTATACTCATGAAATTATAACTATTTCTTTATAATTATTTCCTAAGAACAGGTACCAATGCTTGAAGATTATTTTATTTATTTGCTCATATTTGTATTATGAAGTAGTTGAGAAAGCATAATAAACCACAATCTACTGAAATCAAGATTGCGTTACACAATCACATACGATAAATGTTCATATAGAATATGCTTTAAAATATCTCCAGTGTTACCATCATAAATTTCGTATACAAAATTACAAAACGTCACATTAAAAGATTAGAGTTATAATCGTATAAAATATTCGAAAAAGATACGACAAAATTCCTTTTCTGACAAATGGCAACTCCTTTCGGCAATACGTTGGCATAGAACGGAAAATCTATCAAAATCTGGCGAGCATCCAATGCGTGTTTGTAAACTTTGCTGCGTCGTTTCTATATTTATATATGCAGGTAGGCGTTCGGTTTATGTGACGGTCTTATAAAATAACACGTACAAGCCAATTAAATGATCCGACGTGTCCGATTTACACCGGACTTCCAGCATGATAAATAACTTAAGTCTTTTAGATCTCAGTTCGTTGCTAAAATGTATTAAGTTTTAAAGAGAGTTAACAGAAGTTTCAAGAGAAGTAGGGTGAATTGGGATCTACCGTTGGTTTCCCCATTAATATTGGAGCAGCCAGACTGGGGTCTGTCCCTCCACCTTATAGAAGACCGCAGTGAAATAACGCTACTTTGATGTAGTGTTGTGTTTCTGCGTTAAGTTAGGTTGCCAGTGCTCCACGAGGATACGCTGCACTAGTAGTAATGCTGCTAGCACAGTGGTATTAGGGTCAGCAATGCGCGAGTGATACCCCTGGTGTTGCAAGCGTCTATAGGCTACGGTGACCGCTTACCATCAGATGGGCCGTATGCTTGTTTGCCACCTTAGTGGTATAAAAAAAAGTGAGTCCTCCTCAACAACAGGGTTGACAACTTGTTAGTGATATCCCTGGTATTGCTAGCGGCTATAGGCTACAGTGACCGCTTACCATCAGGTGGGCCGTTTGTGTGCCACCTTTGTGGTATAAAAAAAATACGATTACCAACTAAGTAAAGTTTTGCTCGACAGTTGATGCAAAATTTTCTGAAACACAATTAAGGCACCCATCTTAAGGCTCCAATATTTTTCATTTGAATTGTACTTTAGATGCAAGCGCCCCTTATGACTCAAATGTAATAACGTTACATTTATTTTCTCACAATAAATTACACTACGATTAATAAGTATCAGCCATTGTTTGTGAACTTCTGGAATCGTCGTACGATCTTGCTTGTATGACAATTCTCATTAGTACATATAAGAATTTGGACTTTATAAATGTTTACCACAAATTGTGAAATGACGTAATCGTATTTGCATGAAGAATTGGAAAAATATTGTGATCCTCCAAAGTCCGTTAACTAAGTAGCATAAAAAATATATAATGATCATGTGGCGATTCTGAACGACTTCCTCAAATGGCTGTGTTGGCTTGTCCCAGTCTGTATAACCAAATCTGACATGTACCATGTACACTATGTTTATTTTAGCGTAAGCCAAGCGAAGACCTTATTCTAAGGTATATTTGAATGTATAGCGCACATAATTATGACATATTATGTAATATATGACGTACGAAAAGTTGACGTTCATTAAGAAGGTTAACGCTGCCATCGAATGAACATATGATATTATTCAACAGCATAAAATAGACTGATGTTCGCATAAACACCTATTTCTATCTCGCTCTACTGCAAAAACATGTCTTATTCACCTAAATTCCATTGCTGCGTATGCAGTGTCCACATTTAGGTGACCCGACCTGCTTTTCCCTATCAAACGCAGCTTGCAGTACTTCTCTCTACACGCTGCTACACTTGATAACTACATCTTGCTGTATTTTATACGTTGTGTTATTCTGTACAGTAACCAGAATGGATAGTTTAAAGAATGAGCATATTAGAGGAAGTTATAAACTAGCACCAGTGTCTCAAAACCGTCGGTCATGATATGTACCTACGTGCAAGTCATGAGATGAAAGTCATGTTACTAAATGGGCTTTGAGTATGAAGGTAGACACGAGAAGAGATGATACTGGAAGAGGAAGACGAAAAGAGATAGATGGATTGTATGAAAGACAATTTAGAAGGACAGAAGTGAATGACGAGATGGTGTATTAAAGAGATGAATTGAAGAAGAAGAATATTGCGCCGACCCCAAACAATTAGGCAAAGAAATATTTGAGGTATTTACTTAAAAGCAACAACGATCACCAAGCCTCAGAATATATAACAGAAGGCAAGGCACCTCATCAAGCACGTAGTTCAAGACTTATTTCTCCAGTCATTGCACGCTTGCTACAGAAGCTCAACCCGTGAGCTACCATGAAAACACACTACTTCAAAAGTCCATTATATTTGCGTTTAGGTAAAGTAGCTTTCATCAAGTAAATTGTTAGACGCAAAATTTGTTTCGTTAAATATTAAATCCCACTATATTTATTGAGATCGCTATAACCAGCGTAGATGCAAACTACAAAGCGAGAGATATGACAAAGAATTCATCAAGTGCTTTAGTAACTGAAAGTAATTGACTTAGTTTTAATGCATCAAGGCTGTACTATGATAAAGCAATTAAATGAAGTGTACTTACAGCAATTACAATTAATTAATCGACTTGTTTACTGCGGCGGTTAAACTATATTAATTAATCTATTAGTGTTTTTAATATCTCCCTTTGAGTTCGAGTGCTCTCCGACCTATTAAACATTTACGGCTCATCTGTTTAAGCGTCTTATTAACTTCCATCGTTTTGTTAATAGCTTTATTGTTGTTTTTATTATTTGTGATAGGTATTATTGACGGTACGCTGGGCTAATAGTAATGCTGCTAGCACAGTGACACCTCGTCAACAACAGTGTTGGCAACTCGTTTCTGATATCCCTGGCATTGCTAGCGGCTACAGGCTACGGTGACAGCTTACCATCAGGTGGGTCGTATGCTTGTGTGCCACCAGAGTGATATAAAATATAATATAAGGGTTCCTTTTTTCCTATTTAGGAACGGAACCCTAATAATGATAATAAAGAAATGTGTAAAATCCAATAAACTTAAAAACTATAGAAAGAAGGAAGTAAGAAAGTCTAACTGGTCTTAACATATATTATGATAAATATTTGATTAAATAGAAGCACAGAACACATAATGTGCTTTGGTGAATTGATTTCATATACACAGACCCGCAAAGGTGGCGATAAAACTGCGGGCCCCGGCCCCGCATTGACGACCGTTTATTAGTTAGTCTGTTACTGCATACCTAAATATGTACAGGAAGGAATCAGGTATTTATACGAAGCAGAAAGTTGAGAATGCGCAAGTGCGCATGCCATATAGAGTTCAAAAATGATTAACACGATCAAATTTACTAAGGTACCTACTATACATTTAATATGTCTACCCTGGCGCATAAATCGGCAGTGAATTTGCATTAGATATGTTCCCCTTTTAAAGTTCAACGGAGAGACTGACCGATACCCGATACCTCTACGACACTTGGGATGATAAAATTCAAACATATATTTATATGTTTTATGTATGTATGCATAATTAATGACATATTAATAATTAAACTAGAATCTTTGTAGATATCCATTATAACCACAACACACATAGCTGCATGGAGGCTTGTAACAACTATAAGCCAATAACCACAAGATAATAACTAGCAAAGCTGTCAAGGCCACTGTCGTTACGATGTCATAAATAATTCTTATTTTATCTTCACATTCTAGAGCAGGTAAATAATATGAAGCGACCGACGGGCTTGTAAATATTTAGTGACCTTATGTTGGGAATTTTAAAAGCGACGATAAACCAGACATAAAATATATCATAAATCGATAACATTAGAACATCTAAAGAATATTAGAGAAGCACGCACGATTTGATAAAGTAAATAAATAATTGATGAGGTATGTCATTTCAAGGAAATTTTAAGTTAAGCAGCTTAATGTCAAAGATGAATGAATGATGAAAAAATGCTAAAGTGCTAGGAAAATAATCTTGATTCTAACCACCCACGCAGCTCGACAGGAAATCAAAGTCGAAACGTTTTGTCAAACTGATGAGGGATATAAATAATTTTCTAGTACTCAGTTATTTTGCAACATTCCGATGAATTTGATAAACGATATTTTATTGTTAATAATGATAACATTAGAAATTTGCAATGAGATTAAGATTTTAATCACGATGAGGTAGACGACAGAAGTGACGCCCCGCCGCGACCGCCGGCGCCGGCCGGCACGTTTTTGTTTACATTTGAGACTGGTTTAAGAAACCTGTTCGCTTATAGACCTCCGCAGTCCTAACGACGAATCTTCTTAAAGCAACCACACCATACTTGTATTGCAATTTTGAATTTATTACCAGTTCAGTGGATACCGTACTTTGAAAGCATCGGTTGATTCGAGAGCATCGGTTGATTCCATAAAATGTCTCAGCCGAATTTGCAAGTAATCAATTTAAATTACATAACGTCACATTACGTGATTTTTGTGCCGCTCAGGAGAGTCAGTCAGTCATGCAAGCGATAGTGAATTCCAATATTTATATAGTTAATTCGAATAGTGACGGACACATTCAACCTAGTAAAGTACCCAAACAATAAATCTCATTGCTCGGTCAATTGGCTATATTAGCTGCGGGTGCTAGTGAGGCCTTGGCGGAACATCTACGGGCACGCCTTGTCAAGCTTCCGACACTAGCGTCTTATCTACATCACAATACAATGCTAATTACATAAGAGATTCTAACCACGTAGACACAGCATCTTGTTTACATGAAGTTTGATAATCTTAACGGAATAATTTATCACTTGCAACTGTTTACTTCTCTAACCACAATAATTGTAGCTCTGTGTTCAATAACGAAGGGCCGCGTGAAGCTTATGACGTTGAGACAGCTGATCCAATAACACGGCACGACGGAGGCGCGCACAATACAAACACAAATCTTCCAGTGAGCAGATTGCGAATTTAAATATGTAAACAAAACCTATTTTATTTAAATTATTACGGTTATCGCGATTTACAGAACATTTCGTACATAGGAAACAATATCATCAGTAGGTTAGGACTTACCGTATCTTCAAGTTCTTTGAATTCGTTCAAGATTTTATTGTTATCAATCTTCTGACGGAGGGCCTTGACGTTGGCAGACATGGCGATCATATTGGCGGTGAGGTCGTCGACCTCCTGTCGCAGGCGGTAGAGCTGCATCTCTCGCACGAGGGTCAACGCCAGCAGCCACACGATGAGGGTGACCACGGCAGCTGTCAGCGCCACCAGCCAGACCTGTCCCCGCCTCTGCTTCTGCACCATCGCACCACCGTACTGTCGCTCAAAGTCCGCACTCATTAAATTCTTCGACATGTCTTTCACCTCCTGCATAGCGTCCGTCTTGGTGTACATCGTGCTGAGGAGCGCGTGGTTCTCAGCCATCACAACCCTGACACTGCACTCGCGGCACAGTAAAGTGGCAAACTATAAGCAATTAGCCGTTATCGGGTCATTATCGGGGTTCGTGGAAGGGTCGAAAGAGATAGCGTGATAGCACGTGCAGGCGCGGATAGGAGAGGGGTGCGCGTGTGTACGCGTGCTCGCTGAGACGGACCGGGAGCGAGTGTGAATGAAGCCGGTGAGGTGCGCGCGCGCAGCACGACGATTTCTAACCGAAACCGCAGAAACGACGCATGCACATTACTATACGTAATTTTGATATATCCTCAATATGCTATGTTTATTAGTATTAGTATGTATGTACGTACAGTTATTTAAACGATAGACGAACAATAATAATATCAGTAATTGGAAAACCAGATCGCTATAATAACTATAAACGCTTACTTGTAAGACATAGACACTTTAGACTTCATATAATAAACAAGATAAGGATTAGTTTACGTCAGAGCAATACCAATACTCGCCGACCAAAGTGCACCAATGACCTAACACGACCAAAATGTTTGTCTAATTGAGACAATATTGTGTTCGAAATAAAAAAAAATATATCCATATTCTCCACAAAACACTCAATTTGTCTGCGCGAATGTAACCGCGGTGCGCAATGACTGTGGGCTGTCATCAGAAAACTTAAATATTATATTATCCTACTTCCTACTAATGTTATAAATGCGAAAGTTTGAGAGTATGGATGGATGTTTGTTACTCTTTCACGCAAAAACTACTCAACAGATTTGGATGAAATTTGGAACAGGTAATTTATAACCAGGAATAACACATAGGATACTATTTATTCCGGGAAATTTTTATTATCCCGGGATAATTTTAGGTTCCTCTGAGATTCTAAGCTCAACACGGAAGTAGTTGCGGGCAGAAGCTAGTATACTATACTTTCTTTTAATGATGCTAATAATGTACTCAAAGCTAATTTATGTGCTTTCACAAGACAGGAAAATTACATAGATCATTTAACACAGAACAAAGATCGAGTAACCAGCCACATAAAGTTAGATATAGTGCCGACCCCGACAATGTATGGAAGATGGCAGTTTTTTTTTATATACCACTAAAGTGGCAAACAAGCTTACGGCCTGCCTGATGGTAAGCGGTTACCGCAGCCTATGGACGCTTGCAACACCAGGGGTATCACTCGCGCGTTGTCGACCCTAAAGCATTTGATAGAAAAAAGGAAATAATTATACATACATCCATCCAGCGTCTATCTGCACAGAAAGCAGGGCCATGACATGACCAACTGAACTGTTTCTCTTCCACATTTTATGCGATATCAGGCGGACCGTGATCTTGTCGGCGACCTTACATACCTACAAATCATCACTCCGTCCCTCACGGGGTGGTAGGCAGAGAGTACAGCGCCAGTAGCAAGAACATCTTTCGACTGGGTGTTCGAAAACTTAACTCTCAAAATGTCAAAATGTTCATACGAATTTTTAGTTCCACCTTTCACCATCGCAGCGCTGTTCATTTTCCCATACAAAAATAGTTGAAGGCGATACGAATACGTTGTCGCATGTTATTCTTGCTGTGGTTACAGAGCGCCATTTCACATCAGCTAGACTTAGGTAAAGAACAATGACAATTTGCCATACAGCATAACCTGACATCGATTTCAAACGACTATCCAAGATTTATTTTCTTCAAAATAGCAGGATCTATGTTCGTCTGTATGTATTGCCATATCCACCCTGTTTCAATTTATTTTGCTATCCCTCAAAATCTTATAAGGGATAAGAGTCATTCTGACAAAATGATTACAGGGCCCTTGATTTGGCCCGAGTTGAGTATATGTTCGTAGTTCAGCATAGCTTTCCGTCGTATAATGACGTAGACTAGTCGCGTGTTTGTTTAATTTATTCCTATTTATGTTCCACAGTAGTCCGTAGCATTGCTTGCATAACATTAGCAGTGACGCAAGGAGGGATCGCTCCATTTCATTTCTAGCACGGATGCTCGCGCGCGAGTTGCTCTAATGTCGGAGATCGATAGCTGAATGGAATGGAAGAGATTACATAATAATGTTGATAGTTTTCATATGTATATTCAATATACATATAAAGCTGTGGATAATATACTTCATGTTATACATCCACAAATGTCAGAGGTCAATGACTTACCTATACCAAGATAGGACTAGTTGAAGTTCTTTAGCGAAATGTTGTGTTTGACACACTATTAAGTAGGGATGAGTGGGGGCCTGCTAATAAGTATTAGTATGCCAATTAAAAAAAATAGAAATAGAAATGTTTTTATTTTAGATTTTAGTATCTTAATATTGACCAGAATGGCGTTAACTTCTATATAGTCTCCGTGGCACCCTGTATAGTCACACCACAAGCCACAAGGACGTATGTAGTGTCTAAGTCGGCGGCGGAGATTATTTTCTCCGTAAGTGTTGTTTGCCTGTGTATATTAATATCTTAACATAGTATAAAACAAAGTCTTAATCAAAGCTTCTCGCCGTTTGTACGCTTACATCTTTTAGACTACACAACGGTTTTGAATGCGGTATGCACTAATCGAAGGAGTGATTCCTGCGGAAGATTTAATGTGTAATGCACCCGTGCGAAGACGGACGGGTCGCTCGTATCAACTATATGAATCCAAAAGGCTTCAATCTTGAAAGGGAAATCCCATTTAGCCCTACAAATCTGGAACTCTTACCAAAATACATGGAGCTCTGTAACGCCGCTTCCCTGGGTTGGGTGTTAATATCTGCGACACAGTTTTAAACTACTGCAGATATTATCGCAAAATTATTTTTTTATAATATAGAATTTTTGTTCCTGAATAAATTTAAAAAACCACTGTTAATTAACACCACCTAGGAGTCTCGTGTATGGATGAAGATCTAATAAATCAGTATAAGCGTTGTAAGACCCTATGATGGACGTTTTTATTATACCACTAAGGTGGCACACAAGCATACGGCCCACCTGATGGTAAGCAGTCACCGTAGCCTATAGCCGCTAGCAATACCAGGGCCACCAGGGGTATCACGTATCAGTATAGTTTCTTTCATGCTCATCAATGTCTTCATACACGCCCCAGGTTAAGTTTGTTTATAACAATATCTCTGTTATGATAATATTAAGAAGATTAAACTACTGTTTAATATCATAATATTATTTACTTATTACTAGTATATATAAGTTATTACTTTTCGACATAAAGTCACGTTCTGTTTGTTTTATTTTGCCTAATGTTTGACGCGCAACTTTATCCGGTAAATATTTAAATTAGTGTCGATTCTGTTGTACAAAATCACAAAATTAACTAATTTGACGGGACTGAAAGTATTGCTATTCCTTTCCCATGTGCGGGGTTAAATAAGGATGGAGTCTTGTCAATGTAAGAAAGAAGAAGAAGAAGAAGTCATTCTGACGTCATTGTGACGTGACAGCAACAGCAACATTTGACGGATTTGGCGAATTTGACTACCAAAGACACAATCTTTTCTGCTGTTTATCTAATATGGCGATAGACTGATTGTGATTTTCATAAGAAATACGGAACTGGTCTTTGTATTTCATTAAAAACCATTACTATTTCAAATATACTATGACAAAGCCTATGACCTGAAGTAGCAGCCGACTATTAAAAGTTACAAATGGATCATAATGCAAAACTATCTAAATGAGTTTAGGTACTAAATTATTTGACAGACATCAGTTTGAATTAATTATAATTATGTAAGTGCGTAGATTTCATATTTTAAGATATTTTCGTGATAATTATTTACGATAGTTATCTTGCTTACATCTATACTTATCTGCAACTACGATAAGAAATTAAAACGTTGTTTGTTTTGCTTTATGTTGTAAGTATCGTTATTATGTTGTAACGTAGTAATGACGAAACCGCTGGTCTATTGTTTAACCTATGCTAGGGGTCACGGGTTCGATTCCCGCCGGGGTGGGGCAAACATTTGTGTTTGCTTCAAGGTGATTGGTATGTGTTCATCATCATCATCATCATCTCATAAGAATGTATTTATAAAAAAAGTATTCTATGAGCTACCTGGTTTCCATAGTACAAGCTTTTCTTTGTTTGTGGCTAGATGGCTGTTTTCTTTATTTCGCTTATTCCTGATTTCTTTGCTCCTTATCAGAACGTAAATAATTACCTTATTACCGTATCTAGAAGGAAAATACCCTAAATATTGAGGGGTGCAAATTTTACTCACAGAAAACACATTCTTACGATTCAAACCCTAAGCATCGATAATATTGCCTGCCATAACATTTCTAAGGATTTAACGAATGTTAGTCGGTTCGAAAACCGGCAAAGGCAACTTATTAAAAATCCATGAAAGGCATTACATAAAATATAAAAAATAAATATTCTCGCTCCCTTTGTCGTCTTATACGAATACAAATAAAAAAAAGACATAATTAATCATTTGAGCGGCAAGCTAACGCGCCTGTAAAAACTAAGAGCCCATCTAGCATTTAAACAATGAATAAACTTACAACGAACGATTAAAGTAATTTGTTTACTAGATTAAAATGTGAAGGTGAGGTGAAGTTAGAATATTTTTTATCGCGTACCTACTTTGTATCATATTCAATTTCTAAATTAAACGAGATAAACGTTACTAGACAGACTCACTTATTTACAACAACAAGCTTTTGCCTCGTCTTGTTATCTTACTAAATACGTTTTTCAAAGTAATTGCTATATATAACGCTTCAGGCACTTCTTTTCTCTTAGAATTTTATTATTTCCATTTGTAATATTATACGTTTTGTAATTGAACCTTTGTATTTACTATAAATTATACTCAGTGTATTTTGTATGTATGTTTTTAAAAATAAAACATTTAATTATTCTTTCATTCATCTCATCTGATGTCGCCTCTACTCTCATAGTAAAAACATTGCTTGTTTGTTCACCAGATGGCGCTATGGGATAATATCCGAAAACAAAATGAGTATTATTATCATCATCATAAAGACAATATACCTAAAATAAGCAGATATTTTAATTTTGTTATTTCCAATAGGTGTTTCAGTCAGAAGAGGCCACGTTGTTTGTTTTTTTATACCACTAAGGTGGTAAACAAGCATACGGCCCACCTGATGGTAGTCGGTCACCGTAGCCTATGGACGCTTGCAACACCAGTGGTATAATACGCGCGTTCCCGAACCTGCACAAATCTCTTCGCACCCATCTTGATGCTGTTCAAACCCATGCTGTTCTCCTTTGGAAAGAAAAACACGTTACTTATAGTCACAAACATTCACTTATAATAATTTATTTCCTTTAGGCTGCCCTGTTTGCCGGATGCCGGACAATGTTCAAGCCAGGACTTTGATCACCTGCCGAATACCGAAGTTGCAGAAGGTCAAACAGGAGACGGGGCGGGGTGTGGCGCTATCTGCTTTTAATGTATTGGCCCATTCCACTGGAGAAAAGGTCCAAAAGGCTTTGCCCATGGGACAGCAAGATCTCCATAAGATGAGATAAGTATGTGGTATAAGAACCTATTCCATCAGCTTAAAATATCATTATATGATACCCCCTGTTGTTACGTCCATAGGCTACGGTAACCGCTTACAATCAGGCGGCGTATGCTTGTTTGTCACCTTAGTGATATAAAAAAAAACGTATAAAATTATCTTTAATAACCGAGACCTCACGTAAGTAGTTGTAGTTAGTTGGACACAAAGTGTCTCTGGTTGATATTATATTATCTACTCTGAGATAGTATCTTCTTTCTCAATAGTAGGTGAAGGGTGCTATCTGACACTACCCATATAAGATACAAGGAAAGTCTATTAGCCTATTTAAGCAAGCCTTGAGCTAAATGCCAGGACCTTGATTTGTATCTAAAGTAGATTACATAGTGCGTTATATGATGCCAGGTATCGGGTAACATACGGCCTGACCTATTTACTTCTATTGTTCTACTAATAAGATTTAATATGTTATGTAAAATATACATTCTAGAATTTTAGAATCTAGATTTAAAAGTACTTTTTTTTTATAAAAACTGCATTAATAATTATGACAATCTATACCCAGCCGCTATGCGGCAAAGAAAAAAGGAACACTTACAAAAATAAAAATAAATCGGCCAAGTGCGAATTGGACTCGCACACCGCGGGTTCCGTACTGAAAACAAACCTTTTTAATTCGATCCTTAGATACTGCTATTAGCAGTATCTAAGGATCGAACCGCAAATAATCAGCTTTTTTTTTCAACATTTTATTTTACTTTGGCGACGGTAATGTGTATGTATAACCCATGCATTACAACTTTCTAGTTCTAAAATTCTCTGAGCTAAACCGCGAATAGACAGACGACCGACGGACATGGCGAAACTATAAGGGTTCCTTGTTGACCCGGACTCGGCACCCTAAAAACCGGCGGCATCACTTCTTTGTTCGCAAAGTTCCATCTACCTTGAATTGATTCAGGTGTTACTTTGCGGAAATTCATATTTATAGAATACAAAATATATTATAATTAGCTTTGTCCGCTTAAATGAGTGTGATACGGTCGAACGGCGGCACCCTGATAATGGGACGTGGAAGTCCCGAAACACGTGTCGGAAGAATCCACGCCTGAGCTCACACCTGGGCGCAGGTCATTCGACCGTATAACACTCATTTAAGCGGACAAAGCAAATTATAATATATTTTGTAATCTATTCCATCTACCTTCATTATTTGATCTGAGTTTATAATAAAATTATTAACATCTCTGTGCATTAAACATTATAAATGCGAAAGTATCTTTTTATCTCTGTTAGTTTGCTACCTTCTCACTGCTAAGCGGCTGAATTGATCTGTATGATGCTAGTCATGAAAGTGTCTATCTTGAGGAAGAATATATGGTACACTTTTTTTTATTAAATTCTAAACGTTGTTTTGTTAACCACGCGGTCGAAGTCGCCTGTCACAAGCCACAGGTAGTAGGTTTGTATTTAACGGAATAAATTTAATGAAGATTCCTATCTCACCAAGTGCAATCTACGCAAGTACCTGCCCCGACACACTCACACATACACAGTTCACACCATAGACAAAACATGCTGGTACCTAACATACGCATCCCATTGTAGTAAGATTCACCAGACAGCACGGCACCTATGTACTCTAACGTTTACAAGAAAACTTCATCGATACAAACACAGAGCAATTGATCGTTTACCTCAATCGAATGTTTCCAAACAAAGGAAGCGCTGAAAGATGCGCTACTTGAAACCTAACAATCCAATCTAGCCCTGATCGTGAACCAAAGCACTCGTAAAACTATACAATAGAGCTCATTACAGCTTGTAATAAGTATACCGCATGTATTTCAAAGATTGCATCGAATCGAATCGTTCAAGCTACGATAAATGACTCATAGTTGGAAGTTCAAATGACAAATTCCTAGGCATCAATCAATTTAACGCCATTACACGTGGTGAATAATGAGTTCTGAAAATTTCAGTGAATACGTGCCATGTGTTAATCGATTCACGTAAACGATATTGGGGCAAGCAAAACCTACATCAAAACAACTGCTAACGAGCTTCCAGTGTACTTAAATACTAGGTGTTGGTTTCTTGAACACGTGAACATGCAGGCGAGCACGTAGGTACCTAACTAGGCAATAACAGCCGACCCACACATTACTTTATAGACAAGCATGCCTACGTTGAAAGGCTTCTTAGAACACCCTGTTCCGATTTAGCACAATGGTTAATTTAACGCAAATTGAGGATGATGAAACTATCATAATCCACCCAAAATACAGACGAGCTTGAAATGGTTATCAATGAAATTTGGCTCGTGACAAACATGACATTGCATAACTCAAACTCAAACTCAAAATGATCTTTATTTGACTAGACTTTACAAAGAAGCACTTTCAAATCGTTAGAATCTACCACCGGATTCGGAAGGTAGTTTTTGCTGAGAAGAATCCGGCAAGACACTCAGCAATTATTTTACTCTTTTAAAACCAAAAACTCGTTTGCAAGTTTCCTCACGATGATTTCCTCCACCGTAAAGCTCGTGGTGTGACTACTTACTGGACTCAGAAAAACTTCATTGGTTCAGACCGGTGGAATTGGGACTTGCGTCACTAGAATAACAGGCAACCCTCAACAGACGATAAATTATGCACATTTGAGTCTTTATAATCTGTAAATAATGAAAAGTAATAACTTCAATTTTATTAATTTACTTGTCTAAAAATACCTACTCGTTAAAAATAATTGCGGTCTTTTAGACTAAGTACCTACTTAATTCGTATTATCATACATTATTATGGTTAAACTTAAACCATGGTTTAGTTAGCCGAAAGAAAATAGTATATACCTAACCATAGAATTTCCCCGTACTTACATTTTGTTTTTACATGTCAGGATTACATCAATTTCTCTCTGATGGAAGATATTTTGGATCTCATTCTTCTTCTTCTTCTTAAATGGATTCCATAATTTCCATATTTAAAACACAGGTACCTTCGGCCAGTTCAATGTAGCTGTCAGAGATATTATACAAAATACCTTTTTATTATCATTGGATGTAGTAAGCAAGACAGATAAGGCGAATATTTTACGCAGTACATTATGTACTCTGAGCACATACTCGTATGTACTTTTATAAACATCGAACTTGGTCTAATCTCCCGACGTGTTCTATCCCCAACAAAGGAAATTAAGTTTGTTACCTCTTTGTTACATTGGCCTTCTATCCGAAAAAATAAAACCTTTTCTCCGAAAGGAAAGTTTTTTTGTTTGAATTACTTTTACTAGAGTATATTGGTGACGTGTATATTGGGGAGTTTTAGGCGGGAATCAGGCGGAGTGGTTGAATTTTTTCCCAGTGTCTCACAAATTGTGTTATAGTGATCTTTAATGTGTATTTTCGGTGTCGCTATGTGCATTAAAGTTTTATTTAGTGACTGATTTAAAGGAACATTGGAAATAATTTAACTTTGGGTTGTGATTTATAATTTTGGTCAATAGGTTACCTGACCTAAAGGCGTGTTACAATCTGCTACTGCCGTGCATTGTCTCCAGAAACTTCAATAAGCATTAGAATGCATGACACTAGGCATTTTAATGCAACAAATACGAAAAATTTAGAAACTTGTAAATTCTCTAACACGACACTGGCAAAATAGTCCCTGAAGAGGCATGACATTTTGTACAGTAAAGTTTCCAACACGACACAATTACCGTTTCAGCTACAGTTGTAATAGACTACCTAAAATGTTACTGTTTGAAGGACCATAATGACACCATTGAAAAACAGTTATAGAGGATTTAAATAGTGAACATTGTTGCTATTTTTTATTAGGTGATTTTATTTATCTAACTATTTACAATACATTAAAACATAAACTTAAATTCAAAACTTAAAATAAACTTAACTTAGAAGTACAAAACTTAAATACCTACGAGTAAAATAAATGTCCCGAACCACCGTCACGGGGAAGTTTGCCATTATTGTTGGTTTCAGTTGGCAGTAGTTCCTGCTAAGCACCTCACTTGGCACCACAGTACTTTCAATAGATTGAAAGCTTTACTATGATATATGGTCCTAGGCAGGTAATTTAACGAAATTAAATATTGATCAGAAATACTGATTGTGCAATCCCAATCAATAGTTCAATGAGGGCAACTCATGAATCATAAAGAAAAGGTAAATATAAATGTTGTTTCATACATTTGTAGTTCACAATCAACGCATGGTAACGTAAACACCTCAGTAGGTTAACACGAGGTAAACACTCATCTTCGGAATCCTTTGTTTGTTTTATAATGCACATGTGTCAGTGTCAAATGACAGTTAGGTATTCTCCCGTTACTTTTGGGTTGTTGAGGCTTAGGAAGCTTGAGTTATTATTCTGAGGTATATGAATATTTCAAAATAAATAGATCTCATAGAGCCGTGGTGGTCTTGTGGTTGAATCAACGGCCTGACATCTGATGGGTTCAGGTGCAAATCCCGGCCTGTAGCATTGAGTTTTTCTAAGTCTTAGTACAGTGATTAATCACATCATGAGCTAAAAAAGAGAGGTAGGGCGAATTGGGATCTCCCGTGGGTTTTCCCATTAATAGTGGAGCCGCCCGAATGGGGAATGTCCCTCCGTCTAACAGAAGACCGCAGTGAAACTACCTACTTTGATTTAGTCTTGTGTTTCTGCGGTGAGTAAGGTTGCCAGTGCTCCACGAGGATACGCTGCGTTACCAGTGATGCTGCTAGCACAGGGAGTCCTCATCAACAAAAGGGTTGGCAACGCGTTAGTGATATCCTTAGTATTGCTAGCGGCTATAGGCTACGGTGACTGCTTACCATGCCGGTGCCAATGCCGGTGCCAGTGCCGATGCCAATTACCATTAGGTGGGCCGTATGCTAGAGTGCCACCTTAGTGGTTAAAAAAACTGTTGTTATTGATGGTAAATTCTAAAAAAAAATACAATATAAGATAATGTAACCCACACAATTCAGGAATTCAATTTTAAGGACTCTGAAACTCACTATTGCTTTATTAATGTTTAATACAGGAATAACCAAAATCAAGAAAGAAATAGCGCTCGATAAATCCGAAACAGATATAGGTATGTACCTATACATAAATGAAGTTGACCTGGAACGCCAAGTCCTTACAATTAAAGGTTTATTGACTTTTATTGAGGTTGCTTATTTTAGGATATCTATGACGAATGTGAGGAGAGGTATTTAAAGAATTACTCGATGCTCTAACAGTTACTTGACCTAGAAGTGGGATTGTGTGTCCCCAGACAGATGGTTCCGTTACGGCTTCCTTTTCGTTACACCTACCTACAATGCATAATAATTTTACGATGAGTTTACGTCGTCGCTAACAAAGGACATAATCCATGTTTCATTGAGATTTGGTCCAAATCTGAAAGTGGCGGCGAACGCATTTTTATTGTAAAAGTATTCTGGTAAAACTTGTCCGTCTGAGCATTTATTGCACTATGGCACTATCTATCTGTGGCACCAAAGCTGGACAGTACATTTTCATATGCTTCAACAAAAAGATCAGATTTTCGATTTAAAATAAAATCAACTAAATTGGTCCTACAGCTTTGGTGCCACAGTAGAAAATGTTCATACGGGCAAGCTCTAACAGAATACACCAAAAAATGCGTGTTGGCCGGCACTTTTTGATCGATGATGTCCTTTATTATAAATTATCAAATAATCATTTTTATCTGAAGCAAAAAAAAACATATGACCATATGTGATTCTCGGGACGACGTGAGCTTTTAGCTGTTTATTTACTTATGATCTTCGAGACCATCACACAGGCGACACGAAAACTCGATGCAACAAGTTTCTCAAATTTGTGCCAAATGAAAAGAAAGTTGAGAAATTAGTTTAACCAAAGCATTTAACGAGTTGGGTCCAAAAACACAGATATCTTATAAAGTTCGATTGTAAAATTATTATAAAGACGTAAGATATACTTAGGCATAATATATTTAAGTATAGGCATTACGCAAGTTATAAAAAAATCTATGTAAGAAATGCGCCAAGTTCTATGTGCCGGTTTAGGTCATTCATATCAATGGTAAATGTTTTTTTTTTTTTTTTTTACATAACTAAAGGCTGAATACTAAAACGGCATTCAAAGTCTGAAAGTCCACGTGACTATTTCTTAGGAAGTCTTCAAAGTGTAATGGGTTCGATTCCAACATATCAGAATTACTATTTCAATACTGGTAGTAATAAAATCTTTCGACTACGTATTCGAAAACGTAACTCTTAAAAGATCAAAATTATTAATCGATTTTTTAATTCCACTTTTCGCCGTCGCAGCGCTGTTCATTTTCAAAAATAGTCGAAATCTATACGAATACGTAGCCGAAAGTTATTCTTGCTAAGTCTACTGATATCCATTAGCGAATCTATTATAATTTGTAGAATCAAAGGTAATCTGAAGCCAATACGATGACAAAATTGCAATACAATTTCTAAACTGCATAACTGTAAATTAGCATAGCTAGGTCTCAGTGCATTGAATTTCGTTTAGTTTATTGTTGATTTGTTCATTATCACACCTGTTGAGATCGCACCATAGCTAAGGTATTCGATGAGTTCGCTAAAATATTACTGTCTACGTACGTATTTGTAATGCTATTTGAATACCAAATGTCTTAAAATAACAAAAAAAATTAAAAAAATTGTAAAAGTTGTCATAAAGAATATTCGTAGTCAGACGTCGATCGTAAAATAAAATAATGATACTCCATGAAACGAAGTCCTTTCTCCATATTTCACAGTGTTGAATAATATTTTTTCTATTTACGTTGAGTTCAATTTGGGCACTATATATGTATAAGGTTACATAATACGTACGTAGTATATTATCTACTCTGAGATAATACTTAAGCTATTTTACAAGAGAAATAAGTAGATAATCAATACAATCATCTTCCCAGGCTACATTATCTCATTTATAGCATCCTTAAATTTAAGAAAGCATTTTTTATCTGTCAATGGTAGGATATGTACAGAAATTGGACCAACAAACAAGGTGTCACGGTGTCAGTGTGTAAACACACCGTAACAGTAATGTGGGGCAATGGCAGATTACTCACTCTTCACATCACTCTCGCCCTACTGAGCGAGTACAATATCTCATAAATCATTCAGCAGATTCTTCATTTACGTATCGACGCGTTTCTTTTTTTGTTACGTGCAATTGATCATGTTTTTTACTACGTGCAATATTTGCATGAATCATAATTTTGATACCTATTAATTAATTAATTCGGATGTTAGTTGCACGCCGAAAACAATAAAGTTTCAATTTTTTTTTTCTACAAAATCAGAGACAATCGATGTAAAATGTAAGCATTTTATTTCGTACGATCATGTGAATCAGGCTCAGTGAGTCACGCACGCAGGATCCAATTTCTTTTCACTTCGAGTCATAAATCTGTTTCCTTGTAACCGGGCTTTCTTACTCATTACGGTGGCAGGTACATATATAATCAAAGACGGTGGCATCGTACCATTTTTCACACCTAAATAATAATTTCCTTATTTAAAAATAAATTAGTAGATGTTAGTAAAATACATGAAGCCTTTCTGTTATAAATGCTATTCATATACTAAAAGTTTAATTAATATTTATAGATTTTTTATAATGTGTATTTTTATTACACTATACTAGATTACTACTAATTGTAATCTTCAGTTTTAGTTCAATTGGCATGCGAAATATAGAAATATTCACATAATTTATATTACATAACGCAATAATTATAAAATAAATATAATCTAGTCTCCTTGGAGCGGTTTTTATTCCATCCCATGGAATCTTTGCACATAACCTTGTAAGTTTGTAGTCATGTTGAAAGTGCATACGAAAACGCAGTTTGGCGCGCGCCTTCAGAAATAGTTCCCGTAGCCAATGCAGGTCCGGATTTTGCGTAATAAGGCGGGCGGAAAATATTAGATGCATAGAGCTTTCCCTGACAGACATTGTTCTTAAGGAATTATTTTATAACAGATACAAATATAACAATTAAAATCTGTATTGTGTCAAGAAATATAAGGATTTATTACGGAAAAAAAACAATTAGGTACCTATAATATATTTTATATATTTTTACTTGTAATATCATTTAGTTTTACACATTCAGGTGAAATTAGATTGTGATAATTTCCCAGCTATGTGTATGAGTTTCCCTCTAATAATTACGGTTCGGTAGATTACGAAAAACCTTTAGCTATCATACGAAAGCTAGTCAAACCAGCTGATTAAAAAATATGTAGTAAAATTTTCAATTGATTAGGGTTGGCGTTTTGTTTATATACTTTATCAAAGGGTAGGTGACAGTGAAAATGCAGCCAATATTTCTGTGGCAATTTATTTTGCGTTTTAAGCCAGCCCTGTTGCAGACAGCTATTTTAAGGACTTGCAATAATAACCAAGATAACTATACCAAACCTACCTATAGGTAAATTTAAGAGGAACGGTACGAAGTACCAGCTGTTGCATACTTTCGCGTCAATGTTTCCCAAAGTGTCACCTTAATTAATTTAAAACGTATTTTTATTATTCCCATCCATAGACTTCATAGTTTGTTTGTGACAAGCACGTTTCCTGTTACCCATACCCACAACAGGACGCTGTTGTGTTGTTCCGCTCTCATTCATTACGTGAAACGAGATGACTTTTAAGAACTACGTAAGTAGGAAGGAGGTAGGATGTAGGTACATTATATACCTAAGTAACTTTCGCTCGCAAATTTTACCATAGATTATAGTCTACTTTATATTTTCTCTAAACCAACTTTGATGAACTCTTTGGCAGAATGATGGAAAGTGAGAGTTGAGAGTTGGAGCAAAGAAGTTGAGTAGTTTGTGTACAATACATAGTGTTATGTGTAGAATCATGTGTACTCGTGTGTAGTACAATTCAACTGAAATGCACAATGCGAGTATGCGCTGAAATAGACCATATTCGGAAGCTCGATCAAATAAAACCGATAACAGAATGTTATGCTGACCATTCGTGAAACATCCAAGTTGAACGATCCTTCCTCGCGCTAATCGCGGACATTCCTCGGTGGCCGGCACTCGTTCCGTTCGCTTGCGCACATTATCGCAGTCCGCTACCGCAACGCCAGCAAGCAAGCGTCAAGCTAGCTAACGTCAGTTTGAATTTGGCGCGCAGACACTAGACAGTGGTCGCGAACGAGTCGCGCGCGCCCTTGCGGAGGCCAAACGCAAACCGAGAATTTATCAAAGCTCGTTTGTGTATGTATGTTTACTTTTTGTTTATTTATTTTCAATACGAACGAACTGCTTCTTTCGTTATAATGAATAGAAATAATGTATAAAAATATATAAATTAAAGTGGTTGAAAGTGAGGCTGTGTGGTGTGTACAATTATATGGGTACGTAAAGCTGTGATTTTTTTAACAACTCGCGTTTATCATGTGTGGCTGCGGTCGAGCAATCTTTAAGTTTTACATCCTTTGTTTAGGAACGAGAGCGGGCGCCTCCACCAATGTTCGCGTAAACCGTAGTACTACGTACTACTAACAATAATATTTACATTATAATGGACGGCGAAAGAAAAATACACATAAGCGAGGGTGTCCCCTTGAATTCAGGTGCGGCTAACATATTTCTGAATACTGGTAAAAATACCAAAGTAAATTCACCTGATGGAACCGTAATACATCTAAATACAGGTGAATATTTATAATTTTGTTTTGTTGTAAATAAAATATTGCAAAAGTACCATTTAACTGAAACGTGTTACTTTTTGTGTTGCAGAGAAACCGTCAGACCTCGGCGTCCACATAAACACGACGTTCTCAATAGCGTCTTCCAAGAAAATAAAGCTTTTGTTCGTGTTAAACTTTTTGTTGAGTGTTATATGTATGGTTATAAGCAGTTCTGTGGCATTCTATTACTGGAACGAGATGATTTCGATGAGAAGGCAGCTAGATTTGATAAAGGACCATATATCTATGCACAGCTTCAATCCTGATAATGTGGTGCAGAGTCCTTTGGTTGCGCGGCCGCAAGACATCGACGCGCGCCGGCCTCGCATGGAGACAACAATGGTAGAAGACAGAGCCCCCTTGAACCCTAGAAGGTACTTTGTGGAGGACCTTGGAGAGGACATGTTGCTGGTAGACTCTAAGAAAAAGACCACTGCCACTGAGAATGCTCCTGTGTTTGACTTAGTAGTGCCACAAAAAGGTATTGTAACTTTTACATCTTCAAGAAATTAGCACAAACTTCACCTATGTTATAAAAAAATTGAATTCTCCTATTACAGAGTTATTGGTCGCTCATTTCAATGGTGCTGTAAGAGAACTGAATCTGCATTCTCAATGTAAGTACTAATTAATATCAAAACATAACACTGAAACACAATCCGTTCTACTAGAGTAACTGCAACCGCTTTGTTTACTTATGAATTTATTTAGACAAAATTATCTGCAATGTGATTACCTACTGTCAAGTCCACTTTTCTTACATAATACTCATTCAGTTATACCTAGATGAGTTCCTATTTATTTACGAATGTCATGACTCAACGCATGACATAAAACACCTACAAACAAGGGAATAAGATTGAAAATTGCATATGAAACCAGTCATACTAATTATTTACAACATTATACCACAAGTATGTAATTGAAATGATAATTTATGCCGCAGGATGTGCTCAAATAGTATTTGCAAAACAGACTAGATAGTATAGCAGTGTCTTTTTTAACTTTATTATGTTGTAATAGAGTTGACATTGTTATGAGAGGGTTTATGTTGAAGTTTTTTCTGCTAGTAGTGGATCTGTGGCTATTAATGCCATTCTTATTATGAACTGGCCAGACAAAGATGTGTTCCTTTTGTGACTGGCCAGTGTGTTTATTAATTAAGCATCTGTTGTCTTCCAACTATGTAATGAAGATTAGACAGTCTATAAATCTACTGGGCATTTAAGTTAATGAACAGTTAAGATTAATAAACCTAACAGATATATTATGGTATTTATATTTTTTTGTGAGACATATAATAAAGAGGTAAACAATTATGTCGATATAAATGGGATAGTCTTAAAATTTACAAAAACTTGTTTGACCCAAAAAAAATATTTTTTCATAAGAATGACATTAAAATCAATCACATTCTCAATTCATCAAAAATACACAGATGCTAACATCCTTGTCATAGGAATTAAAAATTATTTATTGTTTTACCAACATCTGGCTGGAAGTGCAAAAAGCATTTATGTTTATATGAATATTGCTTCATTTTAAACCTTTCTGGGATTTATATGGATACCTCAATTAGAAGACGACCTGTATAGTCAGTGGTTAAGCTATTGGCTCACCGCCGGTTCCATTCCCGCAAAACAAAATACAGGAAAATCTTATGTGCTTAGGTGTATTGTTTGTGGAAATATATATTCGCGACATATCTAAACAGTATTGAAGTCGGCACTGAATCTTACTTACCCTATATGCCTAGCCTAGCTGGAATTCGCCCAGGGTCTGGACAAAAAAGACCAGTTTTGTGACGTGCAAATTTCCATAAAGCGTTTATAATGAAACCACAGACAATAATTCAACTATGTATATTTATTTGTTTGAATTTAAATTATAGAATGAAACATGAGGAATGTTAATTTATGTATCATTGTCATTGCTATTATGTATACATATAAATACGTACATACAAGACAACTTCCGCGCGATTGTGTCTACTCAATCAGGCATTTAGACACCAGATGTGCCATCTATTATTACCAACGGGAATGTCAATCCTTCGCTCCCAGTTTTATAGGTCAATAAGATACTAAGCGCTCGTGCTAATATCGCCGCACATAAGTACTATATTTGACGCATACAAAAATACCTGGAATCTGTGGCTTACAGGAATAAAACTGTGTATCCTGGTTGCTTGACCTGCCAAGCAGCAACGGCACTGTCATTTTGAATTACTAGCGGTAATAAACTCTCGTCAAACCGCACAAAGTCGATATTTGAGTGTTTCGAATTACACGAAAATACCGGTTGCCGGCAATATCGCCAGCAGAGCTTTCTTAACGCTCTAATTTCGACTATAAGTCTTCAATGACGGTGCCGTATAAACAGACCTTATACCGTACAGATTTTTTTAACACACAAGTGGACAAATTTAATGGATTACGAAGGTTCGTAAAAGGTGCTCATGCTCAGCTCATGTGATAGAAATCATTAGAACGCCGATTAGAAACTTAAAAGGTTTTTGTCCACACCGTATAAAAAATGTTCCAGCCTCAAAATTAACATACATAACTTGAAAGTTTCATAACAAAAAATCATGTAAGGTAATTTTGCCATGACCTTTGAAAGCAGTCCAAAGTTACCCGAGCACTTTTGTTTTTTATTTCTGCCTCCCAATATCATAAAGAACTAATAACTATTCGCAAACTTCGAATCGAATACATTTCTGATAGTCCCTGTGGTTATGAAATTAGTTGACCCTACTTCAAACTCGACCTGTAAGTGATTTTGCCACACTTCGATGTTTCAAACGAAAGAAACCTGTCCTAATTTAATAATAAACTTTTTGAAACATGGTAACAGATTAATTTAATATAGATTACAAATGTATTTGGGCTTCAGCTTCAGCGCGGCAGCCGTCACCTTTGAATTACCAAGCTGTTTTGTTGTCGAGTTGATTTTGCAGGCTAATAGAACCCAAATAAAGTTTGTAATCACTACATATAGTATAAAACCAAGTCGCTTCCCGCTGTCTGTCTGCAGCTGCTGAGTTTTGCACACATAGGGATGAGTGCTTTGATCATTAAATCTGGCAACGGATTTTGATGCGTTTTTTTTAATAGATAGAATTTGTGTTTTGCAGGTATTAAACTTATCTGGCTAACGGCCGTGCGAAGCCGGGGCGGGTCGCTAGTTGTTATTAAATTTACCTGAAACAAGCAAGACATTGTTATTATCATTACTAACTTTTTATATTATAATTGTGCGAGAGCAATTCATTAGGGTTGTGATAAACAAAGCTTAACAGTTGCCAGGACGTGTTTTGGACATTGAGTTTTAACTGCAGTGTGATGTATTTTGTAGTTTTAGTTTAGGATACCGGCCTTTGAAGTTATATGAAGAAGAAACAAAAGAGGTTTGCAATCAATTCAGGGCTGAAATGGATAGGGCGCCACTTTACTCTCTGTTTACCCCTACGTCTCGGCGTGATGATATATTTTATATATCTATGTATATATCATTGAAGCTAGAAAGTATCTAGTCAATAGTCAAACATAGTGTGAGAAACTTAACATCCTGTATTATAGTGAGACAGTCGTTTCGGGAATTTACCGTGACTGATAATGCATGCTTTTATTAGAAGTCTGAGCTCAGTTGGGGCGCGATCGTTATGGCGCATAATAAAAATAAGAAGTAAAAGAGGTGTGCAAATAAAGAGTGACATGGCACTTTATACACTCTGCCTACCGCGAAAGCTATTTTCCTGATATATGTTTTTCAAAGTCGAGAATGTCCCTTCAAATTCCGTGTCTTAAAATCCCTCTCTTATACGTTTTGCATTGCGCCGACCATTTCAGATCGCACAACCAAAGTGGCAGAGGCAAGTCGTTTCGTTACGGTATCGCGGTACAAACTAAAAGTATTCGATATATATATATATATATACTTATAAACATATGTTTCCGTAAATATGGTTCTTGTTATCGTATGCCTGACCTTTGTGTTATAAGTGTGATAATATTCGGTCCGAAATGTGCGCGATGTGACCGCATGCCTTTGTGAATTGCGACTTATAATTTTTGGTCAGATTAACATAGTCTTATATTTAAATAATTTGACTATTTCAAACGTTTAAATCTTCCTATCATGACACAACGTATTGTATAAAGGGTAAGCAATCATTGTGTTTCGTTTTGACTAGTCGCTAGTCGCTGGTGAAATAACTTAACGAAGAGCTGCCTAACAACACTACTCTGATCTGATGTAGTGTTGTGTTTCTGTGATATAGCTTCACAAAGATACGCTATGGTAACACTAAGGATACGCACCCCGTGAGCTGGTGGTTTTGCAATGGTCACGGTTACGGTGACCGCTTAGCATCTCGCGTGCCTACGCTTGCTTCTCAAAGAGTTGCTTCTTATATGCGTCGTCAACTAGAATTATGGCAGATAATATTATCATCGCCAAAACGCTAATATTTATCTATTTAGGCCACAGTTCTGACATAAACAGATATTCGAAAGTGTTGATAATCCACGATAAAGAACATTTCACTAAATTTAATATTTTTATGTTGTTATTGTGTCTACCAACTACTATAGTCTAACAAATAGCTATCACCTGACTGAGGAATTAATAGGTTAGCTCATAGAAGAATACTATTATTATTCGGTTCTCAGTACAAAACTAATGAATAACTTACTCGTACGCTCTGTGTTCTGGCACTAAAATCCAAACACTATTTTCTATCTCTTTCATGGGCCATACGTATGATGAAGAAGGCTGTTGAAGACCGAGACCTAAATAATAAAGCATGAGTTCAGAAAGTACATCCCGCTAAATGACGTCACTATATTATTCCACGTTTAACACAAATATTTAAATAAATACACTGGCATCAGAGACATGTAAAAGACTTCCATGTATTTAATTTAGCCGTTAGGTCTTGGAAGGGAATGCCAGGCTATTAGACACTTAATCACACCGCCTTATTTCACTACTATACAACTACGAACAATAAAAGTATTATTGAGCGTAGACCGTTCGATATATTATATGACAACGAATGAAAAAATAAAAAAGCATTAAAATGAAATATTCAATCTAGTCTATTTTAAGTCGATTTCATGGGTAAATATCGGTTTATTATGGATTGCTCCCGGTTACTCGAGAATCGTTTGATTTTTCCACATAAGAAGTTAGAAGAACTTTCAAAACATATTATTAGAGCCATTTGGCGCTTCCAATACCAGACCATACCCTGCAATAATCTCTTCATACTCTTCTCTAAGGGACTGACTCCAAGTTATAATTGAGTTTCTAATGATTGACTATTTTGTTGCAGCTATTGTGGGTCCGTGGGTGCGCGACGCAGTCGTCTCTTCGAAGAGCAGCGAGGACCTCATAGAACTCAACACCAATTACTTCACTGTCAAAGAGAGCGGGCTCTACTTAATTTATACACAAGTGAGTACATAGTATTGTCCTTCTTTATGTGTAACGTCTTTACTACCATAGCAGCTCATTCAATCAGAGTAGTGTTATTCAACTATTAGTGTTACCATAGCATATCTTTTGTAAAGTGGTGGTACTGCCCCAGTCGGGAAATTTCTTTAGGCCCTCAGTCTGTCACCCCATAAGGTTAAGGTTAAGAATTTTCAGGAAGGTCTGAAATTATAACTTATCAGATCAATATTAGGATAAGACTTGGGATACTTATAAGTTATACAACACATGGGTGCCCGTTCGAGAATATTAATATATGTAATTAAGTTTGTTTTTCTTATTATTTTTCTTTAGTAATACGGACTTTAATGTAACCGATAAAAAAAAACAACATGTTTTTATGGCACAGCGAAGATATTGTTTTAAAATAACTTTTGATTTTAATTATTTCCAGGTGGTGTACTTCACCAAAGCGCCCAACTGCTACTTCGTGTGGGCCCGCGAGCCTGCTAAGGACCCCCGTCTCCTCGCCTCGTGCGCCACGGGCGACGACTCCAGCGCCCGCCCGCTGGACAAGTCGCAGATGTCGTGCTCCGTGCAGACCGTGGCGCGCCTACTGAAGGGGGACACCGTCAACATCGCGCAGAGAGAACCCAACAGGACGGTGTGGCTGCGACCGGGATACTCATACATCGGGTTCGTTAAACTTAGTTCCTAAAGGCTGTGACATTATTGTTAAGGAATCATAGTTCATCAAGGGAGCAGTGTGCTTTGAGGTTCGTTGTCTGTGGCGTAGCTGGCATGCGTGACCCCGGGGCGGTCGATGGTGTCACCCCAAGAAAAAAGATCGAATGACCAAAAAGAAAACAATAAACGCAATGACAAAAAAAATCGTACAATCATTATGCCGCTTACAAACTTGACTAGTTCTCTGAAGGTTGTTCTAATCCACATTTTCCTATTTTCAATGCCGTCTTTGTCTCACGGGGGCCCCAATAGCGCTTGCTTTTTGGCATCATTTCTGGATAGAAATAGTAATTGGATCCAGATCAGTATAGTGTATAAACACAAAGTAAACGAAAACTTTTTTCTTACTTTCCAAGTGGGCCACGAATTCTAGTGTGCCTAGGACCCCGGCCTGCCCGAAGACGGCCTTGCCTATTCTCTCTATCAGTTAATATGTTCCCCTCACGACCCCCATTCTGCTGGTACCTGAGACCGACCGCCCCCCAAGCTACGCCCCTAGTTTCGATCGTTGTATGCCGACGTTATACTGCTGCCCATTGCTTATACTGTGGCTGTACATACGGGAAGGTTAATGCCCTGCGTTTTATTGTTCGTGAAACTCATACAGGTATTTGGGTTTATTTGTATGACCCGAATGAGTATGGTCAATATTTTAAAATACGTGTTGGTACATTTTGTTAGAATTTTTTAAGCTTAATGCAGGTTCATTGCCTCGGGATTCCCTTTTAATAGTCATATATGTTACTACCTAAGGGTATGTCTCATAATTTAAGTCATACATTAGAGATAATATGTCTCATTGAAAATCCAAATATTGTATTAAATTTTAGTTGAGTATGAAGAACAGACATTATATAAACTAAAATGTGTTCCTGCTCTCCCAAGTTTGAAACAAGGCAAAACACATTTTAATTGTTATCAAATACAGTTGAGTTTTATAATAGTACGCGAGGCAAAGTAGTTTAAGAATATGAAACCGTACTGTTTATTGTGACTTCAACACTGCCTGAATGGTGCTACTAAAGATTGTTATTAAAGATATGCTGGCCAATATGCTTGGTTAAATATTTAGGTGATTGTGAGTGTGCCATATTGTAAATATGAACTGATTACTTATACATCACATTAGTGCTTTCATTCGTGTCTTCATAATATTAACTTATCGAATAAAACCACGAGCTGCCGTGGAGTTGTACTCGATTCGATAAATGTTACCATTGTTTATCGAATAGTATTTGTAATATTACATTTCGTTCTGTAACCGTCTGCGAGATCGGAGTACCGCAAATGTTGACACAACGTCTTTATCTTTCTTATCTTTTTATCGATTCGTTTTATGTAATCGATTTCTCTTAACGATAAGCCTCTGACATCAACGTATCGTATTGTCAAGTGTAATTAGATCTCTATTGTAGGTCGACCCCACGACTAGTACCAAATTCCACATTAAGTTTGACTAAAGTATATATATATTGTTTTTAATACGGAGTTAACCCGGTATGGCTAAGTTATCGTTTAGATTAATAGCCATACAGTCAGCTACATAAGTGTGTAGCGGAAGCAAACTAAATAGTTGCAAACTGATCATGCGTCAGGAATGCTTATGTTGACGACTGTATGCGTAAGTTGAGACTTGTAGCGTTCTAAACTACTTAATTATTGCTCAAGAGCATTTAAGACTCATTTTTTATGAGTATAATACGAATAATTTGTAAGTGCAACTACGCTAGTTATTGTAAGCTATATAATACTACAGTAGTTTTTTTTACTTATCAGTGTATTAAGACTTAATTATTTAAATATTTAAGTTAAGGTGCTGTGATTGTGGTGCAGATTTTTGTGTAGATTTGATATGTCTTTGTTCATGTTTACTTCGTTTGATTTATATAAACTTTTTTCGATTACTCACACAAAAAGAACACTGATGAAAATTGTTTAAATAAATCAAACTTTTATCAGTCATTATTAATGTCGGCGTATTAGTCATGTAAGATGTGATGATTTTTAATTATTTTGCTTTTGAACCTGACTGTACAACAGGAGTAGTTAAGATTAAGTATTGATTAGGTAAATGAAAACTGCCTTAGATTGCTTAGTATATTATTAAGAAATTGTTTTCCTAACTTTTTGTATCAGTTTTGTTTGACTGCTACTGAAGAATGGTTGAGAATTCTTCCGTAAATACCGTGATCTATTCTGGGCACGTTCCACAGACGTCACGGCAGTACACGTCTCAGAATAATGTAGGATCCCCTCTTGAAGAAAAGTCTTGATGCGGTTCTTTGTTAAAAAAAATGTTTTAAAATTTTCATGGTTAAGCAAAAACTTGCTCTTGATGACCATTACATTCTTGATATATATTTTTTGTTATTCTCCCTGTACATTTCTTTTGGTTCTAATTCTGTTTTTATGTTATTCGTAACTTCATTATTTTTATGTTGATGATTTGACATTCTTAGAATAAAATTATAACTTAAATGATTATAAAGAAATTCATAATTCTACAATTTATACCTAGTTAAAAATATTCAAATGTTAGCAATACATAAGTGTAAATAATAATTTTGGAAAATATTAATTACCCGTCCATTAATAAAAGTGCCTTAAAAAGATTTTTTATTTATTTATACATTTGTCCGAATACATTAGAATGCATGTCACTAGGCATTTTAATGCAACATACCATACTACTAAGAAACTTGATCTTTAACGCGACTGCCAAAAATCGTACTTGAAGAGGATTGATTGCCATAGTATGGACGAAGAAGAAGCTGTCATTCAAACATTTGTCAGTGTCATCTACGAGATGTCAATTTCTAAAAATTAAAGCGGATTGTATTTTTTTAACCTAACCTCAAAAATCTGTTTGAAAGCAGGAGCTTGTATTAATCATTTTGTTTACGGATTAATTAGCAACCGAACAATGCTAACGAGGTTTGTATATAAATAGCACACTTAATCAGTTATTCCTAAAGGTGTATACAAGATCTATATTAAGTTATTACAATATTATTCCAGGCTAAGATTCAGACGAGATTTTAGGCTCATTGTCAGGTGTTTATCAGACAAACCTACTGATAGCGATGGGAAAATCCCAGATATTAAGGCCCCGGATGAGATTAAGAAGAAAACTGATTCGAGTACTGAGAAAATCCAGCAATTGTTGAAAAGCATGATGGCTGAGCCCAAGATAAGCGAGAAAGAATACAGAGATAATTTCGCCACTGCTCCAGAGAAACCCAAGAGGCGGCGGCACAGAGACAGTATTGAAGTTAAAACTGAACAAGTTGGTAAGTAGATAGCAAGCAATTATTAATAACGTGATAATTTAAGAACATGCATTTATGCAGAATCCCTATTTTATGCTTTATTTTTACAACTAAAATGGTAAACAAGCAGGTAGCACTCGCAATAGTACTTATATTGCACTGTAATCTATGCAATTTTACCTATTTATTTGTATTAGTGTGGGATCTTCAGCTAAATATGATTTCGCAAAGCTTGATTGGTGTTTCAGAATGCCAATTAAACTAGGAGTCCATGCAAAATTAATGTAGTATCAGATGAATGACCGATTTGACTGGTGTTTCAATATTCCACCTGCAATTTGTATTTATGATAAAACAGTTAGTTCTTCTATATAGTATAGTAAAACAAAATTACATTTAGATTTTAAAATTTCATATGAATAACAAATTTATGTCTATAGAGGAAAATCTAACAAAAGCTGCTAGTGATGTTGCTCAAGCAATTGGTGGAGATGTTAAGCAGACAGAGGCTGAGCTTCTGTCTAGAGTACTTGGTAAAATCAACCAGACTTCTACCAATCTCAGGTAATCTTTACTTACTCATTTGTTTTAAGGCCATTTACCTACCTATATCAAGAAAAAGAAATGTTTCTTTACATAATCTTAAATGAGTCACTTGCCTTAGATCTTTTAAACTACTCAACAGATTTTAATGCAGTTTTCAGCAATAGATAGTGATTCAAGAGGAAGGTATTTATATATAAATCATTTAGTTTTTTTATAACCCCTTGTGTAATATGACTGTGGCGGATCGCTAGTAACATATAAATGAGAAGGTACTGTCTCTTTCCATAACTTGTCACCGCTAAAACAGTTTATAGCTTAGCAAATACCAATCAAACTTTTATGGTCGGGTAATTTAATTCTTAAGAACATAGGTTATCAGTGGTTGTTTAATCATAACTTCCATTAAAAAAATTCATCCCTTTCATATTCAAACTATACATAAAATAGTAATGACATGAAAACGTCTTATACGCGATATTAAATTGATTATTTACCTCCTGATAGGAGTTGTGAAGTTGAGTTTGAGAAGTTGAGTGTTGAGAAGAGATGTGTTTAAATCGCGAGAGTTTAAAAAACAGTATACATAAAATATACATGGAACTAAACATTACCTCATTCAAGGAGCTCTCATTGAATCTCAAAGGGAGTTATAAATTAAAATTTCCCCAGTGACCTGCTGGTGGGTATGAAGGTGGACCGCAGCAAGGACTCTGATGAAGTGGTACCGAGAGAGACCAGAGGCCAGCAGGTGAAGCGAATGGTAGACAAGTCCAAGCAAGAAACCAAGGCCACCAGATACACGGAGAGAAAGTTCAAGCCAAGGACCAATGAAGGGCAAAGAAGAAGGTACCTGGCTCTTACAGTAAATAGTAAATTAGTAATATTGCAGCGGTGGGTAGGTTTTCAGAACTCCTCGAGGGAGTCCTGTGCTTGTGAGAAAACCTGATTGCCCATTTTGGTGCTATCAACATTTGGAGCTTTTCACCAGAATACTGAAACATGAAGTATATCTAGCTATAAAAATGCATGCATATTTTTTGTTTATTTTGTGAACTGGATCATTACTAAATCAATTACGTACCAGTGCTTTCATACCATTAGTCAGTCACCTTTCTTCAAAAAAATACAACTCATGAATTAGGCAAAATGCATTCTGTGGATGAATCTCAAATAGTTTTGAATAATTTTATTATTGGTTAAAGATGCACTAATGCTGCATAGTAGTCTGTCTTTCAGTCTTGGAAATGGAAACACCAATGTATTTATAAATCGTTTTTTTGTTCACATTGTAGCTTACCCCAAGTCACCGCAGTGAATGTATTCAATGCTGAGCCTCTGGGCATTTTCAAAGATAAAGGCACTAATTATGGCACCAGACTGGACATGTGGGACAAGTTGAAGGAAAGGGAGCTGACGCTAGCCACTGCCCAGCCACCGGCCAACTACTTCCAGAAGATGATCATGTGGACTGAACAGGGGAAGGTGTGGAAGTTCCCCCTCAATAATGAACAAGGTGATTAATAGCCCTTCCCAAGCTTAATTTTCTTATTCTAATAAGGATGAACTGTTTCAAGTATTACTTTGCTGTATTGCTTTGCTGATAATAGGCAAACGTGCGTGCCCGATACGATATAGATAGCGACCCGCCCCGGCTTCGCACGGGCTTACACAAAACATATTATACATAAAAACCTTCCATTTGAATCAACTCAATCTATTAGAAAAACTGCATCAAAATCCGATGCGCAGTTTCAAAGATCTAAGCATACATAGGACAGACAGACAGCGGGAAGCGACTTAGTCTTATACTATGTAGTGATAAAATGTGGCAATACCTTCAATAGTCTAAAATTATATAGTTATTCTAATGCTGGACTATCTGTTAATTGTCGAGCGGCAACGTTAATGACGCCAACTTCCAGAACAAGTGGGGTATTTGTATTATTTTCTGGTGCTGCAGTAATGCAGTTTGCAGGAATCAAAATAAACTTAGTACATGAGCCCACCTACCAAGTCGCAAAGTATGCTTTATACTTCCATAATAATGTGATGAGTTAATAAGTGTTTTTGTGTAATATATTATTCCAGGCTTAGAAGAAGAACAGAATGTCCACTTCTCAGAACACATTTTTCTGGACACACACCTTGAAGGCTGGTGTCCCAAAAAAGGACCCATTAGGCATTTCATGGAGCTGGTATGCGTCGGTTTATCCAAGAACGCGTTCTACACCGTCAAAGAGAAAAAAGATCATATTTTGTGGTACAAAGAGTACTTTGAATCAAAAAAGGATTTGTTGAATGAAGTCGGAGCGTGGGATATAAAATCGGCCAGTACTGAGGCATCGGCAGAGAAATAATTTTATAGTAATAAATATAAGTAGTTAAATATTATGGTTGCTTTATATTGTTATACTAGCTTATTCCCCGCGACTTCGCCCGCGTTGCAATATAGTATGCTATTACGTCTATTACCCTTTTTCCCGTAGGAATGAAGTATATTCCCGCGGTATAAAGTAGCCTATGTTCATCAGGGATAATGTCGGCTTTTAATTGGAAAATTTCAAATCGGTCCAATAGTTTCGGAGCCTATTCAATACAAACCAACAATCAAATCCTCTTTATAATATTATAGTGTAGATTAATTCCAACCACCAATGGTTAAACAACCACCATGTTTTATTTTTGTGAACACTATATATTTAATTTGCATGTGGTAAGCAAGTCTGTGGCTCGCCTCATAGTAAGCGGTCACCGTAGCCCACAGACGTATGACAACCGATCTGTTTGAGAGGACTTATTGTCCTAGCAGTATAAATGCCATGACTCCCAGCCTGAGTATCCTCGAGGCACTCTCTTACCCGCCGCAGAAGAAAGACCAAGCTACATTACATGTGTTATTTGGCTCCGATCTCCGGTAAGGCTTACTGCCCCAGTACGGTAACCCATCCGGTTATTAAATCTGGACGGACCAACGAACTAATGAATTAATGTGTCAAGAATAGCAACTGTTAAGATGTAATATATATCAAATGAAAGATAATTTATTCATCTCGCGATATAGGGCATAAAAATTAACAGTTACATTATTTTTTCAATACACCATGATTTTCCATACATATTTAGCAACTCCGCACATGCAGATTTAGAGATGTCAATATTGATTTTATTAGATAAACGTTAATTGATAAAAAAAACTATATTTTTAATGGGTGAAAATATTCGTTAATATTATTTCTTCTTCTTCTTCTTCCTAAGTATGGCAATCAATCCCTTTAGGGACTATTTTTGCCAGTGTCGAGTGTCTGAGAATTTTCAAGTTAAAAATAAAAAAAACAATGTTCCTATAAATCTGTCACTAAATGAAACTTTACTGCACATAAGGACACCAAAAATACACATTAAAGATCACTATAACACAATTTACGAGACACTGGAAAAAATCTCAATCGCTCCGCCTCCAAAAACTCCAATAAAATATCACATGCATAAAAATATCATTGGCATAAAAGTATCTAAACGGCTGGGGATACAGACTTGAAATTTTGACAGTAAGTACCTTTTATGGCTTAAGCATCCTCTAAGAAAGCATTTTTGGAAATTCCACCCCTAAGGGGGTAAAATAGGGGTTGAAGTTTGTATGAAAATCCGTAGTTTTTTAAGTTAAACGCATGAAAATTGGTATTTGACCTTTCAGTTAAAAATTAATAAATACGTATTTCAGGTTTTTTGAAAATTCCACCGCTAAGAGGGTAAACTAGGGGATGAAAGTTGTGTATGAACTCCACTCAGAAGCAAATTTTGCGCGACACTCAATACTGACTTTGTGTACAGAATGTTCAAGGTCGGGATATGCCCTATTGCCTAAGAGGTACTGAACTATTCGACTAACCGATTCCCACAAGGCTATATTTTTTTATATGATATTTAATATCAGTGAATTAAGAAAATACCATTCTGGCAGACATCGCGCATTGCGTCATCATCCCTTAAATTTTGGAATTGAAAAAAAATTTACCACCATCCATATGACAACTTTTCTATCGTAAACAAACTGGCCACATAGGTACTTGTGACGGGCAACTACGGAACCCTACATTGTGTGGCCCGAGTCGCACTTGGCCGGTGATTTTATGAAGCTATGCTTAGTAATGATATCATTTGCGACTAGAAAAAATTCACCATTTAATCTTATGAAATAACTTATTTGTATGATGTTTAATTAAATACTATCTTCAAGTACCAATATTAGTTAGTTAGCGTATAAAGCGGAGCGGCCGGCGGTGTCAATGTGTGCGAGCGCGCTACGTTGTTGTGTGCACGCTCAAATACTTAAATTCGAGGGCTTCTAATATGTTGGAGCGTCCTTAAATCCTGTATGTTACAAATGCGTACATCCCAACTAATTTAAGGGATAATGAACCTAAAAATATCGCTAAAAATAAAACAAGTGTAAATTATCTTATTACTTCAATTTATTGCACCTATGGAAGTACACTTCGTTGCTTATTCGATGTTCGCAGCCGCCGTTGACAGCGGCCCTGGTTAGTTAACAATAATATCGTAGCTACACGACATACCTCATCCAATAAACATAAACCTTGGTCCAGTTGAACGTAAATTTATTTGCGCTTCAATAACACATTGCGCCTACATTGTGAACGTAGCGTGATGGCAAAAATAACTTTGTATTACCGTTTGTGCCGTCGCAAGGACCACAAATAGTTTTTTTTACCAGTAAGATAGCAAATAAGCGTACGGCCCGCCTGATGGTAAGCAGTAACCGTAGCCTATGGACTCTTGCAACACCAGGAACACTCGCGTTGTGGACCCTAAAAAAGTAAGTAATCGCAATTATATTCAACTGGACAAGGTATACGTGTTGATGAACATTAATACAAAAACATAATTGACTTATTACCTATTGATCAATTATTTTGTTTGAGCTTTAGTTAATACAAGTTAGATCGTCTTTCGATCCTAGATCGAGAGTGCGTCAAGACACTACCAAATGCATTATGATAGCTTCGCCATTCTCGCAACAACGACAATCACACCGGAGTCATATTTTCTAAATACATAGGTATATTAAAATACTGCAGTTATTTCATTTTCGATCAGTAGCAAAAAAATGGCGGCCTTGATATCAAATTTTGCCATGTTTTATGTATCTGTTACGTGAAAATCTGGTCAGAATTCTTGCAGTATTCATATAAAATAGGCCCGATTTGTGTTTAGACCAGAGAAGACTAACTTCTCCATTAGCTACAAAATGATAAGTGGCAGGTAAATATGTATAATATCAACGCATACATAACATTAAATTCAAGTTTATTTTTTATACCACTAAGGTGTCACACAAGAATACAGCCCACCTGATGGTAAGCGGTCACCGTAGCCTATAGCCGCTAGGTTGTCAATGAGGAGACACTATGCTAGCAGCACTACTACTAGGCCAGCGTATCCTCGTGGAGCACTGGCAAACTTACTTACCGCAGAAACACCACACTACATAAAAGTAGTGTTATTTCACTGCGGTCTTCTGTAAGGTGGAGGCACAGTCCCCGGTTTGCTATTAGAGAGAGTTATACGTTTACTCTATAACACGTAAAAAATACATTTGTATAAACTTTAATGTCCTGTTCATATTTTGAGACATATTTTTTTCAGTTTATATATAGCAACAAGGCCTTTTAACAGTATAGTTTCAAACCTAGAGTGATTTATAATCGTTTTTATAAATATTTCAGTAGCTTACTGTTGCGAGAATGGTCGAGCTATATGAACACGAGTACATATGAACATTACATTGCAACACATCGAGGCGACGCGTTGGGTCGGGACTAACATTACGATATTACTAGCTACCCATTCAACTGTTGTAAAAACACGAGGAACTCGTTAAATCTAAGTACATATTCTTACATTAATCGTCGTATACTTTAAAAGCCTCCAAAAATGTTCCAAACAAAATATAATAAGGGTACAAAAAAAAAAAACTTAAAAATCACACAAATTTGTACAAATTAGACATTTGAATATGTACATTTTTGAGATTTTTCGTCATTTTTTATTAAGAAGTTACAGGAAGGAAGCTGAAGAGAGGCTTTTAATCGAGGGGAAGTCGTAATTAGTGCGGTGACAGGAAACTTAAAGAAATTAAGTCGTATACATTACAAATTATTATGCTGCATTTCTTATGGTCTACAGAAAACAATACTGTCTTATCTTGGGATCCTTAACACATACAGCTCTACGAGACGAGACAAACTTAAGGATATCTGAAAAATATTACTATTAAACATATTCTTTTTATTTAGAGAACATATCTGATTTAGGTACTATCCCATGAAAATGCTGTGGCTTTAGTGGCCGAGTACAGAAACGCCCGTCAAATCTGATGCCACATTAGTTTTCATTGGCCTTCGACGATGATTCAAACAGATACCGATTTTGACGATGCTTCAAACAGTTACCGCCTTCAATCTTTGAAGGTCTTTTCATTATTCAGCCGTGAATGTGTTAAGGACGCAATATATATCAACGGATCCTAAAACAATCAAATACATACTACAATAACACAAACAAATGCATTGAAAATGTAAATACAAAAACATATATTTTATTTTGATATATATGTGCGTTGAAAAAGATCATTTTCAAAAGAGATGTGTCATAAAATATGTAAGTACATAATAATAATTGAATCATTAACAAGATGAACGGAAGACAGACGAATCTAGAAACTATACGTTCCTAGATAACGGAATCTTAGAAAAAGTTAACAGAAGGGATCAATTCACTCATCGTCACAGTTAGGTTCATTGGAAGAAAACGACACAAAATCAATGCATCTTTAACTTAGAACAAGTGGCAAGATTATTTATTTTGTTACAAAGCTAATTTACAGACACATTTTTGTTAGTATTTTTTTTATTTCAATAGAACTACAGCCAAACGTTTTTTTTAAATTTATTTGCGTAATACTGCACACAGATTGGGGCTTGAAATACAATACTAATTAATAATATTTTTAAAAAAATACTGTGTTTTATCAAAAAATATTGTCGTCGCTGTATCGGGAGATTAAATCGTTTGTCGTACTCATTAAGATTTGTTTTGGATTGGATGTTTGTGTTACATCAGGTCGAGATATCCTGCTGTACATATAATAAATCAGATTCTCACCATTTTTTTTATATTATGTAGTGATAAACAAACAATTCCATGTACCCATAAACTGGTAGACACTATAATATAGAGTGGCGGACTTGTATAAACGAGAAGTGAGTTGAACTATGAGATAAATTTACAAAACTATATGCAAGTAAAACTGTAAAGTAATAATTGTACAATCGGAATGATAAACCAGCGCTGGCGCCTTCAGTAATCACAACTTGGCGTATACAAGTTACTTTGGAATTTATCCCTTAGACATTACAACTTAAAATACTATGTACTTACGGAGTACATGAGACAATGTGACAGTTAATTTTAACTTTAATATAATATGTATGAAAATTAATTGCGTGAAATATGTTTTCCGTCGAAGATATATTCTCGATTGTAATATCTTTTAAATCATGTGAGAAGTGATGAAATTAGAAATCGGCCACGAAAATATGGGTTTACGTCATGAACAGATTCGTCGAAATCATTAATTATTATTGATTATGAACCTTATGCTTTTCGAACTAAGTGCGTAATTGACCGGGACGCCGTTGCCGAGCAACGCGAACAATTCCAAATTCAAACCGACCAATAGCGACAAAATGAGACAATTGCGCAGCCATATTTGCGTGGTCATATTCCATAGTTAAGAATAGTACGGAGAGAATCCATAACAGAACTAATGAGGAAATTATAACAAATAGAAGTTTAGCTAGGCATAGAAGTTGAAGGCCAACATATCGCTGCTTGCGGGACTTGCATCTCCAATAGAAAATTATTTAGTTAGTGCTAGTTCTGTACCGAGGCGGCGTTTCGTTAAATTCGTCATAAGAGTTGTAAGTGTGAGCGAGCGCACACTACAGCCGCACCGCTCGCACGGTCCGCGCTCGCAGCGATGTTTCGCGTTCAGTAGCCTTAGCAACAACAACTTTCGACTACGTATTCGTATCGCTTTCGACTATTATTGTATGGGAAAATGAACAGCGCTGCGACGGTGAAAAGTGGAACTAAAAATTGAATGAAAATTTTGACATTTCGCGAATTACGATTTCGAATACGTAGTCGCAAGTAATCCTTGCTCGGGCTACAGTACAATTGATTACAGTGAGGCCCAGTAATATTGTGTCGACGCTCGACGCATCGCAATTGACTTCGCTCGGGTGGACGGCTGAGTACTCGCGTGGCGCCATCTGCCTACATCACCTGCAAATACAAAAAAAACATTCTTAAGTTTAGCAAAAAAAAAACTACACGTGGAATGTAAATAACTAGCTGTACCCGAGATTGTGTATATGTGAAAGTAATTTTGATTTTAAAATTTTTGCGCTGGCAAGTAACTGAATGTCCTATATGGTAACCCAGCTTATAAGCTACCTCCATTGCAAATTTCATACAAATCCATTCAGCCGTTGAGGTGTGAAGTGGGTACAAACACACACACACACACAAAACATTCGCATTTATATTATTAGTAAGATTGGTAAGATAATAGTGGGAATTGGGTGTTCGGCATGTTTTACAAACAAGAAACATGTATTCTGTCAGTTGTCTGATAGGAGCTATGTTGGTGTGGTAAGCGTTCACCTACACTATCTGGCTGGCCTTGAGGGCTCCAGTATGTGCAGGCCTAGACGAGGCAGAGAGTATGGAAGTGTTGTGTTGGTGTAGTAAGCGGTCACCTGCAGGATCTGGCTGGCCTCGAAGGCAGTGCCGGGCAGCAGCACGATGGGCGCGGCGACGCGGCCGGCCTCCACGCACACCATGTTGGGGAACTCGTCGTCGCCGAAATCGGGGATCTCCTTCGCGTACTCCGACCACGGGTTCCAGATCACTGCCGGCACAACGATAACGTTATTCATTTCTTCTTCTTCTTCCTAACTATCGCAATCAATCCTCTTCAACGACTATTTTCGCCAGTGTCGAGTGTAAAGCGCGCTACACACGTTCAGTTTTAACTGTACAGTCGAACTGAAGGTGTGTAGGCAAAGCTGACAACTGTGCAGTTGAACTGACGATCGTAGATAGTACTGTACATTCAAAACTGTGCAGTTACAACTGTTATCACTTCAGTTTGACACTAGGGGCGTCAGTTATAACTGCACAGTTCGACTGTACAGTTAAAACTGAACGTTTGTAGCGCGCTTTAGAGAATAATTATCAAGTTTCTAAATTTAAAATGCCTAGTGTAATGCATTTTAATGTTCGCTAGAGTTTCTGGAGACAATCCACGGCAGTAGCAGATCACAACATGCGTTTAGGTCAGAGGTAACCAACCTATTGACCAAATTTATGAATCACTTCACCCAAAAATTGTTTAACAAAAATTACTTTCAAAAATAAGTTACACCAAATTCTTTAAAATAAATACGAAAACGGCTTAAGTTAAAACTCAATTAACTTAAAAAACCACGCAATAATAATGTAATTTGTTATAAAGGGAGCTGCATCTGCCAACAAACTGCAATGCAGTTTGGCAGGACTTACTGTTAATAACTGTATTTGCGTATTTAAAAAAATAAAAAAAGGTCCTAATTATCGTGACGTCACTTGAAAATCTAATATATATATATATATATATATAAGTATTAAAATGAGCATATTTCAATAATAAATGAAATTCGTGTGACGTAACTTATGGATGGTCCATTTGTAGTGATGTTAGAACTGACCAGTATCAGGGAAGTTGTACTTCTGTATCCGCATCTTGCGGCCGCTGACCACGTTGGTGATGATGTGCTCCTGCATGGTGTTCTGGTAGATGCGGTCGGTCCACTCGCCGATGGTCACCACCTCGCGCGTCTCCTGGTACACCGCGCCCTCGCGAGTCTGACAACCATACACATACCATACAGTACCGTACCCCTTATCATACCTTACCATACATACCGATACCTTTTTAACCAACTTCAATAAAGGAGGAGGTTCTCAATTCGACTGAATGTTTTTATCAAATTCTTTATTCAAATAAGATAATGTGATGTCGTTGTCTTCACTTCACAATTTGTATTTTTTTACACCACTAAGGTGGCACACAAGCATACGGCCCACCTGATGGTTAGCAATCACCATAGCCTATATAGATAGACGCTAGCAATACCAGGGGTATCACTAACGCGTTGCCAACCATGTTGTTGATGAGGACTCACTGTGTTAGCGGCATTACTACTAGCGCAGCGTATCCTTGTGGAGGCAACCTTACTTACCGCGGAAACATAACACTACAACAAAGTTGTATTATTTGACTGCGGTCTGAATGGAAAACTTACAAATAGAAGTTCCGATAAATTTCTCCAACGTTCGTTAGCGTTCTAGATTTGAAGTTTTGTTAGGTTATTTAGTGGGCAACATTCATTGCCTGAAATTTAAGTTCGAGGTTTAATCCACCTGAAACACAACAAAGTGTTCTACAGAACCCTCGATGCACTTGTGATTTTAATTAGCTTTACCTTACGTAACGGATTCTTTAATCATAATTTTGACGGACTTCAACAGGTAAATTAAAAGAATAATCTTACTTATTAAATAAGGACCGATGACAGTGAGATAATTTCATAACATTGTGTTAATATGAGCAGGATTATTAGAATGAATAAATTTAAAGCGTGTTTATGTATTTACCTTGTCAATGAACATACAGCCGTGCATGCCGGTGATCTGGCAGCGGCGCACGTCGGGCACCTTGAAGTACGTGTGCAGCAACATCTGGCAGCTGAAGGTCAGCTCCTTGCTGGGGTTGTACACGCCGATATTGAAGTGCAGCTCCTTCTCGCGCAGGATCAGCCTGTACGTCAATCTGAACCTAAACCAGACGACATACCAATTACTTCACCATACTATCAAAAACTTAGAAGCAAAAGTATGAAGGACGTATATTCGGAAGAACTGAGTTTCTTGTCGGTTCTTCTCAGGTGGCTTTTTATCCGAACCATTGGTAAGGTAAACCTTCTAAACTGAATATATGGTTTTGATTTTGAAGTGAATGAACGAAGAAGCGATGGATGAATTGTTTGAAAGGCAATATGAAAGAGAGGTAGGGCGAATTGGGATTTCCCGTAGATTTTCCCATTTAAATTGGAGCCGCCCGACTGGGGACTGTACCTCCACCTTACAGAAGACCGCAGTCAAATAACACTAACTTGATGTAGTGATGTGTTTCTGCGGTAACTAAGGTTGCCAGTGCTCCACGAGGATACGCTGGGCTAGTAGTAATGCTGCTAGCACAGTGAGTCCTCATCAACAACATGGTTGGCAACCTGTTAGTGATACCCTTGGTATTGCTAGCGGCTATAGGTTACGGTGACTGCTTACCATCAGGTGGGCCGTACGCTTGTGTGCCACCTTAGTAGTATAAAAAAGACAGAAGTGAAGAACGAGATAGTGCATACAGTTGTATGCTAGTGTAACAATCCCGCCAAGAAAAGCAGGCTCTCCCTGACATGGTAACATAGCGTATGATTAAAACATTTTAAATTTAACCGTACATAAACGTGACATCGATTTAACAACAACAAATGCAGACAAAAAGTTAACAGCTTCTATACATAATAAAATTTTGTGGAATAAGTAATCCGAATTTAGACGTGACATTTACTAAGTCTACTTACAGTATACAATCAAAGCTTACTGCAAAGGTTGAATTTTGTCGTCCATCACACAAAGTGCATCATGAATACCGTTTGTAGTCTTTACTTTTTTTACAAAAATATGTGAAAGCTCAATTGGTCCGAAGTTAATTCACAGAGGCGATCCGTGCCTAGTTATTGACTAAAAGGCTTTCAGATAATGGGTTTCATTGAAATAGACTATACGGCACGTTAACTCAAAATAGTCGCCTAAAGTTAGCGATTTGACAAGCAATTTTCCAGAGAAAACGGAGATTCAATGGACCCAGGTGTTAGTTAACGCCTTGACACTTTTAAGTCTGTGGATGTCAACGCAACACTACTTTAAGATTGTACACCATATAGGCTCCTGTGTAAAAAAATATCTGTTGATTTCTTGTAACATCACCAGAACCGGAGAGCATGTATGTAGTGCTTGGTGAATCTAGAAGAAGCAGAATAGTTGTGCAAGCTAAGAATCAATTGGTACTCTATAACTTTCTTTCTTCTTCCCCAGAAAAGGAATCGTCGTGATGATATGTATGTATGTATAAAATGACACATAAACACTCATTCCGCTTCTTTCAAACCCCACTGTATGTTTAAATGAGCATAAAAGCGTAAACATTGATATAGATTTCTGCATCAAAAGAGTATCTACCGTTAACGCATTCATTTCGCAAAACCGGTCGATGCAGGTGTGTCATTTGCCACCATTTAACAAATAATAAGATAATCCTAGATGTACTTACCAGCAACATTGGCTTATAAAGTAAGATGTACGAAAATAATAGGGGTATTTTAATGAGGCTAACAGAGGATCGCTACGAGGCTTTGAAATCGGTCAATATAAATGCATCCTTAATATAATTCTCTCAACTTAACGGCAAAGTCGATGTTCAAGACGCTAGTATGCAAGCAAGCACCGGTGTAAATTATATCCCGAGATCGTGGATAGCATTTTAAAATTAAAACGATACCATGGTAGCTACGATGCGAATCGGTTAATTATGAATGTATCGATTGTATCTCGCTGATAGTATCATGAAGTGGCGCAAAACCAGTACGAGAGAAATATAGAGTACAACCTGATCACTGACTAATAACACGGATATTTTAAATAAGAACATTCTACGAGCAGTAGAGTTGAAAATATTCAAATATTATCTAAAGCATACAAGACACACGCAAGAATTAAATGAAATATGCATTGAATAACCAAGACTATTGATAACTATAATTGAAAGTAGTGTTCCGCACACTGGTGTACCGTGGTCATTAGCTGGTGTGCCTCGGAAAAATAAGATTATCTCATAAAGTTATAAACACGAAAGAAAATATCTCAACAGCTACAAATCAAGCGCGCGAGCCAGGCGTTTTGTTTCGTTTCGGACACTTATTAATAAAAGAGCAAGTTTGAATAATATTCAAAACTTGACTATTCATATGGGTGTTCCTCGAAAATTTCCCGATTTTCTAAATGTACCTTGAGCACGAAAAGTTTACGGAACACTGATTTAAAGGACGGCAGACTCGATGAGAAAGCATCTGTTTATGCAGAAAATGGAGTCATTTTCATTGTAAGGTAAAAAAAAAGGTAAAACTAACAACTGAAAACACACAGCCGGCGTGTCTAGAAGCAAAAATGTCTGAGATGATCGGTTGTCGATATTCTCTCAAAACCTACACCCCGTAGCAACATGGCATATTTTATACCGGCTATGTGTTATTGTATTTAGGGTTAGGTACTTAGGGTTGGCACGCGATTGTTACAGCGTTGCAAGCATCTATAAGCTGCCGTCACCGTTACAGGCGGGCCGTATGCTTGATTGCCAGCAACAATAATTTGAATAAATCCTTAGCGACAAAAACAGTTATAGATGATTTAACTGAGAAGATCTTTGTTGGATTAAAGCCATTACCGGCGTTAGGGCCACTGACACCCCGGCCAAGAATATTGTGGCTAAGTATATTTTTTTGCTGAACCAGTGTGATCTTTCCTTTAGCGTTACCCGGCGCCACCGATACGGACGTAGAAGGTTTTGGAGCTCATCTTGTTTTTTTTTATATTGCGCCCCTTCATATCTGGCGTCCTGGGCCGTCGCGGCGCCCTACCATGCCCTATAACACACTTAAAAGCACTTACTGGAAATGCCACATGGATCTGGTGAAGTCATCGTCCATGAGGCTAAAGACGGCCTCGACGTCCCCGCTGGGCAGCCGCTCCGGCATCTTCTCCACGTGCCAGCGCGCCACTCGCGCGAACCCGTGCTGCGGCCCGAACGCCCATTGCCCGAATTGTGCTGCAAGTTATACGACATCCATTACCACTTGTCTTACTATCATTTTAGCCCCATTCTGGCTGAGTCGAAGACTACTCATTTGATATATTTAGACTAGAGTATTGGGAATGCTATGATAATTTAGAACCAAATCTTTGCGCGGCTTGAAGAGTTCTTCTGACCAAGTTAAACCAATAAAAAATACAATTTGCGATGTCCGAAAAGGAATTTTTTTTGTTCACTTTGTGCAAATCATAGGGCCAATATCACAATACTACACAATAAAATTAAAATGTGTGATACTGTAAGTTACTCACAACATGTCTAATCAAGAGATATAGGTGTAACTTACGAAACACAAATGGTATTCCTCCCCTTATTGCTCTCTTGCCATCGAAGACTGCTTGTTTACTGCAAAAGAAACGGTGAAAATGTTGTGAAGTAAATGGAAAACAGTTTGCGACAGCGATTTCATCGGCAAATTATGTAAGCATTTTATAAACAAGCAAAGCTAAAGGTGAAATCGCAGCTTTAATTGAAAATATTACAGGTTTGACATTGCAAGAATTGATCAACTGTCTCTAGGACAATACGTGTTCGAAAGAGATGGAAAGATTATCGTTTTAACAATAAATACAATTTGTGAGTTACATATATATATACAGCGATATGATTATATTATTGAAGATAATTGAAGTTATTGATGAAAGAAAATCACATATCAGAAATAAGTAGTTGTTTGTTCAATGAGTATAACGAGACAATGTAGTACCTCGTGTTGTTGTATAAATTTTAATCATATTAAATCCCTTTATTTCTTGACCTACACAAACCGAAAATAATTTTTAAAAATTGATTCAATCACGAATCAGCTTCAGTAACTAGAAAATCAGAATCCATTAACTTCAACTGTATCTGTTAACAGAACTTTTGCAAATAGAAATAACCACCACTATGCGTACAGCGTAACCAGAACCACAATAAACGTGTATTACAAGAAAACAAATTAAGGAAATACAGACGTAAATACAGACTGACAATGGCAGCGTCGAGCGTATCTAATATATGGTGCACGAACGCGTTATGGAGTTGGCATTGCAAATGTCAATAGTTTAGCATGGTCGGCATCTACATTACACCTCCAACTCACGTCTGAAACATGATCAATTTTAGCGGTTACATTCCAACGCGGACGGGGACGATACAAAAAGCACCCTTTATACATATTATAAATGCATCAGTGGACAGGTTCGCCGCGACAAAAACGGAGCTCGAGCAAGCGTCGTATAAATTATTTATGCCATTTTTAGCATTTCGGAGTTTGCGGTCGCCGCTGACCAGGCCGCTGCTCTTCGTTCACCGGGCAGCGGAGTTTTACTTGAAACTGTCTGTAAACTCGGTTATGCGATCACCTACGTATGCACTACTTACGGTGCCAGTCAGAGATCAATAAAATTGCAAAACGAACCATTACCGCGACGCGACGCGCTGTCGATGAAATGAAGTAAGCTTTGGTTATATACTCATAGTATATAATCAAAGGAAGTGAGGATATGATTAAGTATGTAAGAAAGTAAATAAAATTGAAAAAAAAACGTTTTCATTTGTGATTGTTGATCTTGATAGCACGCTTAGCTTCGGTTTAAAAACCACATTTTTGGTAAGATACAGACTTTAATGTGCTCAGATCTTGCACAGTAAGCAAGCTCTCTAACTTGCTTTGGTACGGCCCAAAACAGCATCCTCTTTTACCGACGTAGGATGTGTACTAGGCTTTCCCAAGTGTGTACATCAGGGATTCTTCTACAACGGTGTCAAATTCTATTCAGTTTTATAAGGATGTGAGGCTTGTTTTCCGCTACTGAATAGGGTTTGCATCATAACAATTTCTATTAGCTACTGCGAGTTCGTATATCTGTTATTTGGAAAACTCATGAACGATGTCATTAATAACCATGTTACGGGTACTAATTTGAATAATTTAATAGATAAATCATTTGAATTTAATTTCAAATATTACTATATTGTTGATTAAATTAATGAGTGGTAATCAAAATAATATATTAAATAGGGAGGATAGCCAATTGTGGAAATGTGTCGTATAAATCTTGACTCCCACGCAAACTGACGGCGGTTACGCGGTGCGCCGAATATTTCGCACAGATTATCTACAGCTGCACTAGAACAATGTATTGAGTTGCCATTGATTCCTGCAATCCATTGAATATGTATGTCTAGTGCAAACTTTTCAATATGCAACTAGGTAGGTATGAAACTATGAGAATGTCTTTTAATAGAGGAAGGGCGAAATGGGATCTCCCGTGGGTTTTCCCATTAAAATTGGAGCCGCCATGCTGGGGACTGTACCTCCACCTTACAGAAGACCGCAGTGAAATAAGCGTTAGTGATATGTACCCCTGGTAATGTTAGCGGCTTTAGGCTACGGTAGTCACCGCTTAGATTGGCCGTATAGTATATGATTGGCATATAGAAAATATCTAATTAAAAATTCTATCAACCTACTGACCAAGTTACATACCACGCAAAAACACAAAATACAAAGCACATATACAATTTCGGTTACGTTTCAAACGAATCGCGTAGTATATTTCCACGAAAGCAGAGAAGTGGATAAAGTTTTAATTAGAGATTCCGGATGAAATTCCCGATGAGGGCAGCCGATACATTCCCGCGTCGGCACCAGCCGAGTTTTTACCATCAAACTCGTCGCCCGACATCCTGAGATAAACGCCACGAAATAAATCCTACTAAAAAAGTACATGCAAGATTGGATGTTTGATTGTTTGCTACTCAATTACGCCAAAACGACGGAAAAGATTTTATTGAAGAAGTTTCACATATAGACCTGACGTAAAATAAAGGGTATCTACATTACACTTGAAAAGAAAACTGGTACTTACAAAGTTTTCTTTTAAAACCGTGTTTGAATTATCCAATTTACACGCGAATAAAGTTCTACTAGATTCTACGATTTTAGCATTTTATTATTTTTTGCAGTGTATAAATGAAAACAAGTCATGAATAAGAAATAATTACCGTCTTGTTTATTAGCACATTTGACAGCATGTATCAGTTGTCAATGAGGTGTTTAAAACCTGTAATTCTGAAAGATTCATAATTTATTAAAATAAACAAAGATTATGAACACAAGAATACAAGACGCTAGACGAAACGTAAGACTCCTATATTTAAATAAAAATAATACAATGATAATATTGTATTATTTGTTCTTTTATAAGAAATGTTGGTGCATCTCGTAATTGTCCCATTGACACGCCTGATCCGATCACAATATTGTGCAAGAACTGCATGACCCGCGCCAATTTCCCGACGCTCCCATAGTCATTGTTCTCGACTTTCATGCAAGCGATCACACAAACACGTCACGTTTCCCAACATTGTTGGCGGTTCTCGTGAGATGCGCGAGCATCCCCCTTCAACGATAACGTTGTAATTAGCTATAAAGTGTATTTTTATAACAACCTGTTATGTACATGAATGGAATTTAATTATATTGGTTCAACGCCACTACGCAGACGCATAGCGCTTAGTACGTAATGGGATAAGTCGAGGGAAGCGCCGCCGTGGAAATTACTGAAGTAAATAAAAAAATAATAAAGACCTCAATAAAATGCAAAGTGGAACTGTTATCTTTTAACTAGGGATACAAAAATGTCAACAATAGAGTGAAATGAGATGAAGATTATGGTAGGTACTGCAAAAGTAGCAGCAGTTTGTTCTGCAGAAAAAGCCTTAATAACGCTCCGAAACAAATCCTACAAATACCTCCATCTCTGAATGAGTCTGTTAATTAATTTAAATACCTAGAAATAACAAAATGGTATGAGTACAGAGCTAATGACTCGGAGTGAGCATTAGTTCAACATATTCAGAGAAGACAATAAACATGTTCAGATGCAAAAACTAATGGATACTGCGCAACAAATTAAAGGTCGCATAAGCGATGCGACACTATAGGGCGCAATTAGATCATTTTAGGCCGGTCTCAACCACCTGGGATATCATTATATTCATTATCTATCGGAGAACCGGTACCAGCAGAAAAAGTTCAAAACCCATACGACATTACGCTTCGTTTTACGATACCACTCGAGAAACTTGCTACTGTTCAATAACGAGTACACAGACATACACAGTCGTGCGTGGCAACGCAGCACCCAGACACTGAACTAAAAATAACTAACTAAGTTATTACTAACATATAGTCTCATTTAGCTCATAAATATCTATCAAACATAGGCTTTGGAAAGAGGCCTTTTAATGATCTGTTAATAATTGAAAGAGAGAATAATGGTTTATTTAACGTGAGGGACAATTGGAACACTTATGAACGTAATTTTATTAAATTAGTGAACAGATCATTACCTTTGCCAAATTCAAGTTGAATGGAGAAGAAACGGCGAAACAAGTTTTTTTTTATAGTAGGTAGTTGGAAAGCGACTTGGAACGACAAAGTAAAAAGTGACCCAATAGCAATTTCAAGCTTTTCGTAAGACGTGAAAATTCATAATATTGAGCAGCAAGTGAATAATAAGCATTGAACATAGAGTTATGATGCAGCCAACGCAATTTATAATTTTGCATCTGATCCTTATCTTTCCAACAGCCCACAACTGTAATAAATTCATCAAATTATTGGGTCAAATAATTATGCACTACATTTCTACATTCCAAATTGTCATCGATTAAAACTAGCTTTTGATATAAAGGTAAAGCCTGCTCAGCTTTGATAACTTAAAACTTTGTTATCTATAGTCGAACGAAAAATACTTTTTATTTCCAAAAATAAGTACCTAACTATCTCGTCTTTTGTTAATGGTCGATAAAACAATTTACCTAAAACGACCTTGTCGGATCATAATCGGAGACTGGGTTCAGTGTTTCTGGCATAGCATTTGTATTCTCTTGGGTTTTTACTTAGCTACAAACACTGCAGTTGCAGTACCTACCTACTTGAAGTTTGCTCAATCAACATTTACGGTTGCGGTCAAAAACTTGGTCCTGATTTACTAAAATGACTTAAGGGTACATTTTTTTTTGTGATCATTGCATTTATTCCCTATTAATCCTCCATAAGTAAGTGTATAGTGTGTAGCGTTGCAATGATGAGCACACTAGTATTTATAATATTATAGATGTGAAAGTTTGTAAGGATGGATGTATGGATGTTTAACGTCGGGAGGTAAATAAACAATTTAATATCGCGTATCGCTTTCTGCACAAAAGATCCCAAGGGTCGAAGTGCTTCTGGGATAACCAGGACCCGTTCAGCCTACTAATAAGATAAGATAATATCGCATATAAGACCCGTTTTTATGTCATTAGTATGGATGTTTGATCAATTACGTAAAAATGGCTCAAAGGATTTATATGAAGATCCATGTTTCATTGTCCAAATTTGTAATTCATAGTAAAAATGCTCAGACACAAAAATAAAAGTATAGGAAGGCAGTTTCAGATTTGGACCAAAATGGATGATACCCTTTGGCACACGTTCAGTTTATAACCTGGATTAACAGTTAATAACATTTTCCCGGGAGGTAGGTTCTTCTGGTCTAAGCTTAACGCGGACAAAGTCACGGGCAGAAAAGTAGTATAAATAAAACAGTCAATAAGTCTTATACAAATGTGTATGTTACAAATTGTAGGTGTCAGTATCTAAGTAATATCAAAGTATATGCAATGGTTTTAACGTAGATAACCTTGTGTGCCGGCGCAGGGCCACAAGCCGCGTCGGGAAAGTGTTTTTGTGCCGGAACATGCGTAGGAGCCCGGCCCGCAGCCACGTGCCGACAACACATGTCTTGCTTATTATATCATTACTTATTTACTATTACATTATATTCAACTAGCTTTTGCTCGCGGCTTAGCACGCGTGGTAAAGTGAATAAGTCAACATGTACCTATATCTAAAATTCACTAAAACTACAAAATTTGCCCACTGCTACCTATTTTAATGGATTTAACTTAAAAAAAATACAGATTTTAATACTTTACCCTCATCCCCTATTTTACCTCCATATGGGTGGAATTTCCAAAAATTCTGAAATACATATTTATTTATTTTTAACTGAAAGGTCATATACCAATTTTCACGCGTTTATCTTCAAGAATGGCGGATTTTCATACAAAACTTTCATCCCCTATATTAACCCACTTAGGGGTGGAATTTACAAAAACATCCGCTAAGAAAGGATCTTAGCGGATGTCTACGTCATAACATCCACCTGCATGTCAAATTTCAGCCCGATCCGTCCAGTGGTTTGGGCTGTGCGTTGATAGATCACTATGACAGTCAGTCAGTCAGTCAACTTTGAGTTATATATATTTAGATAACTACTTAGTAGCGACGTACGTTTGTATATGATTGATTAACAAAAAAAAAACGAAATAGACTTTGCCCGCGAGTAAGTCGCTTAGGAATTCCTATGTTACTTAGGAATAGTGTTTCATTAGATGCAGTAGGTCGAGTGATTATCTAAAAAACATACAAACAAATCTTCTTTATAATATCGGTAAAGAATAAAGTTCGATATAGGAGACTCATAAAGATGTAGTTGGCCGGAACTGGCTGCGGAGATCTGAAGACCGAGGAGTGGCGGGCATGTGGAGACCTATACTCAACAGTGGGTTAATACCCTATTTGTGAAGATCATTAAAAAATGTTTATTATTTAAAATTAAAAAAAAACATGAAATCGTCTATAATAAAGCTTTTTCATACAAATAATCCGGAAGGCAACATAATAAAGAACTAATTATTCAACTAGTCATCGGACTCATCATCAAATTATAAAGCTCTTGACGTCGCGGTTGAAAAAACGTTAACATGTATTGAAAATTCCATAAGAAACGCTAGTTGAGCGCACGAGTGCTCTCCCTAGCATATAAATGCTAATTCTACCGCTGAAAAAACTGTTCAATTAGTGAACAATAACAGCTGCATCAACACTTATTCCTAAAGACTAAACGTTGACTAGCCACGACAGGACCTTCCTTGAACCGCACTATTATATTTACATGATTAAAGCCTAATTACATAACCCAAGCAACATGTAATTTGTTAATACAAGTTTTAAAGTTGCGATTACAATCAATTATGAACATTTGACCTTAAGGCGGAATTAACAATTCAATGATTGCGGGGCCAGCACAACAACGTATGTTTTGCTTAGAAAAAGGAACTCTTAATTAATTCTAAGTGGTTTATCTGGCGATGCCTAACGATGTCACACTTCATGCGAGTCCAGAATGTGCCCATTGTCTTCAGCTAGATGATGGCTAATGTCAAAGTGACAATTAAGCACTAGCACACTTGAGTTGAAAACCAAGTGAAGAAAACTACAGACAATTTACCCATCAATCAAACGGAACACCTTGAGTCCATGGAGTGACAGTCTAGGCACAGGGAAGGTAATAGATGGAGCCATTAGAGCTTCCTTCGGCTTAATGCTCGGTTTTTCATCTTTAAATTAATTGGACCATGCATCCTGAGCACATTCTGTTGTATGTACAATAGCTTGGTCAGTTAATTAGAGCCGGAAAACACCGGGACAGATACAAACGCTTTAGAACAAGAACTAAGTGGTCTTGCAACAAAACTCCTTTTACCTCAGCGACAGGGGTCAGCAGGGCTGTAAATAGCGACAGCAGATGCTCCGGACAGCCGATTAATAAGACGGGTCTCCGCCCCCGGCCCAGCCGCGGTGGCGACTTAACAGCGCCAATTTAACAAACACCACCCCGCCTGATAAGCCGCTTAGCCCAAATCCCGGAGACAAATGCAGCCGCCGAGAACGGTGATAATGCTACTATGCTAATTTTGGGCGGAGATAACGTGGTTTTCAACCTATCCCAAAGGTTGCGACTTGTGCAAAGAGGATTATATTACAGCAAAACATTTTGAGAGGAGATTTAAATTGTCGAAATACACTGGTATTTTTTTATCATAAAGTTGTGTACGCAGGCTAAATAATAATTAAATGGTGCAGTTGTGGTGAAAAGTAAGTATGTTACTGTGCCTAGGGCCAATCTGCCAAATTTTATTATAATCGGTAGGTAAGTTATTTTCGCACTAGGTACACGAAGTTCGAAATTCAAACTTTGAATATAGCCATTATTAGTCATATCGACTAAAAGTGTTTCTAAGATGTGTTGTGTGTTTTGTGTGGTGTATGTGTATGTGTGTGTGTGTGTGTGTGTGTATTTGTACGACACCCACGATACAGGGATCCCAGCTTATGATTCGAGAAATTCGGGGTTTAGAATGACAAAACAATCCGTTCACTTAATAATTTTAAGAGAACGGTTCGATGAATATTCGGTATTTAACGAACTAGGAAATTGATTGAACTGATATGTCACCTCGACAACGTTACAAAACAAACGACACTTATTAATTTATTTAGGAACGTATTAATTTTGTTATCATGTTACAAAAAGTGACAGTAACAACGCTATGATCACCAGCAATATAGGGCTGTGCTAGCACAGTGAGTCCTATACAATAAGGTGTGCAAGGCACTAGTGATACTGTTATCGCAAGGGTGTATAGTTTACTAGCTATTGCCCGCGACTTCGTCAGCGTTGAGCTGAGATTCCCAGAGGAAACTAAGATTTTCCCGGGCTAAAAAGTATCCTATGTGTTTATCCAGGTTTTAAGCTATATTTGTGCCAAATTTCATATAAATCCATTGAGTAGTTTTTACGTGATTCAGCAACAACAGAACAGGACTATCCTGAATTTACACTTACGTCGACATAGGAATGGTTGCAATTCAATCATAATTATAACTAAATTTGTCCTGCACAGCAAAGGCAACAACAGCAGCTGCTACTCATCGCACTAACAATATCGATAATCACAAATAACAAGCTTATCGCAAATCATAATTCATGCAAATAAATGGGTGTTGCTTGGTTATACAAGGTGTAGCTGAAACATTCGAAGCAAAAACAGTTGGCAAGCGAGTGAATCAATGTGACCATATTCGGTTCCCTGACGAAATATCGCGTCACGATCTCTATCAGCTGGTACAAGTGCCTATTAGACGATAGATCATACGCGCAGCCATGTAAGGCCGGCGGAGACTTATTTTGATGATGTCATCATCATTTACAGCGCGGTAACAACGCGGATTAGGTGTGAAGATAACCTAATGGATCATCATTATTTGATTGTGTATCACCTGAATGTTGTATATCACTTTCCTTGTGTATCACTTTCCAAAAGGGTCCTCGATGGGTAGACAAAGTGTACCATCAATGAAAACCAACGAACCGAAAATTTGGTATCTTTATTTCATTGACTGATTTAAGTCTACAGTCATATGAAATAAAACTTAGATTGATTCGTGACATTTGATACCATTACTATTTGTGATAAATAATTATGTCTGGTGTCCAAACAGTACCGTGTTGAATCGAAATGTGTAATGTTAAAGGGCTTATGTCACATAACATCTATGTACCCCACATAATTATACACCTAAACAAAAGGAGGCTGAGATATCACGAACGGACGAAATTGTGATCACCACGCAATTTAAGCGTGGGACGATAATAATTTAAGTAATGGCACACCAACTTACCATAATTATTTCAATATTAGTATTACCCAGGTTAAGGCAGTATTCTGATTAGAATGTTAAAAACACGGGAATTTTTCTTTAAAAAAACCAAATTCATATACCACACTCAATCGTATACATAACTGAAAATTCTTAATAATAATACGTAGAAATCAAAGGTCACTCACGTCATGTTAAATTCAAAATTGTAAAGATGTCTTAATTGTGATAAATTATCTTCGTAAACGATAATTACTGTGGGGAGCAGTCAGCTAGATAAATCATGTCCGAGTTAGCAAACCCGAAGGATAAATTGTAGTAAATCACCAAGTAATGTTACATATTTTAGGTGGGTGTCGTTTGGATTACTAAATTACATATCGGCGCGTTAAATCTCCCGAGCTGGGAACTAGCAAGCTGGCTTTGGGTTCTCTAATATTTCACCGCAGCTGTCTAACGTGCCGAGCAATCCATGACATGGATGTCACATGAGACAACGTAAAAAAACTCAACATGTGTACTGTGTCGGCGGTAATGGCTCAAGCACGTGCACTGGACAGACTTTGTGTCGCGAACTTTATTAATGACTACGAAACAGTTCGCATTGGACACCGGTGGTATGGAGAAGATGGTTCTAGCAATGGAGCATATTTCAAATCGTAAGAGGCAGGGCTAGCCATAACAAACTTATTACGAGTACCGGCTGTACAGTGTGTTCAAATCGACGTTGGTCAAGAAAGAAGGCGGGAGATAATGTGACGGTTGCTGAGCGGGCCCGACTATTCAGCGGAGGCAATGGCGTGTGACCGGCGGCTGTGAGGTCGCCCGGCGCTCGCTGGGTGAGGTGACGCTGACATTCTTTACCCACGTTTTGTTCCTTTTAGTTTTTTTAACGTTGTTAAGCACGTCTGTTGCTAGTTCTAGCTGTCGAACAGAAACGTGATCTATTACTGCGCCGATCTTACAATGAGGGGAATAAACAACTTTCGCACTGAAAGTCATAAAACGTTAAATAATTATTATCGGCATCGTCATTTTCCATCTAATGATGCGGTAAAACCTCGGCTACTGTTAATCCGTGAAGCAAGCAGCATAAAATAAAGCCTGCACTCATTGACGCGCGTCGACGTCGATCGATGGGGTAATCTCGCGGTCATCCCATTCCGGCTCTGTGCATCGTATCGGGAGCGGCATAAAATTATCAGAGTATTAACGGGGCAGAGGGGGGTGTCCGGGGACCATTTGTCATCGGCCAGAGCGGGACGGAGGCGGGAAGAAAGTGGCGGCGACTCGGAGCTGCAGACGCGACCACAAAAACAAGACGCGAGAGCAGGGGCGGGCCTCCCGGCCGAGCCACCGCGTACACCGCAGCTCAGCCACCCGCAGGGATGGCCCTAACTTTCTGTTAGGGCTGGCTACGCTAATAAACAACGGCATCGCTTGCCCATTGTTTACTTGCTCGTATACATTTGCAAAACCTTCTAACTCTTTCTTTGATATGTCTGGCGGCCAAATCGTACAGACATACTTCTCCCACCTTACTGTTATATCAATTCTGTATTAGGAACAAACGATGCTAGTTTGCAAAAAAACATGCGATGACCTACATGATCAACGGAATTGGCTTAACGTCAGACAAGATAAGATTGATTAAGCCTAAAAAAAAAAAAAGAGTCATTTTGGATATGACATGCAATTTTATCATAATCTTCCTAAAATAAAGTGATGTCATGAACGCAGCTATCATCTCCAAAACTAGCTTAGTTGTGCTTCAGAATTTTGGGAACGGTCGAAAAATCTCTCCGTCATAAAAGGGTCAAGCGGTTGCGTCACGTCGGCAGTGTGGAGCAAAAACCCCAAGAGTACGAAGTATTGGATATTAGAACAGAAGGCGCGTGCCGAGCAGTTTTTGCTCACGCCGGGCGGCCGGCCTCGTGGACGTCGCCTATTTAATTTATCATATACCATGCAATTTATAAATTAACAAAATGTTCTGGCAGCACCGGGCTTTAGAAATCAAGATGTGGTAATCGGATAAAAGAAAGAAAGGCAGATGGTAACGAGTGTAATAATCTCCAAATTTTATATTTTCTAAATTGTTCAAAATTAACATATCTCTAAACCTGACTTAAAGCTACAGTTTACACTGGACACTGAAGTTGAGAAAATCAACTTAATGTTAGTGTTATTTTGCCTGTACTGTAGGTAAGTATAGCTAGATGGCACATAGAATCATTAGCGGCAGTCGGTCGTTTGTTAGAGCCATTCTCGGCGCGGAGACGGGTTTTTGTCTCTACGCCAAATTGCATCCGCACAATACGTGTGCTAGTAAATTGATTTCGAATTAATTGCGGTGATGTGTAAGGCGAGGGTGCAAATTACCACCGAAAAAATGTGTTTAATACAAGAAAAATAGATTTCAATATGTACTTTGGTCGAAATGAGTAATTGATTAGATGAGTATAGACGTGAAGCGAATTACTGTAGTTGGTATATAGCTAAACTAGACTACGGGTTGAATACCGATCTTGAGTCTTTCATACGTAGGTTACATGATGGAAGGAATTTGTCCTGCCATAGATCGTTGGTCAACAACGTAAATATCTTACTGAATGGATTCAAAGTATTTTTCTTTCATACGTGAGATAGTTTAAGTTTACAATCCTATCCTGCATTTATAAACCAAAAGAGCAGATATAAATAAAGGTAAAGCCTACCATTTATTAGTAGCTGGTTAAGCGATAATTATAAGTTTTTCCCATAAAGCCAAATCACATAAAGAACTACATTAGCAATATAATGTATGTACATATGTATCAAGGCTATAAGCAAGTGGCCACCTATCGACCTATTGTATTCAATAACCGGGCGGATGATACACAGGAAACATACGAGAACCATCATCGTTGGTATAGAGTACTTGAAGGAAGATCAATGCTTCGATTCCCAAACACGCTTATCTAGTAGAACTGTTGAGAGGTTGAGAGCTTTTACATTACACATATCTGCATTTAGCCAGAGGACACATTTGTATAATAAGTAAGTCGAATTATTTCCCAAATATAAAAAGACTTATGAAAATAAAACATTTGACCATGGAATGTATTTCCAGAAATACTGATTATTTTATTTGGAATACCATATACATCCAATATTAAATCTATACAAAATAATGGCAATCGAAGTACGCCTGTGATTCCGAAATGCAAGTAATCCAGTAATGATATGTTCAGGCAAATCTCAGAAATAGTCAAACTGATTTTGACGTTTTCACTTACAGGAATAGGACATTCAGAGAGTAATCTAAGGTACATCCAAGATAAGGGGATATAGCTTAGATTACTTATTACAGGATTTTAAGTACTAACTGTAGGTAAGCAGACGAAGTCGCTAAAAAGATAGTATATAATTTAATTTAAATGGCTTGCAATTCAGATGGCAGATTTTTGCCCAATAATGTTCGGGAGAAGGGCCAATTCAAAATTTAACAGTCCATTCGCCATTTCATACACACTGGTAATATCTAATTAGAGGCAATCAACATATTTTGCAGTTCAGATCGTCACTGTTACGTCTATACCGACTACGGAGTCCACAAAGGGCCGCCAAAATCCCCACTAATCGAGCCTGTCTCATTAATGAAAGGTTGGTTGGTGTTTTTTCCCTTTCAAATCTTTCAATCTCCTTCATTAAAGCTTTAGACTATTGATGTCCGGATCCCATTGTCTTTCAAACGTTTACGCTGGAAAGGGAAATCCTACCTTTGAGTTTCAAATTAAATTGTTTTTAGCTCTGGAAGAATGTTGCAGAGACAATAATAAACTGTATTTACTAAGAGAGCTATGGGAGCTAATAAAGAATAGGGCTTATAAAGCGTTTTTTTATTTTCTTCTTGTTTTTATTTAAAGTGACTACAAACAGACAAGAGTTAATCACAATTAAGAAAGATAGCATTTGAAAATGGCGCATGAACACGACATGAAGACATTCGGATTAGTCCCCAATCAAAATAAAGCATGTTAAAACACACTGCTTAGCATTCATGTAGCTTTTACAATTTGAGCAAATAGTCACTGCCTGCCCCAACATACGACTTACACTAACGATTTCTTAAGGATATCCTTCGTCTTACAAGGATTTCTCGCGAATAAACCCTTAGACAGTTAAATCTATATTATAAAAAATAACCGCTAAATGTGTAGCGGAAATCTCGAGAGCTGAACCGATTTCGCTAATCATTTTTTTAGAATATTCCTTGAAGTACGAGTATGGTATTTACGGAGATTTAAAAAAAAAATCTGAATAAGTCTAAGAACTGATAAATTACTACCCATGCGAAGCCGGTCCGGGCCGCTAGTTTAAAATAGATTTAATTCCTTCTTCATGAGAAGCAGCTTTACGAAGCTTACGGTAGACTCTTTTGAAAAAGAGATGTTCAAACAATCACATACATGACAAAACAAGTAGATGCACTGCCTCGACTGTCCATTTCGTATATTTTATGCCGTGCACATTATATTACCAGATAATAAATATTTCCAAAGAAACCAAAAGCAACAAAACAAACACAATAGACTTTTTCGAGGACGTATGCGTCCGAGCAACGTCGACAGAGGATGATGCCCGGGATAACTATGGCCACTATGGGTTAGTAATTCCGGAGCCTGGCGCACAAACCTAATGGAATGATTAGGGTGATCAAATATCTTATTAGATGCAATCAGAACCTACGAATTATACACAGATAGATTACATAGACATAGACCGAATGCGTTAATTTCATGGCCGGAATTTACTGCGGAGACTTGATCACCAATTGTTATGCCTTGAGGTGTCCTAGTTCTAGTATCCCCGTGACATATCCGTAGAAATAAACCGGCCAAGTGCGAGGACTCGGACTCGTGCACCGAGGGTACCGTACATAATTCTAGGTAAGGTTAAAGTAAGCGAAATTCAAATGAGGTCATTATTCGTCGGTGACTCTCAACTCAACAGCGCGATTCAGGAATATTTTTAGTAAATTCGCATTAAAAAAAAATTACTACATATTTACGGTTTTCAGGTTTTTTCCTTGACTTGTGCTGTATAACATTGCTTCTTGCCAAGTTTCATGATTCTAGGTCAACGGGAAGTACCCTATAGGTTTTGATTCCCTTGAAAATCGCAAAATATGTAAAAATTGCGAAAGAAACGGTCATATCTTTTCTTCATATTGACTTACAGGTTTGATTATTTTACAGCCGAAAGAGACCATAGACCCGGGGATTTCATATTAATTTCAAATTGATAACTCAACATGTTCTTGAGATAAAAAATCTTGACAGACAGACGGACAACAAAGTGAACCTATAAGGGTTCCGTTTTTCCTTTTAAGGTACGGAACCAACCAAAATAATCCGAAACATTACTATGCTTATCAAAACGAGTCCATTCTTTCCCTGGTGGAAGACAATTTATATAGCGAAGGGCAAATGATTATTGCTATACAAAACCCTTCATTGGATAGATTGTTAAGAGGATTAATACCGACAAGTCCGACAACATAATTAATTGATATATGTAAATACCGATGCCACATGTATTTAATGTTAATATAATTACAACACCAGAGTTGTAATTACACGGTGTCAGAGATGAATTAATAGCGTGAAGAAAATTATGTTGAAAACTTTATTAAAAATAATCTAAAATTTTATATGGAGTCAGACAGCTGTCAGTACGTTGAATTGGCTTCACTAAGAATTTTTGTGTGCCACGTCTCCGTATGGGTATGAGTAATATTTACGAAACTGTAAATGAGGCGATTCCGATATTTAAAAAAAAACGCGGGATATGGTAAAAGGCTAGCAGGTAACTGAATTCGAATTTATGGTTTTTGAAATTCTTGTATAGAACGAACAATATTGAATTTAGAATTATTCTAATCTCACAGACTGACCCTAAAAATGTACAGTTGGCAGTTCTACAGAATGGAAGCACGCAAAAAAAGACATGTTTTATTGATAAAAAATATTTCGAGAATTCTTGAAAAATATAAATATAACTTAGTATTTGAATTGACTTACCTTACAAATAACTGTTCTTGGTTGTTCACCCTCCATGATACCACCGTAGCTCCTGCAGAAACAATTATGCATTATTTAATCAATTACTTACATTTACAAGAATTCGAATGGACATAATTATGTAATACGAAATGCATAAGTGTCAACTTAGATTCTAGAAACTGTAATTTTAAATTGTAATCTTAGACCTCTTGGCATCCATACTCATAGGGTGCTGTAACTGCCACCTGTACATTTTACTTATTATATACTAGATAACCCGGGATCTTAGTATCACCTATTTGTGTGGGAAAATAAAATGGTTGTATTTAGTATTTTCCTCCAATTTTCCATATTTTAGCACCATTTAAATTTTCCCTGGATTTCTACAAATATTTCAAAACCAAATTTGGCCCAATCGTTCCAGCCATTTTTGAGTTGTAACTTAACAGCAATTCATTTTTATTTATATAGATATTTTTCAGAACATGATGATAATATAATAAATTCTCGGAAACAGAATACTTTGCTACTAAAGTAATTTGAGTCAGTGTAAATTTTATACATTTTGTTTACATAATTAATAAGTTTATTACTGTAATGGTTAATATCTCAATAAGTGTGTACTGAACTACTGACCAATTGAAATATAATTGACTGAAATTATATTTGGAAAAGAGAAGGCTTAAACCTAGGTAGCTGCATTTTACAGTATAAAGTATGTACCTACTAGAAAAAGATTTTATTGAGTTAAACCTTTAGACAACAAAATTAAGATATGTATATAATAATATAATGATTCTGGTAATGTTAATTTAATCTAATTATCTAAGGCTTTAGTGGTAGAACTTAATGTTTCTTAGGCACTTTAGCTGATGACTTCTCATGATGTGAGATCATTTCAAAACTCAGTGGTCAAATTATGAATATTGCCTAAGTATGACTTATGATTATTTTTTGTGAGTACATCAAATACCAACCTACAATTTAAAAGCAAGTATCTACAGTTTACTTCCTACAATCCAATAGCCAAGGTCACATCGCCGCAGACAACTTATTCTATTCAGTGAGAAAAAAAAACTCGTTACCTCCCAAACCAAACTAAGTACGACTACAGAAACGATACAGCACCTTGTCCTACGCTCTTATGCCAAATTTAGACAGCCTTTTCATTTCGAATACAAATTTATTTCATTAAATATTATTTTTTCAATTTACGCGCGTCCTACCATAAAAATAAATAAAGAATTTAAAGGTTATGCGGTAGTTTAAACATCAGATAATTCTGTGAATATGACAGAAGCTTAAATTTAAACTCTGTTAGATTATTGTTTAAGTTAAATATTATCGAAATAAAATAATACTCACCAAAAAGATTTACGGTACAAGTTGTATTGTTGCCTCTGTCGAGAACGACAACACTCGTCGCTGCCATTTTCCGTTTGACAGCAAAGCTAACTGACAAAAAGCAAAAAAGCTCAACGAAAGGTTGCCAAGTTAAATAATTTATTTGTTAGCTTCCACTTGCAGCCAATTTTTTTACAAAATTTCTACCATTTTTGGTAGAAATATCTGATACAGGCTATAGGGCTTATGGACTATAGGGCATACGTAAATAGTTACCAATAATATTTAAGGTATGAAACTAAATATAGTAAAGTAAATTTCGAATATCAATTTAAAATGGTAAGATTAAATAAAAATCTTACCTTTAAAAGTAACTTCATCGTACATACGTATTTTAAAAGTCTGTTTCACAGAGTACATTCCACTACTCTGTATAATCAGTCTACGTACTCTAATAGCACTGAATGAGAATAATTAATACAGATTACAAAAAGCTGAGATAGCAAAATATATAAAAATAAATCTGAGCCGATTAAAATAATGTTGTTAATAGATTTACAGGGTGATTATGATAAATGGATAAATAAAATTAAAATGTAGTGGTTATGTAATCTGTGGCATAAGACACATGTCAATGAAGCAGCACTTTTTGAACGCGTCCACAAATACATTGGGCCAATCAGAATCAGCCAACGCTGTGCCGGTAAGTGTCATCGGCGGCATCATACGTGTATTTTTCCGGTTCTTGTCCTTGTCCTTTCCAATAGCACTTTTCTCAGTTAGCTTTAGTTGGACAGTGAGGAATTGCACACGATTTTAGTGTAAGAGTCAGAGTAGTTTAAAATGTTCGGATCACTGAAAATAGTTTTATTGTTAGGTGTAATTTATTTATGTAGGGCCGCAGAAGAAGATGTCTTAGATCTTACAGATTCGGACTTTTCTACCGTCTTAGCTCAACATGATACCACTTTGGTCATGTTTTATGCTCCATGGTGAGTAATTGATTTTATAATGTAAGCATGTTGATATTAATGTGTGTAATAGGTATTGGTTGATTGATTGGTTTATGTTTCCGACGTTAGGTGCGGACATTGTAAGAGATTGAAGCCCGAGTATGCCGTAGCGGCCGGTGTTTTGAAGGGTGATGACCCGCCGGTGGCTCTGGCGAAGGTGGACTGCACAGAAGGCGGCAAGAGCACGTGCGAACAGTACTCCGTGTCCGGCTACCCTACACTGAAGATATTCAGGAAAGGAGAGCTGTCCTCTGAATACAATGGCCCCAGGGAATCCAGTAAGTTCAATACATGCCATGTCATATCCTTTTCGCAAGATTAGTAGTACCTGTAAGTATGATGAAAAGTAGAATAGTAGTTTGTAAGTTTATCTATTTCTTATAAAGATGTAAATTTTCCTACTAACTAATATTTACTTTCTATTGTATTTTAGGACCATAATTTGGCAATGTATTAAAATGAACAAAATATTTAGTGATAAAATCAGTTAAATATTTTTCTTATTAGTTTAAAACAATGTTATAAATGAAAACAGTTTTCAGAAAAAAATATTTCTTTTGATGATTTGACACCTATATAATTTTAATATATATTTTTTACCACCTAGATGGTATCATCAAGTTCATGCGAGCTCAAGTGGGCCCCAGCTCCAAGGAACTGCTCACCGTGGCCGACTATGAAGCCTTCATTGCTAAGGATGATGTGGTTGTCATTGGCTTCTTCGAGAAGGAAACTGACTTGAAGGGAGAGTTCCTGAAGACTGCTGATAAGATGCGTGAAGAAGTGACCTTCGGCCACTCCTCTGCTAAGGAAGTTCTTGCTAAAGCTGGTTACAAGTGAGTGATCAATTTTGTTTTTACTCCTTCAGGTTTTCTGTTTCAGAGGAATACATGCTCTATCCTGCAGACAAGAACCATTAGCTAATTCACCACTGATACCCCTGGCACATATATAAAATTGTATATGTAGTGTCTGGTTCACATGTTCATACTATTCTCATTTAAATTAAAATCCATTTGGTTGAATTAAAAATATATAGTACATGACTCATACCAAGGAACATTTTACATTTATGTTATGAATTATTTTTATAAATCATATTGGAAAAGGAACCAGTTTAACTTTTTATTAATTTAAGGGCAGGGCTCAGGCATACAGTACTTGAATTATGTTACCCATCATCATCATTCTCCTGCCCTTATCCCATATTATTTGGGGCCGGCGCAATATGTATTTCTCTTTCATACTTCTCTATCAGCTGTCATCTCTGTATTCACTTCCTTTCTGGCCATGTCATCATTCACACAGTCCATCCATCTTTTCATTATGTTACTTATATGATAATTACATTAAGTAATATAAAACCTTTTGACAATAAATTCTGTACTAATATATTGGTCAATATGGTAAAGTAAGTAAGCTCAAAGCTTGTCATGATAGAAAAACATTATTTTAAGTGACATTTCTCAATATGCATGGATTTTTTTATACCAGTAAGGTGGCACACAAGCGTACGGCCCATCTGATGGTAAGCAGTCACTGTAGCTGATAGCCTCTAGTAATACCAGAGGTATCACTAACCATTTGCCAACTCTGTTGTTAACGAGGACTCACTGTGCTAGCTGCATTACTACTAGCCCAGTGTATCCTCGTGGAGCACTGGCAACCTTACTTACCGCCGAAACACAACACTACATCAAAGTAGTGTTATTACAGTGTGGTCTTTTGTAAGGTATGGTGGGGGGACTGCATCCCCATTCGGGCGGCTCCAATATTAATGGAAAAACAAACGGGAGATAACAATTCGCCCTACCTCTCTTAAAAAAGTATAAAAAACGAACGAAAAGTCCACTTATCCATATGAAATAAGCAATTTGTATGGAAATTGCAACTTTAAAATGTATATACAAAAATGTATATAATTACTTGGTAATACAATATAGGTAGTTTAGTTATTTGTGCAGGTGGCAGACTTTTGCATAATCAAACAAAATATGTTTGTAATGCAAACATATTTTAATTTTCATTATAAAGTCAACAATTATTTACCAATTGTATTAGTTCTTTATTAAAATATATATATTGTTTCTGTGACAACCTATTCGTTTGGTAGTTACGGGTACCATTTCCGGGAACTCTGATTCAATTCCACTCGGAGAAATGTGTAATGAAAATGTTATTGTTTAGTAATGACATGAAAACGGGTCTTATACGCGATATTAAATTGTTTATTTACCTCCCGACGTTTCGACCGAGTTGCATCGGCCGTGGTCATGGGCTGACTGATATAATATAAGACCCGTTTTCATGTTATTAGTGGTCGCGGCACGAAACTCTAGCGCTGAGCGAAACGTGGAGGGGATAGCTGCGCATGGGTACCATCGCGCACGCAATACAAATTAGTAATTTAATTGCTTAGTTAAAAACAGCAAAATAATGTTTTAATGTAAAGTCAAATAGTAAGTCTAGCGGTGAACAAAATGTGGAACTTAACTGCGTATGGGTACTGTCACGCACGCAAATATTACTTCATGTTACCTACAATATAATTTTTAACAAGTTTATGGGGAGTAGAAAAATAAATACACTATCGGATTTGTAAATTTTTATATTAAATACCAAATAATAAAAAAAATTATATTAAGTCCGAATTACATAAGAACCTACTGAAGTTTCTTCTCAGGATAGAAGAAACCTGCGAGTTCGGCAGGGTGTGGACATCAGACACCGCATTCTCCTTTCCGATATCTAGTCCGAATCAGACAATGGTCTTACACCTTCAATAGTATCCCAACAGGGCCTTTTGCTTACTGAGGGCCCCGGCTCAGGGCTGCTTCGGTCGTCGGCACTAACAGCGTCATCGTCATCAGACTCACCAAGGCTATCCTCTGAACTGTCACCATCAACGCGAATGATGAATTCTTCTGTAACCAAATCCACGACATGGTCACTCTTGACATATTGCTCTTCTATGTCCTTTACCTTTTGGCATAACTTTCCCCAATCCCAAGCACCCATCAGCAAAACTTTTTCTTGAATTAGTTCTATACATTTAGCAACACTCCACTTCACATTTTTACTGCCTACATATTGCTTTATGTCAGACCATGCCATTTCGATTGGATTTAGATCTGGGTGGTATGGTGGCAGTCTTAGCACTTGATGTCCTTGCTCTGCTAGTATCCTGTCAATTGAAAATGTTTTAAATCTATCTTTGTTAGCCCGTATTAAATTGTATAGTTGAGGTTTTAGTAGAGTTTCCTCATATTGTATGCCCTTTTCAGTAAGCCAACCCTGCATGTCAGCTTTTTTGGAATTAGAAGTGGGTGCAAGGTCCCATTGTTTATTATGGTATGATGCGTTGTCGACTACCACGACAGAATTAGGCGGTAAGTTCGGCAATAACTGTGTCCTCAGCCATTTTTCGTAGTTGTCGTAGTTCATATTGTCGTGGTAGTCGCCTGATTTCGCACCAGCTTTAAAAGTTAACAGTGCGTTCGGTATGAACCCAGCCTCTGATCCTGCGTGGACAATGACCACCCGCTGTCCTTTGGAGATAGGTTTTTTGAGACCTTTTGTAGTACCATCGGTCCAGGCTTTTGGAGCAGAGTGCGATGAATCTACGTAAGATTCATCTGTATATACGATGGGCCTTCCCTCTTGGCGATATTGTTTTATTTTGCGTAAGTATTCGATACGTAGTAAACGTATATTTGAACTTTCAATCAGTACTTTTCGATTGTTTTCAGTATTTTTCCACCGAAACCCTAAACTCTTAATTATTCGTCGAAGACTTCGTTCTGAGCCTTTGAAATTTATATCTTCCTCTAGCTTCTTTCTCAACTTTCCGACGGTGGGAAGTTCATTATTTGTCCTATGAAAGTTATGTATGCACCTCTTTATTAATCCTTGATCAAAGTTATCAATATCTGTGACCGGTTTTGATCTGGAGCGTTTTTTGCCTGGTGTTCTAAATACTGATAATAAGTCGGAATTATTGGCTTCAGTGGAGATTTTCCTTACCGTTGCTATGGACGTCTTTGTAGATTCAGCTGTCCTTTTCTGAATTTTCTGTAAGTCACTAATTATACTATTTAATTTTATATTTCCCGCCTGAATAACTTCTGCAGTTTGTTTTATTTCACTTATATCTACAGTGCTGCGGTCAGAATCGAGTAAAATACTCGCAGCTTCGCCAATTTCACTTTGAATTTGTTTCAGGGAATTAATGAAATCATTCGATTCCCTTTTCAGAAAACAATGCACGTCAAACACCATTTTCCGTGCCTGTCTTTTCAAAACAGTATTCCTTCTCGGCCTCGGCATTTTCACTGTTTAAAAACTGTTCAAACTTAATCAAACAGTGAATAAACTAACAAACACAACAAACAAATCAACAAAACAAACTTAACAAAAAACAACAACAAAAATTAACGATGACAACAAAACAATTCAGAACGCGACTGTACACTGGAAGTGCGCGGAGCGTCGTATCGGCACGGGGGACGGAGTACGACTGGAGAGCCAATCGGCGCAACGCACGCTCGCCCTTCACCCCTGTACCCCGCCAAGACACCTTATTTTTTACTTCTGCGCAATAACGGTCAGCGCTAGAGTTTCGTGCCGCGACCTATACTATGTGTTTAAATCGCGAACGTTTAAAAAACGGTATGTTATTGTTTGTTACTAAGTCTTGCTAAAATGCCTGAATGGATTTCTTTGAAAATTCGCACGCAGATAGACCACAACCTGAATAAAAGGAAAGGGTACCTCTGGGAATTTGGGATAAAAAAACAATTTCCACTCACTCTAAGACCTGATATAAGCTATTAAATAAAATACAATATCAATTATGGGCATGTACCTTTAATTAATTAAATTAATAGTACACGATGTCTCCTCACTATAGGACCTTGCAACAAATTGGTCGTGGTTACACATGTACTGCAATCAATCGGTTACGGACAAGCCTCTTAAATACTAAAGCAATTTGATGCAGTTTCACACTTGTTATTACGTTTCTATATGGTAATTATGTTAAAGGCAACTACTTAATATTAGCTTTAATTAATATCAAGGTATATTATACAATGTGTGCGTATAGAAAATCGTGGCTTAAGTTGTGTAGTATTGAATAGCTACATATTTATAAATAATTTTACATTCAATATTTAATATAATACAATACAAATGTATTTATCCTGATGACCCTGGTCTGAATAATTAGGATAGTCATTAAATTATTGTATTGTAATGGGTATTCTCGAAGTCTGTAAAAATAACCTTGTATATAGACAGGTGAAGCTGTGTGTAAATATTAATATGTGTGCTCCTATTTGAAAGAAAGTACGCTCCATGCTTTATACAGGGACTTAGCGTGATGATATATGTGTTGTGTATGGTACAGTATTAAAGAGATAAAGACTAAAACATTGTTTGAATAAAAATAATAAAAACATGTGCAACCTTGTGAAGGTTGCAAGTATTTGCTTACACATATGACGTGTTATGTAACATTATGTTATTGTTACAGAGACAGTGTAGTGTTGTACCATCCCAAGCGGCTCCAGAACAAGTTTGAAGACTCCTCCGTGGTGTACAAGGAGGCTGACAGCTCGCTCAAGGCTTTCATCAAGGAGAACTTGTGAGTTTTGTCTACACAATCTAATATTACAACACTAGAAGTGAATTTCACTGGATTGTCACGATCTGGATTTGGTCGAAGATAGCAAGCTATTGGCTGTTAGAAATATCTGTTATATATGTTAGTTACAAGATGAGTAACAGTAATGTTGAGAAGATTGGTACACATATCTGAGATGTTAATTGATATTATATGTATAATTAATTAATGAATTAATGTCTAAGTGTAGTGTTGTGTGTATATGTTGTATTGTTGGTGTATCCAATTTAAAATGATATAATTTATATTAGCGGAGACAAGATAACTTATTTTTATAATTAAATAGTTATCTCTCGTAGCGAGAGTTCAGGGAACTTTGTCCACTTAACCGAAAAGAGGCGAGACAAAGTTGGCCAGCCATGCTTAGTGTTGCTAGCCACATATGCTACCTACGCTAAAATTCCGCGCCTCCTACTTAACTTGTCATAATAGCATGTAAGGCGTGTATTTTTAACTTATCTGCCTCTATTTTGTTGTTTAGCGTCATTGATCTAACGTGATTTTTCTTATCCTAGCCACGGCCTCGTCGGTGTGCGTCAGAAGGACAACTTGCAAGACTTCAACAACCCCCTGGTGGTCGCTTTCTACGATGTGGACTACGTCAAGAACCCTAAGGGGACCAACTACTGGAGGAACCGTGTGCTTAAGGTAACATGCATTACATGTAGCGTGGCCATCCGTCCGGATAAAGCCAGACAGTGTTAGGCTTTTTGACCCCTTGTCTGGCCAAATTTGAACGCGTCCGATCTGTCCGGCTTTTGTTAGTTTTTATACTATAGTTGAATTCAATCACTTCAGTCAGAAGCGAATGAGAGAGATTTGCTGAAACCATGTTTCTTCAAATGTAAAGTATATAAATGATGACTATTATTAAAATTTTCTAAATGTCCGGCTTTGAGACCCAAAAGTCCGGCTTTTATAACGAGTAAGTCCAGATTTTTTATTTTTAGAGATGGTAACGCTATGGGGGTAAGGCAAGGTAAAGAATACTTGCAACTGCCGGGTGTGCATCAAGGGATAGATGAATGAATGTAGACGAAGCAAAAGAGGTGTGCAAGTCAAGAGTGGAATTAAGTTCTATACTCTCTGCCTACCTTGGAAGGGACTAAGTGTGATGACATTTATGAGTGTATTTTATGATCCGACTAGCTTCTGCCCGCGACTACGTCCGCGTTGAGCTTAGAATCTCAGAGGAACCTAAAATTTTCCCTCGATAAAAAGTATCCTATGTGTTAATCCAGGTTATAAATTATCTGTGTTCAAATTTCATCCAAATCCGTTGAGTAGTTTTTGCGTCAAAGAGTAACAAAAATCCATCCATCCATACTCACAAACTTTCGCATTTATAATATTAGTAGGATTCATATGTAGGATAAAGATATGGACTGAGTAATTTTCGTACTTCATTATTTTTGTGATATCATTATCGATAAAAATCTAATATCGTATTGGAAATAGCTTGTTACACAGCTACAATATTAAACAAATATTTTTCCTGTAATCTGTACCTTTCATATCTGAAAATATTGTTTGTTTATCGTAATATAATTATTTATAATGGGAATGAATCGGCGAAAAAGCAAATTATATGTTCATATTAAATGTGAAAACTAAAATACAAATATTTATTTAATTTATACGACACGGAGCTCCTAAGCTAATACTGTTTTGTGGCCTACCACAAAACACTATTATAATTAAGGGGGCTCCCTAATAAGAAACGTGTATTTTTTTTTTGTCTATCTTAATATTGGAACAAGGAGAAGTTAATGATCATGGAGTTTGCATTGCTATATTAGGTCCTTACATATGAAATTGGCGTTTTGTATGGGAGGAACAAAAAGTCGAATATTTTTTAATATAATATATTTAATTAATCAAAGTATGAACCATTATTTTCTATGCACTTTTGCCATCTCATAGGTAGTTCATTGATCCCTTTACTAAAAAAACCAGTCGGACGGGAATCAATAAAATCTTTGAAGGCGATTTGGACTGCCCCATCGGAGTTGAATTTTTTCCCTTGCAAGAAGTTATCCAAATTTCGAAAAAAATGGTAATCTGTTGGAGCAAGGTCCGGGGAGTACGGAGGATGTCTTAGACTTTCCAATTGAAGCTCTTCTAATTTAGTAGCCGTCTGTAGCGCAGTGTGTGGTCTAGCGTTGTCGTGAAGCAGCAGTGGCGTGGAGCGATTGACCAGCCTAGGTTGTTTAGCCGCTAGCTTTTCCATCATGGTTTGCAATTCCTGACAATAGACATCAGCCGTAATAGTCTGGCCAGATTTGAAAAAACTGTAATGAACAATACCGGCACTAGTCCACCAAACGCTTACAAGTAACTTTTTTGGGGTTAATTTTCGCTTGGGGCAGGATTTGGCTGGCTGGCCAGGATCTAACCATTGCGCTGAGCGCTTCCGATTATCGTAAAGAACCCATTTTTCATCACAGGTAATGATTCGGTTTAAAATACCTTCATTATTGTGCCGGTTTAGTAATGTAACGCAGCAGTCGACGCGCGTTTGCCGGTTTGTTTCAGTCAATTCGTGAGGTACCCACCTTTCAAGCTTTTTAATCTTCCCAATTTGCTTCAAGTGAATTAAAACAGTTTTATCACTAACATTGCAGCCTGCAGCTAACTCGGACGTGGTTTGCGATGGATCCGCTTCCACAATAGCCTTTAACTCTTCATTATCAACTTGAGTCTCAGGCCGTCCACGGGGCTTGTTCTGCAGGTCGAAATTTCCAGAACGAAAACGTTGGAACCAAAAACGAACTGTGTTTTCTTTTGCAACACGACCGCCATACACATCATTCACCCTTCGAGTTGTTTCCGCAGCACTAGTGCCACGGCGGAACTCGTACTCGTAAATAATGCGATATTTAAGGTTTTCCATTTTGTAAAATGAGTGACGCAAACAGAAAAAAACAGAAGAAAAAAAACAAATGAATGACGATCATCGAAGCACAAATACATGAGTCTATAGCTGTACAAATTTGAATTTGGAATTCCTTACCAAAGAGGAGAAATTCGTGATTAAAGTGGCCAGTACGAAAAACGCCAATTTCATATGTAAGGACCTAATATTTTCTAAAAAACATCGAATATACTAATACAAACTTATTATTAGCGGTTGCAATAGCCACGTCTAGGGATCGAACGCAAACTTAAGTTTGTCATTTAACCTAGTGTGATTTTAGTATGGAACCCCCAGTGTGCGGATCCAATTCGCACTTGGGCCATTTTTTTTTATTAACATCCCTGTTATAATGTGTTGATCAGGTCGCGAAAGAGATGTCCGAAGTGAACTTCGCTGTGAGCGACAAGGACGACTTCACCCATGAGTTGAACGAGTACGGCATCGACTTCGCCAAGGGTGACAAGCCCGTGGTCGCTGGACGGGACGCTGACGGCAATAAATACGTCATGACTGAAGAGTTCAGGTAATATTTTGATGTGGAATATCTACATACTAACTAGGGTCGGAAACGCGCGAGTGATAGCCCTGGTGTTGCAAGCGTCCATAGGCTGCGGTAACCGCTTACCATCAGGCGGGCCGCATGCTTGTTTGCAAACTTAGTGGTATATAAAAAAGATACCTAACGGGTAGCTGGTAACTAGGATTTTTAAAGTAATTAATATCTTTCATGCAGACAACTCTTTATGAAGTATTATTAAATGGCTGACTTAATTATATCTCAGTTCAAAACTATTAAATGCGTACTCGCATATCCCTGGACACGGTCACACACCGGTAGTCGATTTCTATTTTGATATAATTTTGAGCCGGATATCGTTCAAAAGTAGGTAATATTCAATCAAATCAAATAAAAAAAAACATTTATTCAGTTTCGGCCCTAATAAGGCACTTATGAAGGTCTAATTTACCACCGGTTTGGAAAAAAAAGCCACCTGAGAAGAACCGGCAACCGAGCCGCAAATTTGTTTTTATTTCTGGTAATGTTATGGTTAAATTGAATTGGCTATCTAGCCACTGCATACTGAATATATATCTTATACTTACGATTCGGCCTAAAGTCAGGTCGGATATCCGGTATCCGGCCGAATCACTATCTGTTCACCTAACAAAACCAATAATTGCTTTACATATAGAACACATGGGGGAGCGTAGGAAAAGCTGTCATGTAATTTAGACACAATGCTCATTTTGTATATCAGTTGGTATATCACTAACTGTATTGGCTTTACCAGCGTTTTTCCGCGAAATAGTATAGCCTATGTTAGTTAGGGATAGCTTAGTTTTTCATTAGTGACAGTTTTTTGATAATCGATTCTTTCTCTTCCTTGATTTAGGGTGACGAGTTTATCCATTATCCATAGTTTATCCACACCTCTATAAAATTAGGATAAAACTGTAGATTAATAAAAAATAAGTATAGAATATATTTTCTCAATTGTTGGTAATCGTTCGACCGTTCGCTAGGTATCCAGGTCAACTAGTTATAGTGCACAGTGCAACCTTATCAACTGTTGTCGTAACAATGCCAGTGCATGCATCAAATAATATTTATGATTACATTTTACGATCCATCAACCGCATTTCCTTTACATTCCGCATCGATATTAATTATGACGTTTTTCGTTCGATTTAAATTTAATTTTTTCAAAATTATACATACTACACTAGATTTTTTATTTTTATTTGTGATTTTTGGTAAAGGATATTTGTATAGACGCCAAAATAACACATTCTCTTCACCTTCCCAGCATTCTCTTGATATTGTATGTTTCCCAATAATAAATAAATAAATTCTCGTGCTATCCTAGATTAATAAGACTATGCTCTTATTCGACTTTAAACACGATAATAACAAAAAAAAAGTTCGTCTGTCTGGTTGTCCTGGATAATCCCATGAAATTATGAACAAAATCCTAACGGCTAGACCGATTTGAAAAGGACGTACAATGGCAAATATCTTAATATTCAATAGAAAACATTATGTAGTCACATCGGTGTGTACTACAGAAATTTCACAGCTATAGATGTTGTTATTCACGTATTTCGTGTTTCGTACAGCATTGAAAACCTCCTGGCGTTCACTAAGGACATGATTGACGGCAAGTTGGAGCCGTTCGTGAAGTCTGAGGCCGTGCCGGAAGACAACTCTGGCCCCGTGAAGGTGGCCGTGGGCAAGAACTTCAAGGAGCTGGTCTCCGACAGCGGCCGCGACGCGCTCATCGAGTTCTACGCCCCCTGGTGCGGACACTGCCAGAAACTGGCGCCCATCTGGGAGGAGCTCGGAGATAAGGTACTTGTTCATGTGTAACATCTTTCTCGCTCTCGTTTTTCTGCAATCTGTGGGAGTTATTTCGTTAATAGGATCGAAAGTGTGTTACAAAAAGCCGGGGAAGCGCGCGCTATTTGATTTGACCAATGAGTGCGTGCGGTGGTAGTTGGCCGTCAGATGTGACTACATCATATTACTACTTTACAGCTCGCTCATTTTTATACTTAAATTTTTACAGTAATACTATATACAACATTACATCTATGTAGAATGTAGTGTCATTTGACTGTAATCTGTTTGGTACACTTTCAGTCCCCAGTCTGGCAGATCCCATATCCAAGTAGGTTATCAACGAACAGCACTCTTTTAATTGATAATGATATTGTAATGTTAACTATCAAGATATCAGCAGAAAGTCCGCAATCTAAAGATTGTAGGGCAGATAACGAACATAGTTTCTTTATCTTGATTTATGAGCGTTTTATGAGCCTTGTCATGTTAAAAGAAATATAGTAATGTAATTTCAAAATCAAACTGTACATATACGGACATTTTGGTTTTAGCACATTTGCATATTGTCCCATCTTCTACCTTTCAATAAAGCATTTATCTTCTTTTGTTAAATCTGTGATATATATTTTCAGCTGAAATCTGAGGATGTGGACATTATCAAGATCGACGCCACCGCCAACGACTGGCCCAAGTCTCAGTTCGACGTGTCTGGATTCCCCACCATCTTCTGGAAGCCCAAGGACCAGTCCAAGAAACCAGTCAGATACAATGTAACTATCACTCACATTATTCATTCCAATACAGGAGTTTCTTACTACTAATAAACTTTAGTTTTTATGTTCAGGTTGTAAAAGACAAGGGAAACATTTAAAAAATTGATTATTTTTACAAATAAATGCTCAATAACAACTTTATTTGACTAGACTAACACTTTGACAGACAGAATTACATTGTACTTTAAATCATCAGAATCTACCCCCTTACAGATTAAAATTGCAAATTCCGTTCTTCACAATGCTTTCTTAAATACTGAAACATGCTAATACAGTGGTGATAATTTTCTCCAGGGTGGCCGTGCCCTCGAAGACTTCATGAAGTACGTGGCGGAGCAGGCTTCCTCCGAGCTCAAGGGCTGGGATAGGAAGGGCAACGCCAAGAAGGAAGAGTTGTAAAAATATGTGACGTCACTTTCCATGAAAGATCTGTGTGCGAGTTAGGTGTGTGCTTGAGTGCAGTCTTATATTAAGTAAATCGGCACTATTCTAAGACCATTCTCAAATATATGTCTTTGGCATTCAATACTTCCTAGAAAAGACAGAATCAGTCTAAATATTTTCACTGCCATTTAAATCGAACTAGCACTTACGACAAAAAAAGCTAATGTCCTTTACGGGAAACGCAGTCTTCGAAGGTGGAAATGTTAGTTGACACAATGGTAAATACAATAAGAATAGTGTCCTGATGCAGTGTTGTCGTGTGTAGTTTGAATGATGAAGGATGAGTGTATGTGCGTCGCGGAGTTCCATATCTATATTAGATGATCTAAATACAGTAATTTTTGAATGCATTTCTTACAATAATGTTGGTGGAATAAATTAGGTTGTATTTATAATATATTTTCTGTTTTATTTTCATTAACAAGACATCCCAAACAATATAGTGTGTATCCCAAATATGTAATTTACTATTGTACAATATTTCAGAGTAACAACACAGTGCAACAGCAATGGCAAAACTAGTAAAATTGATAATAATGTTTTAATTTTTTTAATTTCACTTTCATCTGGTCGTCAAAGAATAAGGAATTACAAAACTCCATAACTGATAAGTTAAACAAGTATACTTTAGAGCGATAGAACACATTCGTCTGTATGTTAATTCCTCTTGCCATCATTCAAGAACATTGCGAAAATATGCAGACAGTCTAGCTAGTAGAGCAGAAACTAGTATAATAATATTTAATTCATATTATTATAATCATACACAAACATATATCTTAAACTAAACGATATGACGGGAGATTTGAGACCTGATGTAAGGGCAGCAAACATAAAATACTAAGCTTAACAAAAAATTGCCCAGTTTATGGGGGAATTTAATCAGTGTACTGTACAGTCTCATCACTTCATATCACTACAAGATTACCCTTATAACTCGTCTCAAATTCCCCGCAAAGTAAGCTTAAACTAACCTATTATTTATTTCACTCATTATACTACAAGTTTTCCTCCTTCCACCGCTCAATCCATGTGAGTATGGTGTCGACATTCTGCTGCAGTTGCTCCTCCTGATCGTTCTGCAGTTCATTCACTATCTCTGGCTTGTATGACTCCTTCGCCTCTTCGAGGAGAGTCGCAAATATCTCGCATTGGATGTTGTCATCCATTTTCTTGCCTGTGTAACCTCTGAAAAAGAAATCTTGATCTTTAGTCTAATACCTATTTAAATCTGTGTATAATAAATGGTTTCTACATATAAATGTGAATTTCCTCATGTCGGTTCTGTCTGTCTGTTCATCACATGCTTACTCTATATTGATCCTGATGAAATTTCCATCATTTTTTTTTCAGGGTAGACTTCCATATGTAAGAATATAATAAGGAACTGCAGAATATTTTTGCAGGAACCCCCTTTGTACAAAATGCCTCTTGGATGAACTTCAAATCAGAGGAATAGATGTATGTTATAGAATTCTTTGAACAGATTTTATTATCCTTTTGCATGAAGGTTTCCACTTTGGATTGTTTAAGTACAGAGTTAAATACATAGGAAGAAAACACATATTATTTACCGAGCAGCAAGCCTATCATACAGTGTGGTGTTGTTGGCCCTCACCACAAATACACCATCAAACCACCTTTCTGGGAAGAAATCGCAGCCATGGTAGTCAACAATATTCCCACCTCGAGCCATCAATCCCTCCATCTTGTCCAGTAACTGAAAAGATAAAATCAAAGATTTTTCACATCACATCACAATTAAAACTTCTTAGGTGATGCTGGATAAGTTGGGAGTTAGAAATAAGGAGATGTTTTCCTTTTGCAATATGATACCTAAAATTTAAAGCTCTTCATGGAATATCTAAGATAAAATTAAATACAAGACCTACTTAAAGAGGATTGTATGTATCTGGGGTAATGTAAATTTTTCCAGTGAGTTTCCAGAGTTTGAGGATTTGCTGGAGTTAGGTAGCATTTATTTCTTTTAGCAAAATTCTACTAAAATATTATTGTGATAAAAAAGGTAATTTTAGTGGCATCAACAGGTTAAAAAATATTTTATATACTGTTTCAGTTCTCATCTGAGTATCTTCTATTCCATTCCTTCTGAACTGCCTTCTGTTGTAATAAATAAATAAACTGATTAAAATTGGTACTAGTTATGTCATATAATTAAATAGTAACCAGACAGGCACACACAGTAGGAAGCTGGTATATTAAAAGCTTGTCATACCTTGTCTTCGTTTAAAAATGGACACTGATACTCGTCATCATATTCGTCTAAGCAATCGTATTCCTCAGCCAACTTGGACACTTCCCGCCAAGTCATACCAGTTCTCTCTGCTAGGAGTTTACATATTGTGGATTTGCCGACACCGGGTGTACCTATGTGAAGAAAATAATGAAACAAGCATGGCATGGAAAGGCAGGTTACAAAAAAAACAACATGCAGCGTTGGTCATTTTAAAAACCTTATTTGAAACACAACGTACCAGTTATTAATACATTTGGTGTATTTCTAGCGACACCATTCATTTTTCCAAGACACGAATACAAACAAAACCCTAAAATGTGTTTACATCAGAAAAACAAACTGATGATAAAGTTGAAATACAGATAAGAATTGAATTTGAATTGATGATTGATTATGTACCACAGAGTACATACATAGCCACTACGTTCTTCTTCTTTAAATTTATGGCGACAAGCTTTTAGAGCGTGCGCGCATCGCGTTGCAGTGGCAAACGTTGCTGTAGTTCACCGTGCGTTGGAACTATGTACAGCAACTTCTGGGGTCCGCGCACTACGGCCAGTACAGGCAAGTTGAGGGATGTAACATCGCTCATAAAAACCGACTCCAAGTTTTTTCTTCCCAACTATTGCAATCAATCCTATTCATGAACTATTTTTACCAGTGTCGAGGGTTTATGCTTGGTTCACACTTCTGTGTCGGGGTACCGTCTATTGTGTCTCTCAACTCTTTTTTTAAAGAGAGTTATATAACCTTCGTTAAATAGCGAAAATAGAGCTAATTTTTAGGAAAAATATAAAAGATTTTATGTATTTTTTTTTAATTGTTACAAACGTTGCATGATTTTGTACCTCGTAACATTAATACGAGTGATATTTAATAACCGGCCAGATTTTTTCCTTTACTTGTGATATAAGAGCACAGCTTCTTGCCAATTTCATGATTCTAGGTCAACGGGAATCAACGGGAAACGGTCATATCTGTTCTTCATATTGACATACAGGTTTGGTATTTTTACAGCTTAAAGAGACCAGAGATCCGGGTATATTTGATTGAAAATGTTCTTCTTCTTCTTCTTCTTCCCAAGTATGGCAATCAATCCCTTCAGGGGCTATTTTTGCCAGTGTCGAGTGTTAGAGAATTTTCATGTTGCAAAATTTCTCGTGTTTGCCGCATTAAAATGCCTAGTGTCATGCATTCTAACGCCCAATGGAGTTTCTGGAGACAACCCACGGCAGTAGCAGATCGTAACACGCCTTTAGATTAGAGGTAACCTATTGACCAAAATGATAAATCACTTAACCCAAAAGTCGTATTATGGCATTATTTCCAATGCTCCTATAAATCAGTCACTAAATGAAACTTTACTGCACATATCGACACCAAAAATACACATTAAAGATTACTATAACACAATTTACGACACACTGGAAAAAATCTCAACCGCTCCGCCTGATTCCCGCCAAAAACTCATTGAAAATGTTATTGTCTTACATTCTACACTGGCACAAATAGTCCCTAAAGAGGATTGATTGTCATACTCAGAATAATGACTAACTCGCGCTAGTAGGTCCATCTATACGCGACCTTTACTTATAAAAACTGCATCTACCTACCTAAAACAGGTCCAATTCTGTACATTACAAATATTTTGAAAAAAAATGTTTGCCGGGCATTCTTTATTCGATGCTTAACCCAAATCATTTGTTTATTTACGCCGTCTGTCTATCTATAATCTATATACTTCCTGACCGCGCATCACGCCAAAACTACTGAATTCTGATTCAAATGAAACTTGGTATGGTTTGAGATTTGATACTACGAGGTAGGGTGGGCAGTCAGCACTAAAACGTAGTGGTTATGTACTCTGTGGTCAGCATGGTTCCCTTGAAATGATGATGAAATTGGATGAAAGTCAAAATGTGTTCTTGGCTGTAATGCATAAACGCATTGACTTATTTCAGTCATTTATTTTTTATTAGAAAGAAAATGGTTTAAAGTTTATTTCGTAAATATTTCAAGGTCATTCGTTTTGTAGTTCAGATATTACAGACATCACAACTTAGTGTATAAAGGTCCAATCCAAATAACTTGTATGAAACCTGGAACGTATGGGTACCTAGATAATAAATCCGTGTAGGTCTGTCAAAAAAATGTCAAATTGACATTGATATTTTGATAAAGGAAATGGCTCGAAGGAATTGGATAGGATCTGCAAGCAAGTATGCCTAACCTTTTGATTTGATTTGATACACTTACGTTACGTGAATGTAAAATGCAGGGATTTATTACTTTAAGAACACTTTCCGTGTCCTTTGTGTTATAATGAAAATTTATAAACCTCGCGGAATAACGAGAGGTCAAATTGCGTTAGTAAGTATATTGGGTGTATTTAGTGGAGTATACATTTGGAGACCGTTGTTTAACGAATACTTTCGAAACTACATAGAGCAGAAACAAAAAACTGAAACACCTTCTACTGAAGTTGAGTAAAATGGGAATTTTAACAACATGGATTAGGACTTCGAGTCCAGTAGTGAAAGTACTCATGGTGGTATCGGTAGCATCTGCTGCAGTGGTCGGGCATAGAATGTTTTACGGACCGTACGTCAAACGGGCAAGGTTACGTAAATCGGAGCAGTGGGCTAACATGATCATAGAACAAGAAGAACGTATGGATTCAGAAGGTTCACAAAATAATATCTGATACTAAATATTTTTATTCATATGTGTATTTAAACAATAGTTGTATTTCTGCCAATAATATTGTTAGTGTAGTTACTAAACAATCTTTTATTTCATCCCTGTATGACAATCAAACCACTCAGACAACAGCATGGAGTAAAGAGTCAAGTCTGAAGAGAAGAGGATCTTGTTTGGTTGTCTATAATAAAAAACAACAACATGAAAATCAGTTGAAGCCATATTATGGTGAAAAGGAAACCCATAGCAGTATATTATTGAAATAAAATGTATTCTTTGAACCTTACATCCTTACTTACTTATTTGTATATAGAAAATATACTACTCAAAACTAAGAACAATCCTACCATACAGGATGTGTTGTGTATTCACTTTTTCTACTTCTACTAGCCTCATATAATAATTTATCTGCTATCAGGTACCTACTTACTTGTGTAATTTGTCTGCTGCCACACAACTACAGAAATTGCATGAAACAGTCAATTTAAGTTACTTGTATCCTGACTATCAAATTTAAGCGGAGATAGATTAATATCTATCTCAGTTTAAAGTTTGATTGGCAAATCATAATATAAATAAATAAATATTAGATAGGTATTTGCAATTTTATAAAAGAAACATTGCACATCTCACTCCAAAAGAAAATTCTTAAAAAATGCTGAGATTAGGTAAACCAGAAGGTCAGTTTCGCAAATTAAAATGTGCTCAGTACGGCCACAGACGGTGTAATGAAATAAAATGTGAACTTTATTTTATGCAGAATAGTCACGGCCAGTCAAATGCCTGCACGTTGCTGCAACGACGAAGATGTCGTTTCGAACTTTGCTATAGAATTGCATTAGGCGCGTTTCACATAAATGTAGATTGAGATATGTTTAGATACTACTATTCAGATTCAGACTATGAATTTCAGTGTCTACTCTATAACTTGTATCTGCATGAAAATATATAGGCACCTGCCTAATTATTATAATTGGTAATTCTCATGTTTGACCCTGACAGTGAAAATTAAAAGCGTTAATCTCAGATCTCTAGGTAGTATAGATACCTAGATATTATTTTTCTGTGAAGAAGTGCAACGAGTAGGTAGAGGTAGAGGTCATTCTCATTACCTAATTTTTCAGGTAGGTAGCTAGCATTAGATAGCAGTGAATGTGATCTATCGATTACATTGTCCTATGTGTCATATCTATGGATTACACATAGGATAATGAATGACGTCACCGCACCGTCCACCCCCCGCCAGGTTGTGGGGCGTATGTATGTATAGATAATGTTGTAGACTGCTCAATGGATTCCAGGGACCTCGCTTTCGCTGGGATTCTAATATGCTAGAAGTACTAAATTGAAAATGATTGCGATCACGATTCTGATACTTTCTTAGCTACTATTATAATAGGTTCTTTCATTCGACGATAAGAGGCAATCCTTTTTGTTATGTAGTACTAAATATAGTTAGTTGTTTGTAAATGAAGTTCGTACGAAAAAGAAAGCTGCCGCGTTGACCCATCATGGTATAAACCGGATTTGAGACTAGTTGTTAACTTTTAAATCTAGATTCGTAATACTGTTCTTATCTACAGCACTACCTACATACATTCTAATCTTCGATCAGAAATAGTTTCAGTTCATTCACCCTTCATTAGCTAATAACGGTATCTCATCACCTAAATGTGATTTATTTATACAATGTATGAATCTAAATTACTGGCAAATGTGATTGGATAGGGCTTCGATTAAAATTTGGCAGGGCAAGACTGGGTCTGTGTATTTACATTCCAGTTCTCTGGTAGTAAGGCATCATAATTATTATTTTTTGTTTCTGTGGTAAGATTCCCAGAACGGCTATGGCCTATGTACTGTGCTCAAGAGAAATCAGTAGAACTGCTTGTTTTTTTTTTCCAAGTTTTTATTTTGCTCAGAGAAAGTTCTATGACTGAATAACTTCGTGCTGATAATTTTTTCAAGACAGTTGTCTGTTAAATAATAAAGACAGTTGTACTGGAGGCTACTTTTATTTCTATGAATTTACACTTCAGTTGCAGTCATAACAAAATATTTCAGATATATGTATAACCTTATATAAATTATAAAATAATGTTACAGATTAAGCCATGTAAAAAATATAGAAAAGGAATGAGTTTGTAGCCCTTCTTTCCTTCTGAACACCTTTCGGTGAATGAAGTATCGCAGTTGTATGAAGAATTTTGCTGTTAAAAGCGCTAGCTACTTTTTGCCCTTGACGGCCTTTTCGGCGGCTTTGGTGACTTTGCCACCACTGCCTTCCTTGAAGTTAACTGCCTTGATGACACCGACTGCGACGGTCTGCCTCATGTCACGCACGGCGAAACGACCGAGAGGGGGGAACTCTTGGAAGGACTCCACACACAGGGGCTTAGATGGCACCAGGTTGACAATGGCAGCATCTCCAGACTTGATGGACTTGGGGTTGTCTTCAGTGGATTTACCAGTACGACGGTCAACCTTCTCTTTGATTTCGGCGAATTTGCAGGCAATGTGAGCTGTGTGGCAATCCAATACAGGCGTGTAACCGTTTGAAATCTGACCAGGGTGGTTGAGGACAATGACTTGTGCAGTGAAGTCTGCAGCTCCCTTGGGGGGGTTGTTCTTGGAGTCACCAGCGACGTAACCACGACGCAACTCCTTGACGGACACGTTCTTTACGTTGAAACCAACATTGTCACCAGGTACAGCCTCCTGGAGAGCTTCGTGGTGCATCTCCACAGACTTAACTTCAGTGGTAATGTTGGCCGGAGCGAAGACAACAACGGTACCAGGCTTCAGGATACCAGTTTCAACTCTGCCTACGGGCACTGTTCCAATACCACCAATTTTGTAGACGTCCTGCAGGGGCAGACGCAGAGCCTTGTCTGTGGGACGAGCAGGGGGCAGGATAGCATCCAGAGCCTCAATCAGGCACTTGCCCTCAGCCTTACCCTCCTTACGCTCCACTTGCCACCCCTTGAACCAGGGCATTTTAGTGGATGGCTCCAGCATGTTGTCTCCGTGCCAGCCAGAAATGGGTACGAAAGCCACAGCAGCTGGGTTGTAACCAATTTTCTTGATGTAAGAGGAAACTTCCTTCTTGATTTCTTCGAAACGGGATTCGCTGTAAGGGGGCTCAGTGGAGTCCATTTTGTTGACGCCCACAATCAGCTGCTTGACTCCGAGGGTGAAGGCGAGGAGCGCGTGCTCGCGGGTCTGGCCGTTCTTGGAGATACCAGCCTCGAACTCACCGGTACCAGCGGCGACGATCAGCACGGCGCAATCGGCCTGTGAAGTTCCTGTGATCATGTTCTTGATGAAATCCCTGTGGCCAGGGGCATCGATGATGGTTACATAGTACTTGGCAGTCTCGAACTTCCACAGGGCAATGTCAATGGTGATACCACGCTCGCGCTCAGCCTTCAGTTTGTCCAACACCCAGGCATATTTGAAGGAACCTTTGCCCATTTCCTGGGCCTCCTTCTCGAACTTCTCGATGGTACGTTTGTCGATACCACCGCATTTGTAGATCAAGTGACCGGTTGTGGTAGACTTGCCGGAGTCGACGTGTCCGATGACGACGATGTTAATATGGATCTTTTCCTTTCCCATTTTTGGTTAGTCTAAAACAAAACAAAAGAATTAAGATTAAAACTTTGTTATTGTTGAGCAACACGAGAGAAAAAATGCAATGGGAGCCGGCATCTGCAAGGTCGTATAGCTCGTGTATCGCGCGGCCGGCAATATGGCGGCCGCATGGCCGCCTCGCCCTATCTTGACATTTCACAATGGATGTCAGCCATTACGACAAATTATTTAAAAATTGAAAAATTATACTTGAAATTATGATGATGTGTACAATAAGCACATAAGATTTTTACAACAGTTCAATTGTCGTTAGCGAAATCTGAATTTATAAACTGTACGTCAACCACGTGGTGACTAGCCGGTTGATGAAGTGTGACGCGTAAGCACTGCTGGACAGTCTTCTTATTTCGAAAAAACTATAATCGGTAATTAAAACGAACAAAAGAACGTTAATAACCACTAGCAGACATAATTAAGAGCATATGAAAGAAAGTATTACAAGATGGATTGGTCTAGAATTACACCACACTGATCGTTGAGACAGATAGTATTTTAACAAAACGTAAATTAAAACCGTATATTGAAGCACTAGCGGGCTTTAGTTTACGTTATAAATTAAATTCACTTTTTGCACTGCACTAAACAAATTTCTTCTGACACTCACCACGGATTACAGACAGCGTGTAATATCCGAGAAAGACTCCAACAGAATGAACGAGAAATGATTTTTCTTTCAGCTGGCTGGAAGAAAGCGAGTCACTTCCGGTTTTTTGGTGTGGCGGTCACGAAAAATAACATTCCCAAAGTTATATATTATTGGTCGCTTAGTTTCCCGAGGTCTGCTGATTTTAAATTTTCTACTTCACGCAATATCACTAGTTAAAACTACGCTGAAGTAGTTTATATATAAAAGGATTATGTAATAACAAGCTAAGACTCGCGATTTAACACGCACTTACAATTTGTAAGCGCGTAATAAAGGGGTACTGTAACTTTGTAAGTTACAGCACCCTTTTTACTCCTGTATAATCTTTTCTTGTTTAACTTTTTACCCAATATAAGAAAAAAAACAACAAATTTCAAGTTAGTCGAGCATGTAGGTTTTAGGGTCGGCAACGCGCGAGTGATACCTCTGATTCTGATGTTACCTTCTCACACCCAATCACTTTGGCTAGTGCTAATTACTTTACACTTAGTAGTACAATAGTAACTTTTAGTAGTACTTACACTTGTGCTATGCGAAGTAATTGTTATGGAAATTCTGTTTTCCCCGAAATGAAGCTAGCAAGGCTTTTCAATTATCCTTAATCTGGTTTCACCAAAATTCTTGCAGAAGATTATGGGATTGGAATTTCTTTGTAAAGATTATATAAGTGGTGAAACAACAGTTGGAATCGTTTTTGTGGACTTAACATTAACGATATATAAATATTTATCATTTAATTAATTAATACAAAAAAGCGTAAAATTTTCGGCCCCCAAAAATCTGCTGCCCTAGGCTCCAGACTACTTTATTATTTATATTATTGGTACAAATAAAAATTACTAATTAAAATTATTGCTAAAGTTTTGCATTTACTTTACAATTTCATGATTAATTAAGTTGGTTACAGTATACTGGAGATATTGATTATCACCACATTGAATAAAAAAGGGGACAGTTATATGTATATGGCAATACAAATGCGACTATGGATATGACGTCAAGGAGTTTAGTTCGTTCGGAAATCGATTCTTTTTTTTTTTAAGATAAAGTGTGTGCTTTGGGTTTACTAAGTTTGGTGAAATTATGCAGACTACACACAAAGAACATAATATTGTGTATAGTGTATAGGAGGTAAACATGGAAATTAGTTAATCTTATGTACTAATTTAAATACCCTACTGCACTAGGACCAATTTTGAATCGATGCTCTACCTCTCTTCAAGTTACAACTTGCTAAGCACCTTTACTAAGGGCTTAGCGTAGTGTTGAGCATTGTAGTCTCAAACGACTTAAACGTAGTGGTTATGTATTCTGTGTAGACTGAAGAGTCTCATGGGGGTATGGGGTTATGCATGGAGTCTGATAGTTGTATTTTGTAGTCTTTGCATGGAGTATAACTTAAGGGACATGATGAGCATGGACCCCCCCTCCCTATGCTTATTATAATATAATCTTAAATAAGCCCCAAAAAGTATAATTTTTTTTTGCTATAAACAGCTACTATGTTTATTGTGATGTTAGGTTCATTAAAGTTAGTGGCGGTACCTATATAAGGAAGAGGCTATAAACGAAATAAGTTCACATCCGTGATATTTACAGTGTAGAAATAATTCAATGGTTCGTGTAGTCTATATATATATATATATATATATATATATATATATATATATATATATATATATATATATATATATATATATATTACTATACTTTCATGACTACTACATACAGAAATATGATAAATTGAATTAAAAAATCAAAGTATAAAATATTAACTCTTATAATAAGGTTAAAAGAATATATCTAACTTAACATTATGTAAAAATTACATTCTGAAATAGGGTTCAAGTTCAATGAGAAGTCAGTGATTACTCGATTTGTATCATACTTTTGCCTGCACACAGACTGTCCTAGTAAGGCGTAACAATAGCGTGGCAGAGTGGGCAACGGCAAAATGCCACAGGGGCGCCAGCTCGTAAGGACCCCCGGCTCAAGTCACCGTGAGCACAGAAGAAACTTGACATTTATTACATAATTTATTAAAAAATATTAATTTTAAAAGAGGGATTTTGCCACCGGAGTAGATGATATAGTTACGCCTTATGCTTGCTTAACGCCACTGCCCACAGATTAATCAAGCCAAAATCTCTGCCTACAATGAGCCTAGTCCTCTACTAGTCCTACACGTCCGGGGCGATAATTTTGTAGAAAAGCCATTCATGGTAGACAGTTTGTCTACACGTCCGTGTCTGAGAAGTGGCATTATTGCAAAAAAAAAACTAATGTCAAGATTCTCCGCCATTCACCCGATTTCACCCCCGCTCACCGCAATAACTCCCCCGGGCAATTTTCGAAGTTGGTTGGATTGAATTGGGCTGGAAATAAATAGAAATGAAACTCAAATTATAGAAAACATTATTATAAATGTAATATAATTACATTTTAGGGAAGCTCCATTAACATTAATGTTATAACGGTGGAAGTGCTGGCAGTCCGGTTGTTATCACTATGTTCAGAAGCCGTGGTGATATTGTTTATAAATGCACAGTGCGCCTTTTAGAGGATACAGAGATATTAGAATGTGAATTTCACGTATGTATAACATCTATACCTTTAATCAAAGATAACCTTTGATCAAAGTTATACACCTAACAATAATTCAGCAAGAAATACGTTATTCTTAAATGCCGTATTTTTGCAGCCTGGGTACAAGGGGAAGTATCTTCTGGAGCATGTTTGCCAGCAGCTGAACCTTACGGAAACAGATTACTTTGGCTTGCGTTACGTTGACGCCGGCGCCCAGAGGGTAAGTCATCCAAAGCAACTGATTAATTATCACGTAGGAAAGTATGAAGGAAAGGTTTCTGTCTGTGAATTCTACAGATCACAGATCTTATAGTCTTGTAAAGTTGGAAGTCAAGTGAAGAATTTTGTATATTCAAAATTTGATGTCTATATTATTATTTTTATTTTTTATATATTTTTGTTTACTTTATATTTCTTTTACAGCACTGGCTACATCTGGCAAAATTAATTCTCAAGCAAGTAAAAGGTAAAAAATATATATTAAGAATGTAGATGTTCTTTTGTTTTTGTATTTTGTAACTTACTGTATTAAAAACACAGTATTTATGATACCGACTTCATGATTTAAATTATTCTTGCTGGTTTGGAGAAATGATTTTAGGGAATCAGTGGACCCCACAGAAGATTGCACGCATTATAGAGCCTTATTTGAGCCTAAACAGCATTAAGAATTTTATTTTTTGTTGTGTAATTGATAAGAAATTCTTGGGGAAGAAGGAAATAAATTGTTGATCCTAATTTCTAGATGCATCACCAATCCTGTTCAGTTTCCGAGTGAAGTTCTACCCACCAAACCCAATGCTTCTAAAAGAAGATGTGACAAGGTTCCAAATCTATCTGCAGTTGAAAAGAGATCTCCTCCATGGCCGTCTGTACTGTACTGCCAATGAAGCCGCTATGCTTGGAGCCTTGATTATACAGAGTATGTCTTAAAAATTAATTTGTTAGAAAAGGGTTAGAGTAGAGAAGCCATGGTGGCTGTGTGCTATGAAGTATTGCCTGCTATTCTAGAGATGCAACTTCGAATCAGAAGGGACTGCAACCCTTTTTGAGAGTGCCAAGATATTTTGCTATTGTAGTTTATATTTTTTACTATTGTATTTCCATGAAATGACCAAATTTTTCGTAATTTTAATGGTGTTTTATAGTAAATTCAGACAATTTTTTTTTACTGTGCTACCAATTATATTATATGTGTAAAAATTGGGTGCCACACAATCATACGACCCATCTGATAATAAGCAATCATCATAGCCTATAGCCATTAGCAATTCCAGGGGTATTGCTAACGGCTATAGGCTAGTAATTAACACCACCAACTCTGTTGTTGTTAAGGACTCACTGTGCTAGCAGCATATCCTTACTACTAGCACAGCACATCCTTGTAGAGCAATAGCATTAACACAACACAGCATCAAAATATTATTATTTAACTCCAATCTTCTGTAAGGTGGAGGTACAGTCCCTAGTCCAGTGGCTCCAATTTTAATGAGAAAACTCACGGGGAATCCCATTTCGCCCTACCTCTTCTTTTAGATTGAATTTTAATTATTAATTAAAAGAAAACCATCATTTATTATTATTTATGTATTAAGCTCTTCGACCACGTGTCACGTGGCGTTAGCGTGTCTCTTTACCGTTTACCTCCACGCGGCTTTATTGATATGTAACATGCGAATTGTGCGACGTTATGTATAATTAGCATCAGGGCAAAGCTCTGAAAGTAATTGGGTTCCCAATAAGGAGCATGAGTATTGTTATTGTATGAATAACAATAATGTGATGAATGAAACAGAAACTCTAATATTAAAAGTAAATAACAGGAAACTGTCAGAACTTATAACACAGTAAACATTAAATCAGTATGTTTGTGTAAGTTACAGTATATCTGTAGATTATTTTTTTAATCGCCATGTTACCATAGGCTTAAATCAGTTTTTATAACTGTCAAAAGACACGTTTTATCTTGGCTGCAGTATACTAATATTGGTACTGTGTGGTACTGCAACATGTGTGTTATTAAGCATACAAGTAATTTAATTTTCCTATAACATGTGCTGCGAAAGTTAGATGGTAGTTCTTTTGTGGAATAATCTGATAGCATAAAAACAAATCATCAGGCACATTGGGTAAGATTCAGTTCTAAAACCAACAATGTTTGGTATAAGACTAGGATGCGATGTTCATAAAGAATTACTGTCCTAATAGTTTAGTCACGTGACCAACGGTCTAAATATATGTACTTGAAATTGGTTGTAGGTCATTGAACTTTGCCTATGTAATTTCCATGATTCATGGCCTGTAATTTTCCTCTTGCAGTCGAACTTGGCGATTACGATCCTAACATACACGTGGGCAACTATGTTACGGAAATGAGGCTGCTGCTGAGACAAACGGACACCATTGAAGCGAGGATACAGGTCGATATATATTTCATTTCTTTGTTTACTCTGTTCTTTTATACATACCCCACAACTACGTAGACGAAAGTTGTTATTGCTAAGGCTACTGTAGATCGTATTTTCGGTGTGATTATTTAGTGATCCAGGGGGGTGTCATGGAGGTCATGATCATCCTACCCTGGGCTGGGTCTATCCATTCAAGTGGCGGAAGTCATAGACTCGTTTCGATAGAAGACAAAAGAGAAAATAAATTGATATTCAACGTAAAAATTAAATAGAAAGATTTGTAATTAGGTTTATTTTTATTGTGATCAAAATTGGATCGTGTACTAGACCACGGCTATATGACCCCTGCCTGACTTGAAAGGTGGACCCGCCCTTGATAGGAACATTGGAATATATTGTGATTGTAGTACCAGTGTTAGGGCCACTGACACCCGAGGCAAGAATTCTGTGGCGCGCACTTAAGGAAAAAAATATCGAGTATAATTTTAATGTTGAACCAGTGTGAACTTGTATTAAGAATTAAATAGTTCCTTTAGCGTTACCCGGCGCCAACGACACGGACGTAAAAAGTTTTGACGCATTTTTTTTCTTTTATATGCACCCTCTTAAATTTGGCGGCCTGGGCCGTCATCACGCCATTAGCGTCGGCGCTGTGTGATCGGTTGTGTTGTGGCAGGAGTTGCACCGCGAGCCGGTGGAGGGCGCCCCGGGCGGCGGCGGCGTGAAGGGCCTCACCACCCACGAGGCCGAGCGCACCTTCCTCAAGATCGCCTGCCAGCTAGACACCTACGGCGTCGACCCACATCCCGTCAAGGTCACTACACTTTAGTCCCTTAGGCCAATTATCTATTTCAAGTTTACCTGATGGTAAGCAGTCACCGCTTATAGCCTCTAGCAATACCAGGTATCACTACCGCGTTGCCAACCATGTTATTGATGCTGTGCTAGCATCATTATTACTATCGCAGCGTATCCTCGTGGAGCACTGGCAACCGTACTCACTGCAGAAAACTTACAGAAGACCGTAGTCAAATAACATTACGTCAAAGTAGTGTTATTTGACTGCGGTCTTCTGTAAAGTGGAGGTACAGTCCCCAGTCGGACGGCTAAATTTTAATAGGAAAATCACTTAAACAAATATTATTCATGCATATTAAATAAAATATAATATTTTCTCAAATTGACATGACAAAAAATAATTTAAAGTTGACTAAATATGATTGTGCAGTACTTTACCTTACGAAAGTATAATTTGCTGTGACAGGACCACAGAGGCAACCAGTTGTACCTCGGCATCAACCACAGCGGCATCCTGACCTTCCAGGGCAGTAGGAAAACTAATCACTTCAAGTGGTCAGAAGTGCACAAGATCAACTTTGAGGGGCGCATGTTCATTGTGCACCTTAATTATCCTGAGGTATTCTTATTTTATCTTAATCCCACTATACCACTTCCTATCTATATAATAATCTATATAAAAATAAATTAAGTGTCTGTTTGTTATGACAAAATACTAGCGTTGAACTTAAGTTAGTAAAATTAGTACAACTAAGTAGAAGAGATAATTAAAATGTAAGAAATTGAAGAAATTTATTGTAATAACAGAACTTTTTGTTTTTAGAATATTTGGCGAGTTTTCTATATTTTTTTTAATCATAATAATAATAATAATAATAATCTTAATTGTCATAAAACATGTTTACAAATATTAGTATCCCCTGTCTTCTGAGCTAGGCTTAGATACCTGTAATCATACATTGGTCATATGGTAATTCATGTGGTTTCCCGTTGTAAATATGTACAACATTTATCAAATATTCCGATCAGAATACAGTTTTAAATCAATGTGGTACGAATTGAGTGCTCCAGCAAAAGATGGTAATTTTTTTTATTACAGAAAAAACATACTGTGGGGTTTAAGTGTCCCAGTGGAGCCTCGTGCCGGCACGTGTGGTGTTGTGCGATAGAACAGATGCTGTTTTTCACGTAAGTCCTATAATAACCGTACCGTAATAATATTCACACATTTCCATACAGATTTGAATGTGCAGCTAAGCTATTTATCCATTTATATGGACAATAACTTTTCCCTACGACTTCGCCCGTAGTAGCGTGGCAATATAGTATATTGTTACCCATTTTCCCGTAGGAATGAAGCAGCCTATGTTCATCAGGGATAATGTCGGCTTCTAATGGTAAAAGAATTTTTCAAATCAGTCAAGTAGTTTCGGAGCCTATTCGATACAAACAAACAAACAATAAAATCTTTCCTCTTTATAATATTAGTATAGATTGAAAGAAGAATGGATGGTAAAAGTATATGGTTGATGTATGAATTGTTTATTGGTAATTTTTAATGACATGAAAACGGGTCTTATACGCGATATTAAATCGTATATTTACCTCTCGATGTTTCCACCGAGATGTTCATCGATGTGCACGAATTGTCGGTCAAGCAAGTCGAATGGACCTAAGACTGGTTGTTTTGCATTGGGCGACATTTTGTGACTAGACATTAAAAAAATGTTGCCTATAAGCATTTCTATACAATATTTTTCTTCACAAAATTTCAGTCAAGTGATTAAAAAAAATTAAAAAAACTTGCATTACTAGAAAATTTCAAAAAAATTGCAATAACGTTTCAAAAATCTTAGTCAAATGCAAAGCTTATGCAAAGCAACCAAATTGCTAAGTCCGCTCACTTGACTTGATTGACTGTTTGGCGACACCTATGGAGTGGTTAGTGCTGGTGTGTGCCAGGTTGCCGTCGTCGTCGGACGCGTGCGTGTACTCGGGCGGCGGGTTGTTCTCGTGGGGTACCAAGTTCAAATACTTCGGCCGCACCGAGAGGGAGATCCTAGAGCGGGACGGACTGCTCGCGCCTAGAGATGCACTGGTAAATATAATACTCTAAGTTGTCTCAACAGCGTCTATAGGCTACGGTAACCGCTTACCATAGTTACCATCAGGCGGGTCTTATGCTTGTTTGCCACCTGAGTAGTATATAAAAATAGAATTAGGGAGTCATACTGTCGTCGCTTGTGATTGTTACACACAACAAAAATACCTATTTTTTGGCACCAACACTTAAAACAGAAGTTATGACTAGCGAAGAAGTCTTCACGAGAGATCACAAGATCACTACCAGGAAAGAATGTTACACATCAAAAAAGCATTTTTCTTCCTAACTATGGCAATCAATCCTGTTCAAGGACTATTTTTGCCAGTGTCGAGTGTAAGAGAAATATCCAGTTTCTCAATATTGTCGTGTTTCATTAAAATGCCATCATGCAATTGTCATCGTGCATTCTTAGACACAATCCACGGCAGTAGCAGATCGTACCATGTCTTTAGACCAGAGGTAACCTATAGACCAAAATGATAAATCACTTAACTCAAAAAGTCTATTACGGCATTATTTCCAATGTTCCTATGAATCAGTCAAGTCACTAAAGGAAACTTTACCGCACAAAATGACACTTTAAAGATCACTGTATCACAATTTACGAGACACTGGACAAAAATATCAACCACTGCGCCTGATTCCCGCCAAAAACTATAAAAAAAGTGTGGTTTTAGTAGTTATTTTTTATTTGTATAAACTCACAACGGCTGCTTTCTACTGCGTTGGTTCATACGCTCGTTTGACGCATTGTAATATAGAAAGGGATACAAGAGGGTATAAAATCATTTATCATTCAGTGTTGATTGTAATGATGGAACGTGTGGTCAGGATGAAGGGTCCAGTACGGGCGGCAGGAGGAAAGCTTCCAGCGTCCCTGCAACACCATCCACGCCTATGACGGGGGATTTCGGTGAGTTTATATATTATCTTTATATGTATTACATTACTATATGATAAAATGATAATGGATGTGTCTTTGTCCCGTATCCGTTCCTATACCACTTATTTGATTATTCTGAAACTTTGGCGAGTTGTTGTGCGCTGGTACTGGCGCCTGACCAGAGGACCTAACAATACCTGACGGGTACAACAACGAGTCCTTTATAAATATTTCTAATGTTTAGGCTATGTTGGCTTTCAATATTAACTGTAATTCGCGTGTTGCCCTTGTAAGAATCTCTTCACACCCTTGTAGCAGTCCATGTTTAACTTATCAAGTCTTCAGAGACCCATGAAGACGCCAATAACGTGTGTAGTGCGTAAAGGGTGCACCGTGCAGCCCTGTCAGAATCTCCCTTGAAGTAGTCGATGTATATGAAGTGGTTGTGGTGCAGGGTACAGCAGCCTGCCGCGCTCGACGCACAGCGCGCCGCTGGAGGAGGCCGGGGAGGCCTGCAACGGCGGCTGCCTGCTCAGCGGGCCCGCCGTTGACATCGCGCTCGTCTGCGCCGACCACTCCCCGCCACACGCACACAAGCCCGCAGGTACTACACTACACCACTACTCCCCGCCACACGCACACAAGCCCGCAGGTACTACACTACACTACACCACCACTCCCCGCCACACGCACACAAGCCCGCAGGTACTACACTACACTACACCACCACTCCCGCCACACGCACACAAGCCCGCAGGTACTACACTACACTACACCACCACTCCCCGCCACACGCACACAAGCCCGCAGGTACTACACTACACTACACCACCACTCCCCGCCACACGCACACTAGCCCGCAGGTACTACACTACACTACACCACCACTCCCCGCCACACGCACACTAGCCCGCAGGTACTACACTACACTACACCACCACTCCCCGCCACACGCACACTAGCCCGCAGGTACTACACTACACTACACCACCACTCCCCGCCACACGCAGACTAGCCCGCAGGTAGAACACTACACTACACCACCACTCCCCGCCACACGCACACTAGCCCGCAGGTACTACACTACACTACACCACCACTCCCCGCCACACGCACACTAGCCCGCAGGTACTACACTACACTACACCACCACTCCCCGTCACACGCACACTAGCCCGCAGGTACTACACTACACTACACCACCACTCCCCGCCCCACGCACACTAGCCCGCAGGTACTACACTACACTACACCACCACTCCCCGTCACACGCACACTAGCCCGCAGGTACTACACTACACTACACCACCACTCCCCGCCCCACGCACACTAGCCCGCAGGTACTACACTACACTACACCACCACTCCCCGCCACACGCACACTAGCCCGCAGGTACTACACTACACTACACCACCACTCCCCGCCACACGCACACTAGCCCGCAGGTAGAACACTACACTACACCACCACTCCCCGCCACACGCACACTAGCCCGCAGGTACTACACTACACTACACCACCACTCCCCGCCACACGCACACTAGCCCGCAGGTACTACACTACACTACACCACCACTCCCCGCCACACGCACACTAGCCCGCAGGTACTACACTACACTACACCACCACTCCCCGCCACACGCACACTAGCCCGCAGGTACTACACTACACTACACCACCACTCCCCGCCACACGCACACTAGCCCGCAGGTACTACACTACACTACACCACCACTCCCCGCCACACGCACACTAGCCCGCAGGTACTACACTACACTACACCACCACTCCCCGCCACACGCACACTAGCCCGCAGGTACTACACTACACTACACCACCACTCCCCGTCACACGCACGAATTTTTTTTTATTCCGACATGATCTAACATCACCGACGCCGACGTCACGTTCTTAATTCAAAATACTAGAAAATATATTCTAGTGTTTCATTCTAGTGCCAGAATACAGCCTCCGTGATTCGTTCGAACACTCGTCATCGGAATCGGGGGTGACGCACACGACGCAAGTGGGGCCCACCACTGTAGTGGGGGTCTCTCCCAGCGCGGGGAGGCCCTTAGGCCTCGCGCGGGCCTTCGCCGGGGCCTTCGTGGTGGCCTGGCTGTGGCTGGCTATCGGGGCCTTGTTACTCTTCGAAGCGGAATGGCCCCTACTCAGAACTCTACGACGACGCCCCGAGTTTCTCGCATTAAGAACACACTACTACGCCCCACTTAAGGACTACCTCAAGCGGAAGGTCGTTGACCTATTCTGATTCCCGCCTGGCGAAGTTTCTGGTATATTTAAGCTAAGTTCGTACAAACTTGACCCTAGCGGTTGAAAGGTTAGCTCGTGTCGAGGTAAGTGTTGTCTCATGACTGCGATTCCCAAGTGTCAAATGTTTCCGAGGAGTAACAGTTGAAAGCCTTACCAGAAAAATAGCTGTGTATTATTACGTGAAAGCTGTAAATATGTTACAAACTTGTAAAACGGTAGTTGCGTTGTCGTCGCCAAATGTGTAGGTATTGGTAACTACCAATACCTGTAACTACAACAATAGCTGTAACTACAACAATACCTGTAACTACAACAATACCTGTAACTACAGCAGGAGACTGTCAACACTAGGTCTCTCATAACCTCTTAACTATGGATGATAGAAAAGCATACGCATCGAATAGCGTGCCTCCGCCTTTTTAGTCGGTAAAAATAACAATTAAAAAGATAACGACATATTCTTCACACAACATTTTTTTGAAGACTACCTGTCTGTAATTGTCAAAACTTAAAATCTTTTCTTTAGTAAGGTGAATGAATAAGACGGCACTTATTGAAAATCCATGTTTCAGGGCATTGAGTCCGGCCCAGTATTTAGTAAAGTCTCTTCAGGAGCCTTAAAACAATAACTTCCGATTACGTATTCGTAGCTATCGATTAATTTTGTAAATGGAAAATGAACAGCGCTGCAGCGGCGAAAAGTGGAACTAAAAATTCGTATGAATATTTTGACATTAGCTGTGAGTACTGATTGACGAGACCACTGGTCTAGTGGTTAGTATACCTGACTGCTGCGCTAGGGGTCGCGGGTTCGATTCCCGCCGGGGCTAACATTTATGTGACAAATATGTTTGCCTTGCGTCTGGGTGTTTGGTATGTATTATAAGTATGTATTTACAAACAAAAAGTATATAAGTATTGTATCAGCTGCTGGTTCCCATAGTACAAGCTTAGTTTGGGGCCAGATGGCGCTGTGTGATAATGTCCAAACATTATTATTACTGATGCATGTATTTTTCTGGTAAGTGCAATTATGGTGAATACAATATATAACTACTCTAATCTCGCGTAGGTTAAGTCACAACAACACCTCTAATGGTACAATTTATTTGTAAGCTTAGCGACACACGTCACGCACAGCACGCTAAATAAGTTCCTATTTTTATTTATTGGGCAAGACGGAACTAGTCGTTAAATGTGTAGAACATTCTATATAATGTTGTTACATATGATCTTTATAATGTTCTTCGGTCGTATTAGTTATGATCTATTTGAGAGGTAGGGCGATTTGGGATTTCCCGTGGGTTATCCCATTTAAACTGGAGCCGCCAGACTGGGCACTGTACCTCCGGCCTTACATAAGACCGCAGTCAAATAACACTACTTGATGTAGTGTTGTGTTTCTCCGGTAAGTAAGGTTGCCAGTGCTCCACGAGGATACGCTGGTCTAGTTATAATGCTGCTAGCACAGTGAGTCCTCATCAACAACATGGTTGGCATCCCGTAAGTGATACACCTGGAATTGCTAGCGGCTATAGGCTACGGTGACTGCTTACCATCAGGTGGGCCGTATGCATGTGTGCCACCTTAGTGGTATAAAAAAAAAATCTAGTTGTACTTTTAAAATATTAAAAACAAACATTTTGGGTCGGCGATGCGCGTGTAATACCCTTGTTGTTGCAAGCGTCCATAGGCTATGGTAACCGCTTACCATATGTGCGGCGGGCCGTGTGTTTGGATATTTTTGTCGAGTTTTTTTAGTTTTGTTTTTGATGCCGTGGTGGCCTTGTAGTTGAAACAATGGCCTGTCATCTGATGGGCCCAGGTTGAAAACCCGGCAGGAAAAAAGTTATTAAAAATAAAAAAGTTTTAATCGATTGGCCATTTGCAGCTGGTTCCGACTTGCTTCTCGCTTAACAAATTGCGATATTATGAATCTCAATATATTTTCATAGTACTTTTTATTGCAATGCAACATTCCAATTGAATTGTTTTGTCTTCCAAAATTGTATTTATTATGTTTAATTTATGTAATAACCCATATACATACAAATAAACAAAGAAAGCTTAACGAAGTGCCATACCATGCTTGATATGCCACAATTAGTCACCTCCACTCAGATATAAAGAGCTTTGGTAGGACGAAAAGGTTCTGGGTTCGAACTCCAATCAAGTAATAGTTATTTGTTTATAACACAAAAAGTGCATGCAATACATACATACAGGGTGTCCCAAAATTCGACGTCAAGAACCGGGTGAATAGGCAAGTCATACTGGTTATCAGAAAAAAAAACTAAGTTGCATGATTATACAATTATAGGCATTTAAAAAAAAAAGTTAAATACATCTCGACGAGACCTCTGGTCTTGTGGTTAGTATACCTGACTGCTGCGCTAGGGGTCGCGGGTTCGATTCCCGCCGGGTCTAACATTTATGTGACAAATATGTTTGCCTTGCGTCTGGGTGTTTGGTATGTATTATAAGTATGTATTTACAAACAAAAACTATATTAAGTATTATATCAGCTGCTGGTTCCCAAAGTACAAGCTTTGGTTAGTTTGGGGCCAGATGGCGTTGTGTGATAATGTCCAAACATTACTATATTATTATTATCTATGACTGTGAAAGTGTTCTCACTCATGTTGACACAAATCTTAACGTTTTTTTCAAATTTCTGTCGACCTTTGGGACACCTGTATGTTTATTTATTATATTAAATCTCTTATATTCCAAGTTTGCCTATTTATTGTGATAATACTGTCTTTACGCATTATTCATTTGTGCTGATATTACTTACAACTAAAAACATAACTAACTTTTTCAAACAAAGAAAAATACTATATAAAAATCGTTTCATTTGTTTAGGAAAAACGACGTAACAGACGTAAAATAAAGTTCTGGCAAATTTAAATTAAGTACTGAATAATACAAGTAAATTTATAATAGAAACTAAATCTAAGACCATTAAGTTTCTGTTAGATTGTTTTGTTTCATAAGGTCCGCACAAAATAGCTTGGCGGTCCGCCATTTGTTGACTCCTGGCTAGTATGAGAAATGTTATCGATGCGAAATTTTATAGTGAACTGCACAAAAATAAGTTTATATTTGCCCTTATTACAGTTTGTGTTATTCTACACCTACCATAAGAGCTATTGCCTTATAAGTGTTTAGATTAAGCTTCCTCGTCTAGTCATGTATGTACCTTTTTAAATTATTTATTTATGAGCGCACAATTTAGGAAAGTTAACGTTTTTTAATTTTATTACTAATGTTATTTCAATGCTGAATTTTATAATTTCTGACTGTTTGAATCTCAGTGATAGATTTGAATGGGTTTTATTCAATGAAATCCAGTTAAAATAAAAATGTAGGTTTTATTTTATGAATATTTGTGTTTGCACTGAGTTATTACATGTCTCAGACACAAATATATTAATCATTATCAGAACTCAGTTGTAAAAAAGGTATATGGAACTCTGCGTACAACGAAATGACGCCGGTTTTTTAAACATGTAGTGCGTGTGCAAGGCATAGTTTCTTTGTATTCGTTGTAGGTGTGCGCGTGCGATTGTGTATATATATGTACACTGGAAGTTTTAACCAGCGTCATTTCGTGGTTCGCCAAGTATATATCTTTTTTATTCGAACTGAGTATCAGAATTACAATAAGACTGTTAAATTTATTCCAGGCTTTAATGACACGAGAGTGTTTCAGTTCAAATAATTATTTTAATTAATTGACAACTGTTTAGCATTAGAGTACGTAGTTAGTTTTAAATTTAGCTTAACAAACTGATGTTGCATTGTTTTCTTTAGAACTTGTCAATTAACACGCTGACGACCTGTCAGGAATTGTATGACTTGCATGTAGAATGTAAGGACTAGCTTAACAGACATAATTTATTTAATTATTTATGAATTGTAGATTCTTAGCTTTAAAGGACATTTTTATTTTCTCGAAGGACCAACGTGCTATGGAATTAAGTTTGTACCAAAACAAAATTTATTTTTATATCGGTATTGCTTTTAAAGGTTCTTATTGTCGATAGAACTAAGGTACACGGTGTAACTGTAATTTTGTACGGACACTATTTGCTAGTAATATTGAAATGGTCTTAATTTCACGTCTTAAAAGTTTAGTATGAATAGATGCCAAAAGTACATAAATTGTATTAGTAAAGTCTGCCATGATTACTAAACGTGTACGGTTGGCCGGTCTTGATCGCTCGCTGTAACACCGAAATTGTAACAATAATTACCTAATGTTTATCATAGCTTTTAGTTAACATTTTTGAACATTCATAGCGGTTTTAATAAAACATCCTGCCGAAATCAATTTCATGTTTTATTATTAAAATACTTCCAAAATAAGCAACAAACAAATAACAATGTAAAAAGAACATTTTGTGGGCTGACATTATACACCTGCTAGATTATATTGGGCACTGTAAGATCGTCGTGGGCCCGGGCGCGGCGCACTGTCCGCCACCTACACGTATGGCACTCAGGTTGATGAACATACACTAATAGTAAACAGCTTTCTGATACAAAATGTAAGAAAACCTCTTCAGTGCTACCTCAATATCTCGTGTTATGCCCAACGATGAATCCAACGGCTTAAGTTCTCATCGATATGCCTATAGCATAAATTCTTAATTTAATATATTTAAATAAGTAATAATATGAGCGAGAACTACAACTATTATATCAACCAATCTATTACAATGTATACCTAAAAGCAGCGAAATTAATACGATACATCACAAAAATACTTTTACAAATTCAGATTCACCCTTACAATGTAAATTACTTACATCCATTTGAGCTACGCGGACACCTAGTCTTGTGCGTCGACAGCTGCGGCGTTAGATCCGGAGATAGCGAGTTCGGACACAACGGGAGCGCCGCGTAAACGGTACGTACTACCTAAACTTATTCCATATCCACCCATAAATATGTAGGTACCTAAGCGTAACATAATAGCGATAAACAGATAGGATGTGTCCCTGTTCAGGCAGTGATCAGTCGACGATGGAGAGCTGCGCGAAGCCCACGAGCCCCTGCTCGTCGGGCGGCAGGTGGGCGGCCGAGGGCAGCGCGAAGGTGGCCGAGCGGGGGGCGGGGGCGGGGGCGGGGCCGGGGGGCGCGGGGGCGGCGGGGGGCGGCGCGGGGAACACGCGCGCGTCCACCAGCCGCTGCAGCTGCGCGGCCACGGCCGTCGCGTCGCGCGCCTCCACCAGCCCCGCGCCCACCAGCTCGGTGGCGATACCGTCGGCCGAGTCCTTGCCGGCGGCGAACTCGAAGCGGATGTCGTTGAGCTCGCCGCTGGCGTTGCGCATGCGCAGCACGAGGTCGATCTGCGGCGCGTCCTCGCCGGCGCCGAGCGAGCCGATGGTGAAGGCGGCGCCGGGCGCGCCGTCGTCGCTGTCCTCGTCGGAGGAGAGCGCGCGCGACAGCTGGTTCATGGGGCGGTCGCGCGCCGCGTCCTCCTCGCCCTCGGCCTCCTCGTCGCTCTCCCACACCCACTCGCCCGTCTCCATGCGGTGCAGCCGGCCCGACGCGCCGGGCTGGCGGCGGCTGGCCTTGTGCACGCGCGTCTCCATCGAGGGCCCGATGCTCACCAGCGTCTGAACCAGGTACTTGCGGTCGCGCGCCTTCTTGAAGAACGAGTGCTTGAGCAGCTCGGGCGCGGAGGGCCGCTTGGCGGGGTCCTTCTGGAGGCACTCGGAGATCATCTTGCGGAAGGTCTTGCCGTACGCCTTGTACTGCTCGCGGTCCTCGGCGCCCGTGTCGAGCGTGGGCGGGTCGTTCTGGAGCGTGAGCATGAGCACCTTCATGGGCGGGTACTTGTGGTAGGGCGCCGTGCCGGTGGCCATCTCGATGGCGGTGATGCCGAAGGACCAGATGTCGGCCTTGAAGTCGTAGCCGTGGTTCTGCTCCATGACCTCGGGCGCCATCCAGCAGGGCGTGCCCACGAAGGTGTGGCGCACCTTCTGGCGGGAGAGGTCGCGGCCGGTGGCGAGCCAGGCGGACACGCCGAAGTCCGCGATCTGCACGGTGCCGTCGTCGCCGATGAGGATATTGCCCGCCTTGATGTCGCGGTGGATCTGTCCGTTCTGGTGGAAGTACTCCAGCCCCTTGAGCACCTCCTTGAGCACGGTGGCGATGGTGGCCTCGTCGAACACGCCATGCTTGCAGTTGGACACGCGCATCTTGTGCTTGATGATGTCGAGCAGGCTGCCGCCCTCGAGCAGCCGCAGCACCAACCACAGCTCCTCCCTCACCACGAAGCTGGTGTAGTAGGTGACCACGTTCTCGTGGTTGCACGAGGACATGGCCTGGATCTCCTTGAGCAGCTCGTCCATGGAGGTGTTCCACTTCTCGAGGTTGATGCGCTTGATGGCGCACTTCTCCCGGCGCGGGCGGCACATCGCGGCGTGGACCACGGCCGTGGCGCCCACACCGATCACCTCCAGCAACTCATACTCCTCCTGGCTGTTGGGCCACGAGTGCCCCGAGCTCGCCATCTTTCACTGTTTTTATACACACTATTCTTCACTGTTACTTATACCTTATTTGCACTAGTAAGGCCAACCTGTAAGGCATGTAATGGGCAGAGGTTCAGTTGAAAAGTTACAACGTAAGAAAGATTGGGACCACTTTATCGTCCATGTTGATATGATGTTTCGGTTTGTGATTTTTGAATACTAAGTTATTAGGCCCCTTTGAGTTGGTTGTTTCGATTCGATGGACTACTCGACAGTCGTCCCTCAACTGCAACACACTCTTGTCTACTCTATTGACTGCTGGGTTCACGTAATCTACACTTGTTGGGTACAACTCGTCACCTGAAATAGATGAAATTAGAAATAATTAGAGACGAACAATTTAAGAGATTTTAAGAGACAGTACTGCATTAAGCCCTTGCCTTAAAGTGAGCAGGCTTTAACATGATGGTAATAAGTATATTACTAAGCTGTGAATATTTTTAGTTACACTGGTCATTACAGGTTGTTCAGATTGATCAACATTAATATATTACTGGCTTTTAATATTTCACATTACCTGGCAGTAAGTGTATGATGCCATCGTTAGCCTTCAAAGGGACGGGGTACAACAACTCATTGGTGTGGCAGCTGTGCTCCCTCGCGATGTGGATCAGCCGCTCTAAGTCTGTCACATGGGAGAGACGGGTCAGTTCGTAGGCCTGCGGGGGGTACAACACCAGCCCTTTGTTGCTCAGCACTTCCGATGGACTCGCCCACTGCAAAATATTAACAAATACTATAATAATGCTCCACAGCCTATTTGATTCTACAAAAGTTAATTGTGTTTTTAATAAATCAATTCTTGTATGTCCAATTTGTAAGCTTATTAGTGTCAAATAGTTGTGATTCTTGCGATTCTTTCATTGTAAGTATATTTCGACTAACTTATTCGACAACCGTTCTTACGGCTTCTAGTTCTGAGAAACTGCAATATTTTTAATCCTATGAAAGACTTTTTCTAATTTCGGTAGCAACATATATAAATAACCATAAGTATGTTTACCTGAACATCAGCCACTTCACTATTGACTTTAATGCTGGCGGGTTTCTCCCCTAAAGCTGTCACGAAGAATGCGGTGTCAAACCTTTTGGACCGCTTCGTGGGTGTAAGCCAGTTGCTCCAATAATGCAACGACCATATGTCCGGATAACACGAGTGTTCCTCGCACAGGGTCAGCAGGTCCCCTGGATTTTTGGCTAGCTGGAATACAAAGATATACAAACTTGCTATATGGACTGTTAAGCTGTTTTGTTACTTGTTTACATAATGTACAGACATAGTGATTCTACATTTAGAGTGCCACCACACCGGTACGCGGTGCGGTATGTGAACCGTCGTTATACAGGACGCGGGCAATCCGCACCGCGCTACGATATACAAACCCGCGCGGACCGAGCGAGGCAGCTTTCACAGAGTACATAACCACTACGTTTTAGCAGCTTTATTGAAATACGCAGCGGCCCCACGCACGTATTAGCAAGTAACATCGACCGTGGCGTATGTGCAGTGGGGTAGCGGCGAGCTCATCTCTACCTACTACAATAACCGCAGAGCTAGAGCTTGTAGTTTGGCTTGTACCGCGCCGATGCCGCTTTCATTCCGCTCAGTTCGCACCGCTGCTCCCGCACCGCGTTCTGGTGTGCCGATACTTTTAAAGTTATATCTACTTTGAAATAAAGGTCACGAAATTTCACCAATTATTTTTTATACAATTATTTAATAAGTATTACAGCCAGCCAAGCTATGTACAACTCAACAAAATTTTCCGACAAATTAGATACATATAATTTTACAGAATTAGTTAGGCTTTGTTTTTTGTATTTCGCAAGATGTGAATATTGCGTAAGTATGTGGTGTATGTGTGGTCGGGTCACATCTGTATCTATTGAATGTGTGGTTTAGTTTTAGTATCATTTTACATTCATTTGCGCGTGCACTCTACATTTATATTAGTATACATTCGCTAAGTAACCTTTCTTCTTCTTCTTCTTCCTAAGTATGGCAATCAATCCCTTCAGGGACTATTTTTGCCAGTGTCGAGTGTTAGAGAATTTTCATGTTGCAAAATTTCTCGTGTTTGCCGCATTAAAATGCCTAGTGTCATGCATTCTAACGCCCAATGGAGTTTCTGGAGACAACCCACGGCAGTAGCAGATCGTAACACGCTTTTAGATTAGAGGTAACCTACTGACCAAAATGATAAATCACTTAACCCAAAAGTCGTATTATGGCATTATTTCCAATGCTCCTATAAATCAGTCACTAAATGAAACTTTACTGCACATATCGACACCAAAAATACACATTAAAGATCACTATAACACAATTTATGACACACTGGAAAAAAATCTCAACCGCTCCGCCTGATTCCCGCCAAAAACTCTAAGTAACCTTTATAAATAAAATTATTGACAATACAAAATTCTTATAATTTTGTAGTAAAATTGCTATTTAGGAGAACCTAATACATGTATGTTTAATATTTTTCATTCAAAATTGAATGTTAGGGATACAAGCTGTATCAATAAAAGTAAGGATAACAATCAAGTTACATATTGTTTTGCAATAGCAAGTGTAGTGAACTCGTCCCAATCCGTCTGTTATTTTTTTCAATTGTTTGTTATCATCATATTGACATCATTTCATAACGCCCTTATGAATGAAGAGAAAGATATGATTTATCGCTCTTATAAAAAAATATTGTTTTGCCATTAATATGAGATCTTTTTAATATCTATCTTATTTAATAATGAACATTATTAAGTGCTTCTAAGACAAATTTTATTATCTTGAACCAGAATAATATTAAATGCATGAGAAAATATTATGATCTTGGTCAAACAAAACGAGTATGAATAAATAACATTAGCATAATGAAGAGATTAATATGAGTCTTGGCAACTGCTTATGGGTACTTGTTTTTGTTTTAGTGGTTGTGAATTTAAACTAGCTGTCGCTTTAACCTTTTTTAAACATACTATAAACACTAATTGTATGTCAAAAAATGATGATGTGGTGAGAATTAAGGAAAGCAGGTCTTGGTGTCTTTATAATCTCATAGCTTGTAAAGTTCTAGGTTACTGCAGAGTTATTGATATTAAGTCTATACCTTATATGTCAGTAGCTTTTGGTTACAGATGTGTCATTTTATTTTACTACAATTTAAATCCAGACAGCATTCAAAACTATTCCGACAGTTACATGGTTTTTTTTTTTATTTTGCAAGCCTTTTGAGTCATTACCTACACTAGTTGCAGAAATTATTCTTGAAGTGCATTTAGTTGCCATAATTATAGAAAAAAAAGGATGATAATGATGATAAATGGGATGCAATTATAGGTACCCTTACCCTTTCCTGCCAGTGCTTTACATCTATATTAGTGATTGTGTTTGCCCATATGCTATCTCTTTCCTTTTTGTGCTTCCGACTGCAAAGCAGGAGGCCTAGCTCCTCAAATGTTTCCCTTATTGCTGTTATCCTTAGTTCTATGTGTCTGTCAAATTATATACATATGAATTGGTTAGTTATGTATGTTTATAAAGCATATAAATTACAATTTAAAAATATTTAAACACCTATAATTATAAGATTACATATCAAACTATTGATTGAGGTGCTGATAAGAGTATCATGATCTAAGCAAAACAAAGAATCAATAAAGTCTCATAACATTTATAAATGAGCACAATAACACTGATTTTTAACACACAAAATTCCTCACTACCATATTTATGTACTAAATTACAAACACCTAAAATGGTGACCAAACAAATAAAAGGAGCTTCTTGGAGTTAGCCTAACAATATACACATAAAACATGCTCATAACAACACATTAATCAGTAGTAGCAATATGCTAACAACTGATAAACAATAGTAAACATTACTCTATTAGGAAACAAGTACAAAGTTAACAAGTACAGTAGGACATGAGTATGTACCTACCCGAACTATGAATAGATATGTATAATACATCTGTGTTTAAACCTGTTTATAGGGCTCCCTTGGAATAGGGGAGTGATTTCAGAGCCAGGACAGTGCAACGAGTTAAAGTCTTGCTGCGTGTAGCCAAACGAAGTGAGCAAACGCAGCCAGCCTTCGCCTCCGTCCGTGGGCTCCCACACTCCACCCGCGAACACAACGCTATTCGGAAACGAAGCACCTCGAGTTCGAGTCTGCAACAAAACGTCGTAATTAATGCCGCCACCACCGCACCGCGTTAACAACTTGCTATTCCGCTTTGTGAGCGCTATTAGCGAAGCGGCGTCACGCCAACTTTTTCCAATATTGTTCATTATGTATTCTTCAATGATGATATTGGGGGACAATTTGCACGGGCTTAGAATCCAAGGTTAACATAACACTTACGTGTCGTAACGATACGATGACTTCTTTAACGATATTTTTATTGGGTTAACCTTATCGTAAACGATAACTTGTTTTTCGATAGGACAAGATGGAATTTTAAATACAAAAATAGCACAGAAATTGACGTTCACCGCACTCACATTTTTGTCAAACAGAATCTGAAATCTGACAAAAGTGGTTGACTGACAGGCCGAATTGAATGTCAAAAAAGACAGGATTGACACAATTAAATGTATTTTATTTTGTTTTTTGTTATGGCAATCAAATTCTCTTACATGTATATTACCAGTATTAAGGATAAGTAGGAGTTTTTAGCGGGAATCAGGCGGAGCGGTTGAGATTTTTTCCAGTGTGTCATAAATTGTGTTAAGCCGAGCCGAAACGTTGCTGTAGTTCACCGTGCGTTGGAACTACAGCAACTTCTGAGGTCCGCGCACTGCGGTCAGTACAGGGAAGTTGAGGGATGAACATCGCTCATAAAAACCGACTCCGAGTCTTCTTCTTCCTAACTATGGCAATCAATCCTATTCAATGACTATTTTTACCAGTGTCGAGTGTTTATGCTTGGTTACACTTCTGTGTCGTGGTGTGTTGTGGTGCCGTCTATTGTGTCTCAAATCTTTTTTAAAAGACTGTTAGATCACCTTCGTTAAATAAGGAAAATAGAGCTATTTTTTAGGAAAAATATAAAATAATGTTTAATAATATATTTTTTTAATTGTTACAAACGTTGCATGATTTTATACCTCGTAACATTAATACGAGTGATATTTAATAACTGGCCAGATTTTTTCCTTTACTTGTGCTATAAGACACTGTTTCTTGCCAAATTTCATGATTCTAGGTCAACGGGAAGTACCCTATAGGATTTGACCCTATAGGTTTTCACAAGGGTATTGTGAAACCGCAAAATATGCGAAAATTTGCGACTTAAACGGTCATATCTGTTCTTCATATTGACATACAGGTTTGGTATTTTTACAGCTTAAAGAGACCATAGATCCGGGTATTTGATATTAACTCCACGCGTCAAAAAACACAACACAGACAGACAGACGGACAAAAAAGTGATCCTATAAGTTCCTTTTTTTCTTTTAAAGTAGGGAGCTCCAAAAACACGGTTACCGTTACACGTCAGAACTATCAAAATTGTGTGGCAAATTTACAAATTCTAATTCACTTTCAAAAAATAATTTTCAGAATCGATCTACAGTTGGCGAAATAATCGATGGACAAACATAAAAAAATATACATGTGTTTTTGGCGGGAATCAGGCGTAGCGGTTGAGATTTTTTTCAGTGTCTCTTAAATTGTGTTAAATTGATCTTTAATATGTATTTTTGGTGTTGTTATATGCAGTAAAGTTTCATTTAGTGACTGATTTATAGGAAGGAGGAAATGATGCTAAAATATGACTTTTGGGTTAAGTGATTTATCATTTTAGTCAATAGGCTACCTCTGACCTAAAGGCATTTTTAGAAGTCGGGTAAAAATCGGAGGCCACTCAAAATTTTATTGAGTTTTGACTTGAGTTTCAGTATTCAGCCACAGAGTAGATAAATACTGCGTACTAATGTTACGTACACACAAGTAGGTGACTTTTATACAATAAAGGTATGTTTGTTCAACCTATCTGAATTATTTATATTCTTACATTTATTTAGAACACGCGTCTAAGTTAGTAGAAACAAAATTGTTGTTTTCCACCTACAATATTACCGTCTATTTGGAATCGATTTACATTACGAGTAAATCACTGGTGGGCGTGTGCGTGACACGAATATACGGTATAAAAAGAAAAATATCTATTTCCTGTCAACACATGGTGTCCGCATATATCATTTAAATCCTCCGGGAGCTGAGTCGGCATGTGATGGGGAAGCAATCCTTATGAATATTTTTTCCTTTTCCATGTAGGTATTTAATTTAACACGACCGAACCGCTTATCCCGTAAAGCCCATAATACTAAGCCACCCTTGTCAGGGATTTATGCGAGTGAAGCGAAATAAAGTAGCGTCATAAATTAAGAAATAAAACGTTTGTGTTGTTAATTATGACGCGGACTCACTCACAGTCAATTTAATTCAATAACTAGAGGGCTAAGCTGCAGACTCTCCAACAAAGACTCCAAGATTATTATTTTATCTATTTTAGAATTATTTATTTACGTTTCTGCCCGGTGTGAGCGGGTGTATTAAAAAAAAAAACCGGTCTTCGACTTCAAACCCCCATTGGTCGCTATTAAAACGAATGCTTAGTAAAAAGTTTCCGATGCCCCGCTTTTCCCTATAAAGCAGGAAAGCTGTTAAAAGTTTTAAAATAAAAATAACAACTCAATGTATTGTACTCTGGTGCAAGGTACATTACTTCTTTGTAAAACGTTAGAGCATTTCTAATAATGATCAAAAATATTCTACTCAAATGAAGTGTAATAAAGTGAAAAATATGAAATATATTACAGAAAATAAGCTAGGTATCTACATCATTAGAAAGTTCTTGAACTAAGTAGGCGACAGTGCAAACATTACGCGGAGTTATCACCGCGACCCAGACTTCGTTAAAGCGATACCACTTTGTTTGTAGATGTAATTATAAAGTTACTCGGCACTACGTGCGAAGAGATGCCTCGCTGTGACTTAGATGATTTAAACCCGCACTACAAACACACTGTAGGGATCAGTGGCGGATTAAGTCAGTGCGGGGCCTGTAGCAAATTCTGTCAAGGGGCCCTGTTAGTTTTTGTGTTGCCAACTTGCGTGCAGTGCGGTGCAAAACAATATAATCTGTGGTTTGACCAGCGCTCACTTTCAGAAATGTACTAAAAAAAATAATTATAGTTGAACATTTTGATACTATCTAACTCTTTCGTGGCAATTATTTGAATTATGATTTGAAAAAATTTTTTTTCACGCTTCTTTATAAATACGGTCCGAGAGCTTTGGTGCGCGGGGCCCGTAGAATTTGCTACTCTTGCTACGTGGCTAACCAACCCGGCACTGGTAGAGACCCAAAGCTCGTCTACTGACATCATAACTAAACTGAATTGATGCCATGAGACAAGATTTTAGGTTCGGCAACGCACGAGTGATACCCCTGGTGTTGCAAGCGTCCATAGGCTACGGTGACCGCTTACTATCAGGTGGGCTGTATGCTTGTTTGCCACCTAAGTGGTATAAAAAAAATGTGATTGCCAAATTCATGGTAAAAAGCCTTGACAAATAAACTTGCTACATATTATCTAGCAACTTGCGATGGTCGTGTTATCGTTAATCAAACGAAAATTAAAATCTGTTTAAGCCTTAAATATGAATAAGAGAAATAGTACGAAGGAAACAGACAAGTTCGCGCAGGGCAGAAATACCAGATGTAACAGTAAATAATCCGGTACGGACTACGGTAGGTAATACCGTAGAATAGAGAATATAGTTACTGCGTAGCTACGTAATTCTCTAGAAATGTGTCGATGTGACTGTAGTAGAACTTGTTGTAGGTACCATATCATCATTCTCCTGCAAATGGGATAAGCCCATTTTATTTGAGGTCAGCGTAATATTTGTTTCGCTTCCATTCCTCTCTATCACTCGTCATCTCTGTATTCACTATTCACTTCTTCTGGCCATGTCATCTTACACACAGTCCATTCATTTTTTCTTAGGTTTATCTCGACCTGCACTACCCATCCAAATTGACACAAAACTTTTCTAACCACGCTATCTTCAATCATCATTCATGTTGTAGATTGTAGGTATCCTATGTACCTAGGTATTTATTGCTATGTGGTCAGCATCCAGGAGAATACAACCACTTCAGTATGCGGATGTGAAAATATGTAGTTCTTTCATGGTTTTTTAGACTGACACTTGACGAAGTTTTCATTCAAAAGTCAAAAGTTGTATTAGGCGGATTTATGCAACAAATTTTCTGTCTGTATTTACTTTGATACATTGGCGTGTTATTTCAGAAGACTAAAGGTGGTTTTCATGACTCTAACCTCATAGTTCAACTCAACATTAACTTAGCCTTACGCAAAAAGGATTCAAGCATGAAGTCCTCATCTCAACCGTAGTGTGGACGACTTGAAAAACAAGGTAGTCCTAGGCGGCAAAACCTAACAATAACATTCTTAAACAATGATAAAACCTTTATTATTATAGTGATATGGTTGATTACTGATTGTATGCGACAGACTTAGCGCTGGCATGGTCTGGGGTGGTTGTTGTGGTGCGCGCAACAAGTGCGGCGCAGGTGTATGGCGGCGCGGGCTAGGGGGGCGAGGGGGGCCCGGGGGGCGCGGGGGCGCCGCTCATTGATCAGCCGGAGCCTGTTGCTCGGCCTGAGGCTGAGACACCCCGCGCCTCCCACTGACCTACCCTCTACCCTCTACCCTCGCACCGATGCTCTCGATGAATGTAATCAAATTGACATATCGCTATAAACGGTGAAATGAACACCGAAACCCATTAAGCTCATATTCATGTCAAATTAGGAGCGATTTATCTTACAATGCGAGTTAGTAGAGACATAAAAAGGTTTACGCTCCGAAGTCCAGCCCGTACTGGCTTAGAAAAAGTTAGTAAGCGGGTTACGACGTAGCGAGCGCTACGTAGTGATTATGCTAACAGCATCTCGTTGTTTCCAAAATCAAAGGGAGGATTTTCTCCGGGACAACGGCGTAAAGACATGTCATTACACCTGTAAATTCCATCATGACATACTATACGCATATAAAATAGCAATACAAGGGGAAATGACACAGATTTACTTATCGAGTATTCATAATAATATAAAGTTAGTAACAAGGAATTGTAAGGGATGCAACATGTGTTAACAAGGTTTCTCCTTGCGACTTCGTGTAACCACAGAACCTTTTAGGGTATCAAATTAACATTTTTCTTTTTTTAGTATCAACATAAACCTTAGCCTTAAAAAGAATTTTTTACATTTTTGACTTATCATACTTATACTTTTATTAGTGAGGATTGTTTTTTATAGCTTAAAGATAAAAGTGACAGTTACCATTCATAAGTATACTATGTACTTATATAGCTTAGTTTAATATTTACGTTTAGTTTCATACCTTCAATATCTTCTTCCTTGGACACAGCACATTTCCTTAGGGTTCTAATACTACTATTCATACGATCTCGAGCGAGAATTTCATAGAAAATTGGTTGTTGAAGGGTTACCCTACTTGGTTCAGGAGTCGGGACCTCGGAACACAATAACATAAGCCCGAGGACAAAGCATGTCAAGAATCGTTCTCAGTCGCTAGCAATTAGGCAACAAGGGTTGCGATCAGGGTCGGATCTGTGTAAGGGCTTTCTGGGCTTCAGCCCCGGGCTCCGAGGATATAAAGAGCCCCAGCCTCCAATAAAGACAAAATCGACATATTTTTTTACCACCAAGGTGACAAAGAAGCTTACGGCCCACCTGATGGTAAGCGGTTACCGTTGCCTATGGACGTTTACAACACCGGGGGCATCACCCGCGCGTTAAATAAAAAAAAAACTTATATAGGGCCAGCCCTTTGATAAGTTTTTTTATTCCTGAGATTAATTTTAAACCGTTTGCGCGCCTCTGTAACGGAACGGGGGATTTTTGGCAAAATGGCTTTTAGACTTGGTTGATTAATTAGGCAGGCCCATTAGTATTACAGCCCAGGGTACCACAAATTCACGTCCAACCCTCGTTGCGATTGAAGTGAATGCCTTACAATTTAATATACTATGCTATACGAAGTACAGGTTTACAATATTCATTCCACTAGCGAACTACTCCACAATACCTACCGAGCGGAAGGAAAAACTGCCTTTTGATGCGAAACTAACTGCCCTACTGTGGTCTACATTTCCACGATGTATTACGGAATGACATGAGAGTATTAGCGGTAAACTTCCTACGTTATTCGTTGGATGAAAAATAAAAGGATTTTACATGTGTTGGAATTCTATGTATGCTCATAAGTTATAAATATTATTATGAGAAGCTTTTATTTAGTTTCACTTGTCCAATTTATCTCCCTTGTGCGTAATCAAATCTTACAAGTTAAATTTGACCCACTTCTCAGTGTCAAATTTAGCTGAAGTTTGGTACGTATGCACTTTTGGTTCCAGTGACAATGAACTGTTACTTAAATACCGTAATGCCGTTTTAAATGTAATATGGTGGACGTCACAAAATGGAGATTTACAGTTTCACAGTAACCTCTACGATATGAGTATCAACTGAAAGGCGTTGATTTAAGTGATGTTATTCTAAATTCAATATGGATTTATAATTTCCATATTAACCCCTATGATATGGGTATCAAATGAAAGGGCTTAATGACCGAATAAAAACTTAAATTAAAAAATCATTTTTTAATCCACTTGTTTTATTACAGGAAGGATTTGCGGTTCTGACATCCGTCAAATTATTCACTGTGTTACTTACTTATACCTTGATTATGTTGAAGTAGGTATACTCGTAGCGGAGGGAGTGAAGCCGCTAGAATTATAGCAATACCAGGCTTTATATTGAGAATAAAAGCAGTCTTCCGGATGTTTACCTACTTCAAGAATTCAACAAAACATGTTTTCCTTTCGAATGTTCTTTGAGAAACTTTTCCATTTTGTCGTCGAATTAATTAACGCAAACATATTTTATCTGTGGTTAAGCTCATTTAGATTCCGATCTCAATTGATTATTAGAAATGGGTAATCTCATTCCGCCATTTAGGCTTTAAAGAGCCGTGAACACATCTACGAATATTTTTGGCAATACAAACAAATCATTTGGATTATATGATAAACTAGCGGCCCGACATAAAATATTTTGTCAACCCGTTTTTAGACTTTTTCAGGCATTTTTTATTCTCTCCGTAAGAACCATCCTCGTACTTCAAGGAATAGTCTGAAAAATAATTAGCGAAATCGGTTCAGCTGGTCGAGATTTGCGCTTAGCGACACATTCAGCGATTCAGTTTTATATTATAGTATAGAGTTTAGAAGATGAGTGTAAAGAAAGCAGGCATGAAAAACAATTGTGTAGGGACTTGGCCCGTTCTATATTCAAAACACCCGCCAAAACCGCCATAATTGCGACATCGGCGACGTCATTCGCTCTCGCTCTCGGCGTTGTCTACGGATCGTGCAAACGAGCTCCGTATAAAAAATATCATTAATATCGAAAATACCAAAATAGCATCAGTGAAAACCACCTGAACAAAGTGCTAGTGTCTCGTAAAAGCCAGGAACACAAAAGCCCACCAGGAAGTCCCGGGACTGGAAGAATTGGAACCAATTTTATAGTAAGGCGACAGGCGGGTGAGTGGCCAACAGTTATTTCTTTGGGAAATTCAAATGTTTTCAGTGTATAGTAATTAATTTGTATGACCACTGAGCTAACGAAGCAACATTTGGTCCAGCGAGCCAAGATTACCCAGTTATAACGCCAGGTTATTTACGAGTACATTTTATTTTCATACGCGTAGGTACCTTAGTTGCACGCGGTACGCGAAAGTAAATTTGTGTTTTACTCAAAAACTACACAGGTTCCAACATCAACCACGCTTATTTCATTTAAAGTATATAACTATTCATCTAATTTCAGTATTCAACGTTAGTAAAAGTAGTTTTTTGGTGAAATTTGCGATAGGTGCGTTGACCTTTAGTCGAAACACAAATTCGTATTTTGTCTGTAGGTACATTAAGTTTTCACATAATATTCTGCAGAATCGTATTTTGTAAGTGTTGGGTGTGAGACTTTGCCTATAGAGTGGATAACTTTAGTGTATTTGTTGTGTTTTGCAAAAATATTGTGTTCGCGCCGGCCAGCACAGGGCAGCCGCCATTACACCGGTACGTATAGGTCACGTGATTTTTATCGCAATTAAAATTTTATTCTTCATAAAAAATAAAGTGGGTATTTTTCGACAACTTTAGTATATTACAATGACCGATACTGATTCTAGCTCGGTAGTTGACGACGCATTGCAACCGTTTCTGACGACAAAAGAAATGTGTTTTATACGCGTACAGCGTTTATGGGAAATGTCACGAACTGTCGTCACGGACCCCTCAATTGTGGAGGAATTTAATGCAAGAGTGCAAGATTTAACAGGCGTACGTGTAAAGTACGACCGGTCGATCACAGAAATAAATTCTTTGCTTAAGAAACACAAACCTAATTACGTTCCCACGTACGGTGAAATAGAGGCTTTCGATAAACTTTATTATGATATTCGAAAAGTGGCTAGCAAGTTCAGCGCGCCGCCGGAGTTGCCCGCGAAGACGGAACCGGGTACTAGCGTTGAATGTTTACCTAACCGACGAGTAAAGTTGCCCGAGCTACACATATTTAAGTTTGATAGTAAGCTGGAGAATTGGATAACCTTCCGTGATACGTTTACAAGTTTGATTCACAATAATGTTAGTATCAGCGACATCGAAAAGTTTTATTATTTGTTGTCATCGGTTAGCGGGTCGGCATTAGCTACAGTAAAGTCGATGCCGGTCACAGCGGATAATTATCAGATCGTTTGGAGCGCGTTGGTAAAGCGGTATGAAAATAAGCGAGCGCTTGCTACCGCATATTTAGACAAACTATTTAATTTTAAACCATTGACTAACGAGACAGCATTGAACCTTAATAATTTTCTACAAACATATCAGGAAAATATAACGGCATTAGAACATTTAAATGTGTCGGATTTATCCAGTTTTATTCTATTTCAAATATCGTTACGTAACCTCGACCCCGTGACGCGGCGTGAGTTTGAACAAACCATGTCCCCGGGTGAAATACCTACTGTGCGGCAACTTTTGCAATTCGTTGAGAAACAAGTACGTGTCCTTGAAATGTCAGAGTGCAAGTCGGGGTACGTTAAACCGTCTACGTCGTCTTTCAAGCAGTCTGTACCTAAAACGTTTCAAACTAAAAACACGGACAATTCTAAATCGTACATTAAACCTACATTTGCATCAGCTGTGGCCAGCAAGGATAACAGTGCCGAGAGACAGAAACCTAGTGGCTGTCCTTGTTGTCAAATGCCACACGCTATCTATAGATGCAACGTTTACAACGCGCTCACACCTGAACTTCGCACTGCCAAAGTCAATGAGCTCAGGTTATGTGGGAACTGTTTGCGTGGTAATCATACACTCAGTGATTGCACGTCCAAATTTAGTTGTACGGTTTGCAAACAAAGACATCACAGCACACTTCACATAGACTCACCTGTATGTCAAGAAAATGTTGTGGCCCTCACGTGTTCAACAGAACAAACAGTTTTGCTTGGCACCGCAATTATTCACGTCGCAGATGCTTGGGGTCAATACCACACCGTGCGTGCTTTAATTGACAGCGGCGCAATGTCAAGCTATATAACACAAGCCTGTGCTAGTAAATTAGGGCTATCTCGCCGTAAGTGCAATTTTAAACCTATCGGTTTAGGTGGAAACCAAGTGCAAAACTTTGGTTTAACAACGTGCACGATGAAACCTCGTCACGGTGGGTTGCCGGTTCTATCGACAGACGCTGTTATTGTAGGGAATATTGCGGGCAATTTGCCCACGATGCCGTTACCTACTGAGGTGTGCAATAAATACCTACACCTCGACTTAGCGGACCCTGCCTTTTATCGCCCCGCACCTGTGGACGTATTGATAGCAGGCGATGTTTTCCCGTATGTTTATGACGGAGATAAATTATTTGCTGATCAGCCAGGCATGCCCGTGGCACTGAAGTCTATTTTTGGATATGTCATCACGGGTCAAGTTGAATTAAAACATTGTAGTCAAAAGCGTATCACAGCCAGTAGCAGCACTCTTACCGGGTTTTCAAGTACTACTGCGAACTTAGACCAGGTGATGAACTCCTTTTGGGATGTGGAAAGTATACCTTCTGAGAAACCGCAAAAGCCGGACGATATTCTAGCGGAAAAATTGTTCGCACAGGAACATAGTCGGGATCCTGAAACGGGTAGGTATACAGTTAGATATCCATTCCGGCCAGACAACAGTCTCGGCGATTCTCGACAGATGGCGCTACGTAGACTTATAAATTTGGAAGTGCGTCTGAACCGCGACCCTCAATTGAAAGCTGAATATCATAAATTTATGTCTGAATATGAATCCTTGGGACACATGACTTGTTTAGGCGACATGCAGGACGTGGATTCCAAATATTTGATTCCGCATTTTTGTATCATCAAACCGTCGAGTACCACCACTCGACTACGCACGGTTTTTGATGCGTCGTGTCGTACCACCAACCACAAGGCGCTCAATGATGTGGTGCTCGCAGGCCCTAAGCTCCAAGCAGACATAAATCAGATATTAATAAATTTTCGGTTACATGAAATTTGTTTATCTGCCGACATTTGTAAAATGTACAGACAAATTATGATACATAAAGATCAACGACCTTATCAACACATATTGTGGCGAAACTCAACTGATCAACCTATACAGGTTTACGAGCTTAACACAGTTACATATGGGGTTGCCAGTAGTCCATACCTGGCAATGAAAGTACTGCACACGTTAGCGGACGATGAAGTAGACACGTATCCAACAGCTGCAAAAATACTGACACGCGGTTTCTTCATGGATGACCTATTATGGTCCGAGCCCACACTGTCGGAGGCACTGCAGTTACAAAAAGATTTACGTGCTCTGTTAGAAAGTGCTGGCTTGGTTCTCCGAAAATGGTCGAGTAATAGTCCACAAGTCTTAGCTGCAGTGCCAGAAGACTACCGGGAGACACCGATTGAGTTTAATGATGAAGAAAACTTGTCACTCAAAGTATTGGGTCTGCAGTGGCAACCTGTCACAGACAGTTTTTCATTTAGCACGTCACCTTTCGATCAAGAGGTCACAAAGCGGACCACTCTTTCACAAATTGGGCGGCTTTTTGATCCACTCGGTTTCGTAGCCCCGTGCATATTTTATGCAAAATGTTTCATGCAAAAGCTTTGGGCCCTGAAACTGGACTGGGACCAGCCCTTGCCTGCTAATCTGGAAGCAGAATGGGTAACCTTCGTCAAGGAACTACCGCTGCTTTCAGAAATGAAACATGAGCGACACGTCATGGTCAAGCAAAGTACATACTGTCGCATATTAGGGTTCGCCGACGCCTCAACTCTTGGCTATGCAGCGATCGTGTACCTACATACCACTAACGATAACGGGGAAAGCAAAGTCAGTTTGCTAATAGCCAAATCAAAAGTTGCCCCATTGAAGACAATATCTGTGCCTCGCCTCGAGTTGATGGCGGCACATTTACTAGCCAAGCTAGTAAAGTATGCGTTGGGTATACTGAAGGAGCGGGGTATAGCTGTAGACGACACACTTTTGTTCACGGATTCGTCCGTCGTACTGTCATGGCTTAATACCCCCAGTTACAAACTCAAGACGTTTGTTGCAACGCGCGTGACTAAGATACTGGACTCGGCTCCAAGTACGAGTTGGTATCATGTGAGCGGTGAATGCAACCCTAGCGACATATGCTCTCGCGGCGCGATGCCCTCTGCGTTGTTGGCAACGCCCGAATGGCTCAATGGTCCCAGCTGGCTATTAAATGCGCAGTGGCCGGTTCGATCGATTGATGAGTTTCGTGACGATAATCCCCCTGAACTTAAAACTGTAGTCGAGTCTAAAGGGATGGTCTCTACCGAAGAACCATTGAACCTGATTTACGAGCTTACCGAGAAGCATTCTAACTATACTGCATTAGTTAATGTTGTAGCTTGGATTCAAAAATTTATCAAAAATTGTCGCACACCTAAGTACGAGCGCACGAAGCTCTCTATAGGTGATTTAAATGCAGCTCGTGACATCATCATTAAGTCTGTGCAACAGCACCATTTCGCTGAAGATATTGCTTCATTGTCGAAAGGCCTTAAGCCTAATCCACCTTTACAAAAGCTTAACCCCTTTGTAGATGCGAACGGTGTGCTTAGGGTGGGGGGTAGGCTTTCGTTGTCCGAAATATCTTTCGAAAAGAAACACCCCATATTACTACCGAAAAAATGCAACTTCACTAATCGTTTAATAGACTTTCATCACGTGCTTTACTTACATGTAGGTCCACGGACTTTGCAAAGTATACTTAGTCAGAAGTATTGGATTGTGTCGGCACGTAGCGTTGTCCGATTGCGCACTAGTAAGTGCATAGCCTGTTTTAAAGTGAGACCTACAATTAGACAACCTGTTATGGGTCTGTTGCCTAAATTCAGGACTGAGGACGTACATGTGTTTCATACAGTGGGAATCGACATCGGCGGTCCCTATCACATAAAAGAGTCCATTCGAAAGAATGCTCGCATAACTAAGGCGTATCTGTGTGTATTTGTATGTTGTACTACGCGCGCGGTACATTTAGAGACATTGTCTTCCTTGAGCACGGAATGCTTTCTAGCTTCACTTGATCGTTTCACTGCTAGGCGCGGACTTTGCCATGCTATTATTTCGGACAACGCCACTAATTTTGTTGCAGCTGGTAAACAGCTAGCGGAAGTCTCAGAATTCCTAAAGTCAAACTCAGATGCAATTTTTAGTGGGCTCATGAAACGTCAAATTAAGTGGAAGCATAATCCGCCTACAGGCAGCCACTTCGGCGGTTTGTATGAAGCAGCAATAAAATCGGCAAAAACATTATTAAAAAAATCTATAGGTGATAGAACCTTAATTTTTGAAGAACTGACAACTCTCTTTACACGCGTAGAGGCAGTGCTCAATTCGCGTCCTCTTTGTGCCTTGTCAACGGACCCGAGCGAATTCGAAGTTCTCACACCTGCACATTTCTTGATAGGTCGCGGACTGTTAGACGTTCCCGAATATGACCTAACAACTATTCCCATTAGGAAACTCAGTCGTTGGCAGGCCGTACAGCAAATGGCTCAACAATTCTGGCGTTTGTGGCGTAGAGACTTCCTCCATACACTTCAACAGCGTCAGAAATGGTTCAACGGTTGCCAGGATCTGAAGGTCAGCGATCTAGTGCTAATTCACTCCGACGCACCTCCGCTTCAGTGGTTGTTAGGAAGAGTTACAAAACTACACACCGGACCTGATAACGTGACTCGTGTCGTCAGTGTACGCACAAAAAATAGTGAAGTCATTAGACCCGTAGTGAAGCTAAGTCCTCTTCCTTTGGAACAGGACTCCTAGCTCAGTAGCGAATTCTTTAATTAAAATCTTAGCTTTAAATAATTATATATATTATACAGTCCACTCTCATATGCAGACTTGCACACTCTTTTACCTTGTTCTTTCGACATTATTTTCAAAATTTTGTTAATTGATAGTCAATTCAAATTTTTTGCTAATTATTTATATGTATTATCATATTCTCAGGCCGTTAACATTTCACGTTCCTTAAGAAAATCTTCAACTAAGTGTTAATTCAATTGTGCCTGGAATGATAACTGGGAAATCCTGGCGGATTTCGGTGGGGGGAAATGTAGGGACTTGGCCCGTTCTATATTCAAAACACCCGCCAAAACCGCCATAATTGCGACATCGGCGACGTCATTCGCTCTCGCTCTCGGCGTTGTCTACGGATCGTGCAAACGAGCTCCGTATAAAAAATATCATTAATATCGAAAATACCAAAATAGCATCAGTGAAAACCACCTGAACAAAGTGCTAGTGTCTCGTAAAAGCCAGGAACACAAAAGCCCACCAGGAAGTCCCGGGACTGGAAGAATTGGAACCAATTTTATAGTAAGGCGACAGGCGGGTGAGTGGCCAACAGTTATTTCTTTGGGAAATTCAAATGTTTTCAGTGTATAGTAATTAATTTGTATGACCACTGAGCTAACGAAGCAACAAATTGTATTTTGCCTTATTCCATATCTTATATCAGATCCCAAGTTAACAAGTGTAATATTTACTTCGAATACGTGTATGTTGTGACGAGAGCAAATGTCGTTCGATTTTGATGAATCTTGTGGCACTTGTGACGAACGATTTATACTGATTTCCCATGGGCTGCATGCCTTTTCCAATCCAGGTCCCAGTAGGGTCGGTGTGAACTTTTTTCATTTTGTCATCGTGACGTAAAGTTTAAATCCCTTGCGTTACCATATAACCTTAACGACGTGAGTTAATAATGTCTTAACTTATGTAGGTTCGGTTTTTCAATATGCAACAAGATTTTTTTGTAGTAATTTGTACGTAAAGCGTGCTACACACCTTCCGTTTATCTAAACTGACAACTGTGCAGTTGAACTGACGAGCTAAACTGAACGTTTGTAGACACTAGGGGCGTCAGTTATAACTGCACAGTTCGACTGTACAGTTAAAACTGAAGGTGTGTAGACAAATAACTGTGCGGTTCCACGTAAGTGCATTTTTGCTTGCATATGCACAATGATTTTATATATTGTATTTACTAAGTAAACTTCTTCTCCGTCGGTACGCTCTTGTCAGAGCGGTCGAGCGAGCGGAAACACGCATGGCATGAAAATCGCCTCCTATCTCAACTCTTTGGGAAATATGTGTCGTTTTGTGCTCATCTCTATTTGAACATCATAGTGTACCGACTTACCGACCAACTGCCATTGGGCTAAAAGGATCATAATCCAAATCTGAAGAAACAATAATAAATCCCTAGGTTTTTCAACGTCAAATTCTTCTAAAGCTTTTAGTACTGTCCCGCGTCTCTAGATTTTAATTGCTTCCTACACTTTGCTCACGATACCTTTGATGTTACCGACGCGGTGACGTAGATTCCCTACGTAGGTTTTGTTTTACGCTTTCTCTTAAACCACAGCTCGTACATTTAAGTTACAAACACCGGGATCTACATGTGGATCAAAAGTGGGCAATGGTTAGGGTTTCGCACCTTAGTGGGGATCTAACAACCATTGGCAAAGCGGGTTAAAATATTCACGAGGAGTTTTCTATGTACACCGCCCGACAGACCAAGTTTTATATCTGATGCGAAAGTTTTGTTTGAGTTAGCCACCAAATATGCGGATGTTCCCATTGGAGGTAGGCGAAGAATTTTAATTTTGTTCCTTTCTGGCTGGTTCGGCTCCCTCTAAAGATCCAAATTATAAAGTGAGTCTCATCGTGAGAACTTTGTTTAAGGGCGGACTTTATAAGAGTAAACAAAGGAATTGAGAGTTTCTTTATTCATTATTTACCAATATAGCACATAAACCCACAACGAGATGGCAAAATGTGAAAGAAAACCTACGAGGAACATAGAATAATGTTATTCTCCACTGAATACAAAGAAAAATTGTTCGAAATGTCACATATAAGAATTGTAGTCTTGTGACTCGTCGCTGTACTCAGGGGTAGCATTGCCTCGTTGAGAAAATATTAAATAACACTCTTTACTATTAATCCTTAACAAGCAAATGTTATTTAAAGGGTAGTAAAAGAAGTTATAAAACAGTTTTTTTTAATACAAGCATTTATTCACCAAGCTCTTTCATTAATTGATACCCAAATCAAACTGTGAAAATAATAAATCTCCATTTTGTGACGTCTGCCTTATTGAAGCATAAATGGTGGCATTTAGGTAACCATGCGTTGTCACAGGAACCAAATGTATATGCCAACTTGCAAGTTCAAGCGGACGCGGGTGAGTGGTCAAATTTAACTTGCAAGATTTGATTACACACACACACACAACGGTCGTGAAATTAAATAAAAGCTTCTACTGAAACTGAGGTCACTTGTCTCCATTATGAAGATGTATTAAGGAGCTATCCTAGCGCAGGGTTTAAGACATGTCAGGGAATATTGGAACTTACCAACCGTACCATATATTGTAATTTCGGCACGATAAAAAAACAAACATTTTACCTTTTACGATTAATTTAAGGAAACAGCTTCTGGAAGTTGGATTTTATGTATATGGAGCTCGTATTCTGAGTAGTCACTGAGGCATGCTGCTTTTTCGTATTTAAATGTTACTGAGAGATTGTGTACTGCCAACTTTACTGCAATTCGAAATATTATTCAGAATGTACTCATGACCCCGCTCATACCATGGCAATTCATATTATGCATGTCAAAACACACTTCCTTATTCGATTACACGTGGCATTTATGCCTGTCTTATGTACGTTTCAATTTCTTTTTGCTGTCTCGTATGTTTCCTATAAGTTCCGGGGCAAACATATGTTTTCTATGCGTCTGGGTGTGTGCTATGCATATTATATTATATTATATTATATTAGTATGTATAAAAATATATAAGTATTTATGTCAGCTGGTTCCCGTAGCATGATAATAAGTAATAACTTAGATATAACTTATTCTTATGGCCGTAGTACATGCTTTGCTTAGCTTGGGGCCAGATAGCGCTGTGTGATAATCATTATTAAGTTCCTCAGCAGGAAATTATTTGACCGAATTACGGAATTATAAAAATAATTAAAAAGTAAGCATCTTTATTTGGAAATTGAAGCTTTTACTTATATCATACGGTTATTTGCATGAGTTTTCTGTTTGTCCACGCTAATCTTCGAAAAGACTTAATCATACAAATGACGAGCAGAGGGCTTTCAGAGAGTAATCTAGGCTACATTTCATTTCATCGAATAAAAAAGGACTTAATCACAGGATTCTTTGGCTCAGTCCCGAAACGCGGCCGAAGTTGTGGGGAATAAGTCATTATGAATATATTTACCTATTTACTTTGTCCTCGCTGTACAAAATTGTATAGCGTTTATTTCGCAGAAGGTACCTATTAGCAGCCTTGATTCTAGAATTAATTTGAAGTTGTTGGAACTTCGTGTATTGTAACCGCAAAGTTGGAAACAATTTAATTTATAAATGAGGTATTGAAGCAGAGGTTCAACTTTCAAAGGTCACTTATTGAGGGTAAATATTGAGTTTAAACAAACAACCCCAGTGAGGTAAGATTATGATCGTAAAATTTGAGTGAGCCACGCGATTGTACTATTAGATAAAGCAACGAATTAAGTTTTCCCCTTTCCGAGTGAACTGTAGCGCTCTGCTCTATAATCTTCAGAACAAATGTTTAATTTAGGTTCGGGATAAACTCTAAATACGGCGACATTACTCGCATTAGCAATCCGAGCTCCTTCGAGAAAACAAGCGGTGGTAGCCGTGACTAGCTGGCTAATAAATTCAAAAGTTTTGATTCGCTTGTCAACTGCCAAGTGAGCGAGAGAGGGTCGCTCGTAATTACGTGGAGAGCTCTCGATGAAGCACGCTCTTCTAACAAGTGCTCACATCACTAATACTGAAATATACTTTTTAGGCGACTTAGAAAATTTCGGTTCATATGTTTGGTATTAATTTAAATAAATATGTCATATTTTATAATTAGTTTCAATTTAGAAAGGAAATATAGTGTATTAAACAGATTAAACTATTTACAAAAACATATCTTAAAATAAAATTGGGTATTTTTCTGTTTTGTTATTTCTCGCTTTTTATTAATACTATTATTTTTATATTTTTGAAAGCGGTTTAATTGCTTTTTTTATGTTTGTTTTTTATTCTGATCTAATGTCGGCTGGATAGCTAAATAATAACTTTGTACAACTTCAAAATGATCTATCCAACACAGCGAGCCGGCGTGGAGTGGACTGGTCATTAAGGATGGAGGCTCGTTCAGAGTATAATTTGTTAAACTTGTTAGACATAGTTGTTACACAAAGTTACAATATTCATTTATGAGAGCTGAATAATTGATTTTCAATGTTCATTTCGTGGCTTTGTGCTATAATGAATCAGTTTTAGTACATTTCAACTATCACACCATGTGTGGCAAGGTGGTCTGTGGTGGTCTATAGGTTACGGTATGCATGTTTTTCACCTTAGTAATAACTATTAGTGCTAAAAAATTATGTAAGGTTTCTTATAAGAGAATATTCTGGTCACATGGACCTTACATTACCTAGCAATGCAATGCAAGGTGATAGCCAGGAATTAGATAAGAAAGGAGAAATTCTTCTCTCCTTTCTTATGTTGCTGGATAGATATCTACGTACTTGCAGACATCTAACCAGCAACAGGCTACCCATAATATGTTCACATTTTCATCAAGTTGATTGTCTAGAAGTGGCTTATAAGTATATAACTGCCGCTTAAAGAGGAATGAGACGCTCATATATTGAAGTAAGTGCGTTAAATACGTCATGAAAACCCATTAAAGAGAGGTGATTCCAATGTTTTTATTGCTTGCTTTTATTGTTATTGCCATTTCTACGGGGATTGTAAGTATGGGTTGCAATTTGAGTACGTTCCGAGTATTATGAGTGGGGAAATCGTTCCAGATATTACGAAACAAATATTTTACCTACGATTTGCATGATTTTGTCTAGAACAAACTTGCTCATTCCGTCTGTTCAGCACAATATATTATATTAACATAATGTACGAATGTAAGGCTGTATCACTCACGTACTCTGTACCTACTCGCTGCACAGCCTAGTGAGAGGACCACAGCCTCTTTTTCAAAAATGTTTAGAATGTACCAACCAATCCTGTTAATAATTTGAAAGTCTAACTTTAGTAAATAAATGATTATTATTATTATGTCTCTCTTAAATTCACGGAGCCTTGTAGGGGCCGGTCCTTTATCTGCTTGTGTGAGGTTAGTTATTATTATTATCTTAGGTGAAATGAAGATAGGGCTAGTTCCTAGGTAATTATTATTGTAGTTATGTTGGTAATGTAACGTTGCAGCCAATAAGTTATTTCAGTTCAGTACAAGCTCGAGCCTACGTGATGATTTACGGCTTTTGTGAGACAACTCCCTAAATCTCTATAAAACTGCTGACGCAAGTCGTACTCTCTCTTACTTCCCTCAGAATGGCGACCATTCTACATAAGCACATAAAAGTAGGGTATAAGAGTACACATTTTATGTCATTTGGGATTTCCTTAGCTAGCTAAACAGGTGGTTATGTTGTGATGGAAACAGATTTGCTATTTTTCTTTTACACAAAATTCAGACGCCTCTCCTCCAGCTCTATAAGACTTTGTATTTGATATTACTAGACTAGCTTTGTATGTTAGAGCTTTTTTTTACTCCTATAGCCACTTTAAACTTTTTGACAATAATATTTATAAAATACTAAATATAAAAATGTGTATTTCGTCACAATATACATCATACATACTAAGAAAAATAAGACAAAAAATACAGCATATGTGTCTGATTTGAGTTGGTAATTAAGAAAAAACACGGCCGTAACGTCTCATTACAAAAACGTAACTTCTTATCCTTAAGGTAAATGTGGAGGAGGAAAATGAGATGCACGCAGATGAAGATAAAGAGGCAGGTGTTTGGAGAAGATATATCTTCCCTCCGATTAAGTTACGCCGGTGGTCATTCTGGAAAGCATCTCTTTTATCCCACGCGGTAGAATGTTTTTAGAATCCGTATTTTATTTGATTTTATATTGCAAGATAAAGCTGTTTCGAGTGCCTTTCCCAATTCAATCAGGGGATTGGTTCCGAATTGGGTAATTAAGCTGAATTGGTACAAACTCAATTCGGCGAATTATATTAAGGAATTTTGTTCTTGTTTGTTATTGCCGTGTACTAATTAACCGGAAAATTTAATTTACAGTAATATTATGACGAGATGGCTGGTCTAGTGTTTGTATCCCTGACTGCTACGCTAGGTGTGGCGAGTTTGATTCCCGCCTCGAGACAAAATATTTGGGTTTCCCTTGTCTTGGTGTATGGTATGTATTTACAAATACTATGTTGAATAAAGCTGCTGGGACCTATAGAACAAGCTTTGCTTATTTTGGGACCATAGGTGGCGCTGTAATATAATGTGCGATCATTACAACAAGATTACCGTAATCACTCTGATGACATAATCTTGATACTATTGAAAGAAATCGCTGTCCTATGCATTTTACTAACGTTCCATTAACGAATGCTTCCAATGCCAGCACATCATCTCCTCAAAAGAAGGAGCTCCACCCTTTCTCATTGCAGAAACAAAAATAGAGCGTAATTTGACTGCTATCTTCTTAACGTTAAGGACCTACATTAGCTGTTCCGATTTGGATCAAGAAATCTTGGAAAAAACGCCTTGAGCCCTATCTCTCTTCTTGAAAACAATGTGTAGAAGATAAAATGTATATCACAATATTATTAGTGTGAAAGTAGTCCGTAAAGCTGTCTGACCACCCTTATCCCACTGAAGGAATTGGATGCGATTTCCACGGATAATAGCTATTTATCTCGGGCACTGTTTACGTTAATTAAATATTAACTTTGAACCGCCCGCCTAACTCAGCGGATATGCGGGTAGTTTTAGACGATGAGACCTGAAAGGCTGGGTACTATTCTCAGGTTGGTATAAAATAAATTGATGAAGTTTTATGTTTAGAATTCAAGGTCCAATATACCTTGATTTCTAAACATAAAAAGTCATAAATTTTGCTTTCTTGGGATTAGAATGTTCTCGAAGAACACTGTCGGTACACCACCTAAAATCTTCAATGAAAAACGGGTGACCACTGGTGTTGATTAATGCCACATATCTGCTCTGCCTACTGCCAACCTTTGGAGGTCTTTCGGGACGGCGTAAATATAGCAGTTTTAATTTTAAATGATATAAGATAAACTGTTATTTATAGTTGTATGTTACCATACGATGTAGTATTGTACTTAATCTGTATTGTAACTTGTAAAAGCGATCAGTAGTGGAGAAAATGTTAGCATGTTACATTTGCTTTACAAGTTTTATTTTTACAAGTTGTGTTGTTACTCTGGCACCGGTTGTTAAGTTTAACGGATTTTGGATGTTGCCAACAGGACATAAAGAGGAAAGTCATCACGGTTTAACAATGCCGGGTATTCCTATTCACCACGTACAGCATCTTTTGTAATACTCCCGCGAAGGGTGAATATTATGTCCTCTTTATTCAAAAGGAAAGAAGATGTTTTAAGGTACATTTGTTACGACTTACTTCAGAGAATAATGAACATTGTTCCGCAAGTATTTGAGGATAATAATTGGGACACTTATCTTATCTCAATTTATTTTAACGAGAGGGGATGTGATGTGTCGTCGCAATGCCTCCTTCCAAGAAAATACAATACGCTACGCTGCTTTCTTTGTTTATTTAGCACCTTAGACAAATTGGTTGGCACCACTGTGGTTGGCACACACATGATCGGCACCACCTCAGAATAGGACTAACTCGCTATGCAGCAGCATGTCAATTATACCTCAGAGTAGATAATATACTGGGTATAATACTTTTTGGTGTATATATATATCTCCTACACCTTCTTTGTTTGAAGTTAATAGAGATTAACATATTTTAGAGCCTATTATAATCAGCAGGCTTGGATGAGTGCCTCTTCCGTTAGTATAATTTAATATAATAGAATATTCAGTGAATGAGATTGACATTCGCTTTCTGTTTTCACTATTAGACAAAGTCATTCGTGAGGAAAGTTTTTCTGTATTTATTTAGGCTTTGTGTAAACCCGTGCGAAGCCGTCACGGGTCGCTAGTTGAAAATAAGTAAAGAAGAATTCGCTTACACGTTTGTTGACATAGCTACACAATTCGTTCCGGTATTTCGGCGAGAAATTGTATAATTGAAGTGGTATCAATGTGCTTATTGGGTAAAAACAGAGCTTTGTGGTTCATTGGAAAAGCGGAAACAAATATTGGTTTGCAATTTGAACTAAGCTTGGTTATGAAGCTGAGATGATGTAGAGTTGTTCTAACATTTATGTTGTTTTGTAATAATAACACGTGTACAATGGGTTTAAGAGTTTTTGCCAGTCCACCAACGTACCGTAGGGTACGCCCTCGGTCCTTTCGCTGTGTCAACACAAGGGGTGTGCTGAATCACCATGCCAGTCACGGCAAAGCGTGCATTAGTATAACAGGAGTGTATTTATTTATTTCCTTACCTCTTTTAAGAATTCCCGGGTCTTATTTATATCAGTTGGAGAACACCCATTGTTTTAATACCTTGTTAATTTATGAAGTTGAAAGCTAACCATTACGTATGTACTTACAATACATAGAAAAAATATATAAACATCTACACTAGTCTACATCTACATCTACACTTCTACATCTACACTATCTACATCTACATCTACATCTACACTGATATTATAAAGAGGAAAGATTTGTATTTTCGTGGGTTTGTATTGAATAGGCTCCGAAACTAGTGGACCGATTTCAAAAATTCTTTCACCACCCACTCCGCCTCCGCACGGGTGGACAAAATATTTGATAAATGTCTATGCTCCGAAACTCATGTCTACCCGTGCGAAGCCGAGGCGGGCCGCTAGTTATCAAATAATTACAAAAGAAAAAAAAGTTATATTATAGACAAAATTATTATCAAACTATACTCCTATCCAACTTTGCACTTTTGTTGCAATTGCACTGATGTTGTACCTAGACGTACCTACCATTCAATTTAATGAAGTATGTTACGCTTTACGTAAATTGTTCCTGAAAGACCGCCACTTGAACCAAATAAGCTTATATTTTACGTTACACTTGAGAGGAGCGAGCGGTGGGCACCCCTATTTAATTAAAATGCACGGGCATTACTTTGCATGAGAGCAAAGAGGATTTTACCACGTTGTTCAGAGAACGGAAGAATCTTCAACCAAAGTAATATCACGATAAATATTTCCTATTGCATACCGTTGTAAGTCATGGAACGCTGGATGGACATCTCCATAGAGACTGGTGATCGATTGTTTGGACTGTCAATACTGCCTCGGTTTTTAACCCTCGACGCAAAAAGTGAGGTATAATAATTTTAAAGTGTGTCTGTGTTTATTCTGTGTCTGTTGTGGCATTTTAGTTCCTAAACGGGTGGACGGATTTTGATTCAATTGTTTTTTGTTACAAAGGTAACTTACTTAGGTAATTGACTGATCTTAGCTATCTCAGAAAATTTTGAGTCGAGTGTTTTTTTTAAATGTAGATTACTTATTTAATTCATGGTATATTAGAGTGTTTTGGCTTGGAAGACATTTGAGATGATCGGAGCACTTATTAATTATATCATCCTTTTTTATCTACTTGTAAATTTATCTCGAGATGTCTGTATTACGCGTAAGTGTGGGCTTGTGTCTTGTTTATACAACTATATGATATAAAAATACAAAACAAATCATCCCTAAAAGCTTGTGCTGAAAAGTACATCATCCATACACCAAACCTGTAAGACTAGTGTAGTTGATTTAATTGATTTCGAAATATAGAATATTCATTAATGTTTTTGTTGAAAATAGGAATTCCAAATGAAAACAAATGAAATGGCCTGTAATGATCAATCTTGGTGCCATAGTAATAAATTCTCAGACTGACAAGGTCTATCAGAATATACAAACACAAGGAGAAGCTCTAACAAAATACGTTCGCCGCCACTTTCAGATTTGTTCCAAATCGAACATGACACATGGATGATGTCCTTTTCACATGCTGGTTTGATAAAAGTTAAAAATGTTTATGTAGCCTAGGGTATTAAATACCTATTTGACCACGTTTGATTACCTAAAGATTTCATTATTTTCATATGTTAGGTATAACTGAGTTACATACCTAATAATAACTAAGAACAAAAGGATAATATTATTTAAACAAAAAAAATCACAATACAACTTTTGAACTTACTAATAAAATAAATCTGAATAAATTCATAGCGACATTTTATGGTGACTGGCTGACGCGGTACACAAGACATTCTGTCGAGGATTAAAATTGATTAATTACTCATGAAAATTGGGCCATTGTGTCTGGAGACATGAGGGAAGCTGTTTTACACAGCCCTGCCTACTTAAAGGCTTTGTTGCGTAATACTTCGATCGTGTTCGACGCCGTAATTAAAATGCTTGTTATTAATGAAGAAATGTATGGGGTTACCATTAACAATGACTAAGGCCGTGGTGGCTTTGTGCTTGAAGCAACGGCCTGTCACCTGATGGGTCCAGGACAAACCCCGGCCAGTAACAATGTGTTTTTAAGCTTAAGTACAGTAATAAATCACGGACTGCGCTTAAAAAGAAAGCGCGATTTGGGTTTGTAGCCGCCTGACTGGGGACTGTACCCCTGCCTTACAGAAGACCACATTAAATAACACTACTGTGATATAGTGTTGCGTTTCTGCGACACACATCAAAGATAATGTTTTTTATGCCACTGAAAAACCACTATAAGTGCAGATAAAGACATAAGACAGACATTTTAAATATTATTTATACCTGAGTTATAGAAAGTTAAAAACTCATAGAGTATTACTGAAGCTTTGAAATAAAGCGATTTTTTTTTTAAATATTTCATAATATAAATACATTCAACAGAACACAGGAACTACGTAGTGTTTTCACGTCATTTCACGCGTCACATGTGTCGAGCCGTCGCTGCGCCGTCAGGTACACGCCGCCCGCCCCAAGTTGTCATGCACTCGTTATGTCGTGTATTTCTAGCAAAAAATAAAAAGAAATACAGTTTCTATTTCAACTTATTAAACTTATGTTTAGCGTTGATATATGTCACATAATATGTCAATGTCAAATGTAGACTGTTTTATCTATGCTTTAAAACTATAACTATATTCTTGATTAGTTAGTCTCTTTTTAAAAAAATCTACAAGGGCTCAAAATGGCTGCCCATACGGCGCCTTCGAAGCAAGACCTGTGCCTGTTGTCCAGGCATTTCAAAGTAAACTAGCCAATAATGTCAGCATCTAATCTTTGATTATATCATCTAATTAATCAATCAGTGTACATAATATATCGATCAGTAATAAAAGTCGTTGATTCAAATTGCATTCTCATTCAACAATATAATACTACGATTCCAATTAACTCAACATATCTCAAAATTAGAAAAATATATCTAATATATAAAATTCTCGTGTCACAGTTTTCGTTGCCATACTCCTCCGAAACGGCTTGACCGATTTTGATGAAATTTTTTGTGCTTATCCGGTATCTATGAGAATCGGCCAACATCTATTTTTCATCCCCATAAATGCAAAAAAAAATTGTCCACACGAGCGAAGCCGGGGCGGGCAGCTAGTAGAGTATAATATACGGTTTAGTAAGGCACTTATGAATGCAAACTTAATTTTGATGGCTGAATTAATAAAGTATACAAAAAATAACCGCTTTGCGTGGGATCTTTCCAGCTTGCAGTATTGACCTTACACGGTAGACGGTAATGCTGTTTGTATTTATTATGAAGTTTGGAATAACAGTAGGTTATAGGCTATATTAAAGTATAAGATTAATTTTAGTTATTAATTAAAGTATAATTATATCCCGGATATTTGCTCTTTATGGATAACTAGCAGCCCGCCCCGGTCCCCCGGCGGGTAGACATTTATCAAATATTTTGTCTAGACTTTTTAGGATTTTTCTCTTCGTAAGTACCATCCTCGTACTTCAAGGAATATTCTAAAAAAATTATTAGCGAAATCGGTTCAGCTGCTCTCGAGATTTGCGCTTAGTAAAGTAACACATTCAGCGATTTATTTTTATATTACAGATATATAACGATTTTTTCTCATTCTCCTCGCCGGCGAAACGGCGAGTAAAATGTAATAGAACATATACTAGCTTACGATTTACAAAATAGACAATACAAGATTGAATTATATTCAGTCGGCAATACGACAATGGAACTTAAGAACAAACATTGCAATAGTCTTTGCTTTCAATGTTAGGAGTAGAATGCTAGTGAATGAGATCAACTATGTGATAAGTAGTACTGCAGTTTCACTTAGCAGAATAACATTTTCAGAGTTCTGTTGTTAACACTGAACCTTTATAATTGTGTACTGTCAGTCACTCCTGTCAGCTTGAACGTATGTCACAACAATTTTACTAATGGTTGACACTATATAAAGCTTGTCAGGTTCTATGAAGCGAAAACATCTTCACCTACCACTAAACGTCCACTACGTTTAGTACTTATGTCCCTGTGCCTGCCACGTGACATTGGCGGGATAGCTGTATTAAAAGCTTGTCGCCATTAACTTAAAAAAGAAGAATATACATAAAAAATCTTTCGATGGTTCTCCAAAAATGATTTGAAACTCAATGACATTTTACTTAAGGCAAAAATAGTTTTAAGTTCTTTGTGTGATACCAACTTATTTCTGCTATCGATACACTGTTGTTTTATTGTTTGGAAGTGTGTTCAGAACCCAACAATATGCGTGACTTGGCACTCACTTAGACAGTTTTTATACACTACTTTATCAGTACTGTGCAAAGTTAACTATGCATGTGACATCATGAACAGACTGTATAAGAAAAGGCTTTCATATGAAGAAGTTAGCTCAATATTCAACACCAGCTTTTGTTGCCCTGTAGCCCCCGATTTTGTTCGCGTTGAGCTTAAAATCCCAGAGGAACCTAACATTTTCCCGGAATAAAAAGTATACTATGTGTTAATCCAGGTTATAAACTATACGGGTGCTTAATTTAATACAAATCCGTTCAGCCATTTTTACGTGATTGAGCAACATCCATCCTTACAAACTTTCACGTCTATAATATTAGTCGGATGTTGAAAGTTGCACAAGTTGTGGAGTTTAATAGCGACATTCAGTGTCTAGTTGAGTGAAGATGTAACTTGTGAATGCTTGGCAGTATTCAGGGATGCCGGCCACGTTCGTATGAGCTGACTTTTTATTTGACTTCCCTTTGGTTTAGCGAGCATTTATTGGGACTGACGTTTGGTAGGGGAGACAAAGCCTCTGAAAATAGTATTGACCCGTCTGTGGTTTCACCGCCCAACCCGGTGGCAGTTTAATTCCCAAGTGTATGAAATTTTGCCGTACTTTTCTCTACAATTGTCAGTTCCTAGATTATTTTGTGTCAAAAACCACCTAAAACAGTTTATGGGTACATTTACAAGCTAATCAAACTTTAATAAAGTACGACTGTGTGCCGTAAAATAGCCGCCAAATTTGCCGTCTGCTAGTAAATCTGAACATTTACGTTTCTTGCCGAATTTCAACAATAGTTAAGGGTTTTATGGAATTCATTACTCGGAATAAGGATCGAAGAGCTTACTACGCCCGTGCTTAGCGAGTATAAATCGTTATCGCTAGTAGCACAAACCTTACATACTAGCGTAATCTACATATTTAAATTAAGCTGCATACATGCACTTGTTAATTTTGCCTGTTGTTGTTAATTACGTTGTGATGTGATCGACCGACGTGGAGAAATTGGAGAAATTTTAATAATTTCTCAAGGCACAAGGCTGTAAATTGCATTTGTATATTTGCAATAATCCCTTGACATATAACCAATAATATCGCGTAGTGTATTGAGTGACGCCGGCAATATAAATAAAATGAGGCAACTCGGACATTTGGACACCCGGCGGCGTCTGTATCCATACAATATTCATTACATCGGACACACATGCCGCTTTTATGTTCATATTTATATCAACTTTGACATATTTTGTCCGAGGCTATAAGTCGATCGATGGGGAGATTTAAGGGTTGCAATTTACGATTTAAGCTTAAAGCAAGCACGCAAACTTAGAAGAAACTACCCTTTTACACATTTTTTGAATACAACAAAGGTGGCAAACAAGCATACGGCACTCAAGATGGTAAGCGGTCTCCGTAGCCTTGCTTGCAACGCCAGGGGTATCACTCGCGCGTTGCCGACCCTAAATCTTAGTTCTAAAATAATTTTCACATCCTGTTATTAATTAAAGTATATAATATATATAATTGTATAGAAGTGCTCTTTACGTTTCGTGTTTCTAGTATTATAAGCAGCCAGGTGCTACAGATGTCTGTGTCAATAGTCCGTCCACAACTTTTCTTTCATAATCGGCAGAAGAGCGGTTTTTCTCCCAGCTTTAGTATAATTCTGTCTAACTAAGGACCATACTGAAAATTACATTATTTGGGCTAAGTTTTAGCAAAAAAAGTCGAAAATCTATATCTATAAGTTATATGTATTCTAATTTCTAATATCATAAAGAAAAAAGATTTGTGTTCTTGTTTGTCACAACGACTCAAAAACAGCTGGATGTATTAAAAAATTCTTTCACATATAAAATGTTATGTTATCACTGATTAACATAGGCTATAATTTTATATTGCTACGTGTGCTGTGTCGTGGGGAATAATCTACAAACAAAAATTCTTAAATCTCTAATTAGTACTGCCATTTAGTATGTATTTACAAAAAAAAAAAGTATATAAGTATTATATCAGCTGCTGGTTCTCATAGTACAAGCTTTGCTTAGTTTGGGGCCAGATGGCGCTGTGTGATAATGTCCAAGCATTATTATATTATTACTATACATTATTAGTTTACATCCAAGACGAAAAACGTTCAACTAGATTGTCAATCATCTTGAAGGTAATTTTTATTATGCCTCCTTGAATATGAATAATATCGGGAGCATTCTTTCCGATGTTATGGAGTGTGTGTAGGTCCACGAGAGCCCTCGAGGGAGGCTCTCTGTTTACTGAAGATAAATCTTACCGTCCTAATATACCTACTGATATATGTGACTTGTTCAAGTGTTCATGGAAATGCTACTTTTAGATTCAGTAACGGAATGGTAAGTAAACATATTTTTCCCGTACCTTTGTTGTGATAGTTTCAAAATGTTCAGATTTTTGCACCACCATCATATCACAGAAAAGTTAAATTATAACGTTATGAAGTACTAGCCTTTTCCCCGCGACTTCGCCCGCGTAGCTATATAACATAGTATAACCTATGTTACTCAGTGATAATATAGCCTTCTGCTGTTGAAATATTTTTTAAATGGTTCCAATATTTTTAAGTTTATTCGTTACTGATAAAAATACAAACAATATTATAATATCTACTCTTCTACACTAAATTTTTCTTTAGTGTAGAAGTGTAGATATTATTTCAAGTTTTGATCATTTTCAAAATTACATTTGTCGCACATATTTCACACATCTTCTCGTCACATCCAACAAACCTTTTTCCTATTTTGTGTAAAATCAAAATGTAGAAATGTTTCAGGTTCTCATTACGTTATTTCAGGAATACCGATTGTTCAGTTCCGAATTTAAAATGAAAGCTTCGGATTCAAGCAACCGTTTGAATCGCACAGAATAGCAATAAAATATCGTGTTTCATTCTCATGAAATACAATACCTACTTACCTTTTTATTTTTCCAATTAAATTCTATCGCTTTGGTGAGTAATTTGTTTCAACTATAATATTTGATTTTGTATTGACTTCTATATATTATTTTTTTAGTGTTATCAATTGTTTTTATATATTATTTTGAGCAATAGGTATCCATGTTAAGTAAATATTTGAAATGTAAACTTTATGTAATTCTTTTGGTTTTTAAAAGAGTAATTGCTGAGTTTCTTGCCGGATTCTTCTCAGCAAAACCGACCTTCCGAATCCGGTGGTAGATTCTGACGATTTGAGAGTTGCTTGCCTGTAAAGTCTAGTCAAATAAAGATATTTTTCAATTGAATTGAATTGAATTGATGGGTATCGAAGGAATCACGGTGTTCAGAGAATAATTTAGCTGGTTTACAGCTCAAATAAAAAAGGTTTAAGGTGTAAGTAGTGCCTATTTTGTCTGTGACTGAAGTCACACAATATGTAAGCCATGTGTGCCATCTATATCTATACTAATATTATAAAGAGGAAAGATTTGTATTTTTGTATGTATTGAATAGGCTCCGAAACTACTGGACCGATTTCAAAAATTCTTTCACCATTATACAGCTACATTATCACTGAGTTACATAGGCTATATATTATATTAATTCGCGTTAGAAGTCCCGGGGAAACAGCTAGTTATCTAATAAATCAAATAGAACATTACGAAGACATTTTTCCCATTGAAATGAACCGCAACCTCCATACCGCAACAAAGAGAGCCTGATCGCGTCATAAATTAACTGGCGTCGGTTAGTCGAACCGGAAAGTCATCCGTGGAAGCTAATAAACAATAAGCCTTCAATAAAAGCGCATGAGTTTCGTTTTTCTTCGTGTTTGGGAAGTGGGAGTCCGGGAGCTGGCACTTCCGCGCCCGGCAGCCCACCCTGGTTCATTATTAGGGAGCTGCTGGGTCGGAGGGGAGCGGAGGGCCGATGTTGCCGCGCTCGGGTAACGACCGGGATTATATGTTGGAGGTTTTATGGTATGGATTTGGATTGGTTAAATTCAAATTCACTGGCAATAAATGACCTGGTGGTTTGTAAAGATCCGCTGGACTGTACCTATAAGACTTGCCCTGATAATTGTATCCTAGAATAATTGTTGAAGTCTTAAGCTAGATTATTGTATCTTGTGGTCGTAAGTGTGATTAAAAATGTCAAGTGAAAACGTTGTAAATCTTTATTTTGTTTCATTTATTTATAAGTTAGATCCCTGGCGTTAATAAACACTAAATTTTATTAACATCACACGCACAATATTATGCGGTATTTAATATGTGATGTAAATTTACTACCATCTCACACAGACACATCATGCGAGCGGGCGATGTTGAAAGTCTATATTTCGATCAATATGCACAAAAGCAACTATGCCCGGGCCCCTCAATCAACCGTGGTGCAGCGTCATAAAAGCGCCTCTAGTCGGAAAAGCTCTGGCAATAAACGAGAATGCGTGGGGTAAATTGTCCATTTAGGTAGCAACATTCTGTCGCGGCGGGAGCGGCACGGCGCGGCACCCGCGTCAGTCCGCGCGAAGCGACGCCGCGGCTCGCTCCCCGACGCGCACGCCCGCGGCCCGCACGCGCTCAGGTACGATGCATGTCGCGCCACCCTGTTGCGCACTGCACTACAATGTTTATAACACAACAACACACACGCTCACGCAATTCAAGGATCTATGCTGCAACTACTTCTTGTACTCTCAATCCTTGCGTTTCCAGCTTGTACGCTTGCTTTGTTACAATTGTGCACTTCTATTATTGTGAATTTGAACTAATTGTGCATTTAAGTTCTTTGTCTTTATGTATTTTGAAATAAACGTTTCGGTATACTGGGCTGTATTTATAAAACCGTTTGAAAGTATGAATATTATAAACATCGTATTTAAAACTTAAAATACAATAGCTCTACCAATTTATGAGGCAAATAACACATTCAGTATTATACTATTATCGTAGTACCTGGATATTATCGCACCAAACTCGATCAGAAATCGATTAATCAAACTCGGTTATCCTGTGCCGATAATCCGCGCAATTACCTTACTTACGCGCTTTAATGGCTGTGTGTGTAGCACAACGTTATGTACATCATAAGCCTACGCCATATTGTTTTATTGTTAAAAGGATTTGAAAGTATAAAATGCTAGGCTTATGTTATACCGGTATATGTGTTACAGGGATACCTCTGTGTCTGAATGCGTATTGAAAATTGTACCGCACACTGCTTTGTTCTCAATTCGTACGAAACACCTTCTTTAAATGGAACAATGCTATGAATTGGAACAAAATACTAAATGAATATTATAAATTGAGTAACATCATGCTATGATTAATATGTGAACTTTATATAGAAGTAAAATACTGAAATATAATAACAAATCCTTTTGCAATTTCATAACAGGAATTTACAATTCCTTAATAGCAAGCTACATGATATTCATCTTAAAATTAATTAATTTGTCCAAAAGAAGTAACTAAAATTGTTATCTTAATCGCAATAGGTGTGTGTGTAACGTCCCGCCCAACAAATAACAAGCTAACTTTTATTTTTTTAAAGTGGCTTTTGTCTTATCTCTCTTATTTAGGAAAAGGAGTTTTCATTTTGTTCTACAATAAAAAGAAGGATCTCAATCTACAATAAATCTAAAATAAAAATAAAGGTCTTATTGTAATAATTATTAAATTATGAAATATAACTTCAGGCCTTCCCACAATGGTCGCCCGACACCTCTTTACGCCCACTTTTCACCGAAGACAATTTCTGGTGCCGTTGTCACAGACGGTGAGTCAGTCACCGTTTCAGGCACTGCATACGTCCTTGATTTTTTTCTCAAACGAAAAGATGTTACACATCACTACATAGTATCAAATTAAGTCGCTTCCCGCTGATCTAACCATACATAGGGACAGACAGCCCTATGTATGCTTAGATCTTTAAAACTACGCAACGGATTATGATTCAAGAGCTGACGTGTACGTACTGTAAGAAATGTATTGCTTATTGTAAACCATTAGAGGAAATATATTTAAATACCGCATTTATAGCGGTAGCTGGACAGTCAGATATGAACTTGAAGTGAATAGCAATAGCAACTAATATAGACTCATCAATACCCTAAAATCATATGGTGTAACTAAACACTGCCTTTACAATCTGGCAACAAAATAGTGGATAATAATAGGGGCACCATTCGAAAACGTATTAACAAATTTTTCATAGGAATTTTTAGTTCCAATTTTCGCCGGCGCAGCGCTCTTCATTTTCCCATTGTTGTTCAGCGACAACAATTGTTGCTTGGCTACACCTCAGAAATTTACCGCATTACCCCAAACCTACAAACAAACATATTTCTCTCCCAATAGAATATATAATATTATAATACAGAAAACAATGACAAACGATCGAAAGCGCTCGCCGTTGAATAATGTACATATTTTTAATTGTAGCGAGTAAAAATTAGAATAAACACATGAATGGATTTATAGTATAATAGCAGTTCCGGAGGAGGGCAACATTTATCATTGAAACGAATAAGTAGTGGAGATGATCAAATCATCATTAACACGTCTAGGACATGATCATCATAAGTACTTGGAACATTAGTTATTTCTGAGTATCCACTTTCAAGTAAATAAGTACAATTGTTTTCAATTTTCCAAAGTGTCTTCCAAATTCAGTTATGAAAAGTTTCAATCCGGAAAATTGTTGAAAACCTCAGACGAAAATGGAAATTCACGATAGCTTTTATCTCCGACAAGTTTTTCCGCGCTCGGCTTGTAATAGTTTTATCATCGAAAATGAAATATTCTTTATTAGCGTAGTGAGTTTTGTACGATACGGGGCCCTAAAAAAGAATGTCGTTTAATTGACTACTTACCAATTTATTACACGACAATTAAATTCCCTTGCGTTGCAAGCGTCCATAGGCTACGGTAGCCGCTTACCAACAGGCGAGCCATATGCTGCCTTTAGTGGTATAGAAAACTTTCACACTTCCAGGTTTATTTTTATTTTTCTAGTTTCTACACACAATTAACGATTTCCTAAATACTGTTAGTCGTATTACCTCGTCCATCAATTGCGTACCTATCTCTAGTGACAAACATTTAATCAAAGTCTGAAATAACTCCCAATGTTGTCCTTGGCCTGACGTGGTTGAGGTAAAGCTGTTAGATGTTGATTTTATTATAAGCTAGGCAATGTAGTTACAAAGGTCACACAATGTTAATTGAAATTTGGTTTAAGTTATTTAATTTAAAACTGTATAATAAAATAATAGTAGTTTTCTCTTGTCCATATGCCTTGTCACCTTGTGAATATTTTGGACTGACCTTAAACTATGGGTGTTTCACTTTATACCACTAAGGTGTCACACAGGCGTATGCCCCACCTGATGGTTAACAATATACCTACAATGGACAGAGAAATGTTCTACTCTGATACTAAACTAATTAAGTCCTTCATCTCATGATGGTTCTAAGCGGGTATAGAGCCTACGAATCAGAAGCCGGGGCCATTGCCTACTGAGTCATACGGCTATATTACATTCCCACCATTATTGATTTTTATTTTATTTTAATAACTGTAATATTTTACCAGTCGCTCTCTCAGAATTAGAAGTCATCCGGCGTGGCGAAGCTGCTAGACTTCTTAGTACATGACCCTCTGTTATTGATAGGGGTGTATGCAACTTATTTATAACTGAAATTTGTAACAAACGTACAATCAAATCTATGTAGATTTAAAGAACAAAATAAACTAAAACTGTCAAACATTAAAACTTAAATAGTAAAAGATAAATACAAAAACAACTACTTACGAAAGAAAAAAAATACTATTTTATTTACACAAAACAGATTAAACTATTTAAAAAAACATATCTTAAGCTACCTACTTCTAGTTTTTATTTTTTTATACAACTAAGGTGGCAAACAAGCATACGGCCCGCCTGATGGTACGCGGTTACGCTTACGGGGACGCTTGCAACACCAGGGGTATCACTCGCGCGTTGCCGACCCTAATAAGATAAAAGATCTGACCCAAACCGGAATCATTGCCACGCCAAATAATACTTAAATAATTTGTACTGTGATAGTTCTAAACAGACTCATTCACTAACAACTGGTTTGATGGTCGGTAATCTGATCCAAACTAAGCCGCCACGCTCAAATAAAAGGTCGTAAAACTGAAACAAAATGGATCAACATTCGGTTATTAATGAATATCTGGGAGACGCCTAAACGTGGATTTTACGGTACCTGTCGTGGATTCTTAATGATTGCTACCCTTGTTCATTTACCGAGGTAGGTATGTACTTGTGAGCCCGGTACTTATCATTCCGTAATTAATTACTCAAAGCCCTTAAACGGGGACGGTAATGACGTAGGTAGTGTAACGTATAAGACATTAATATTTGATTGTTATTGAGACAAACGCAGCCGGTTAGTAACTACTTATTCCTCAATTTCGTGCGAACGGAAACAGCCTCGTGATTGCTAAGCTAATAGACAATTAGTTTGTAATCCCCGCATTATATAATATCAGGTACTTACGTCAAATTAACACATTTAAACCAATAAATTGGTACCAATAAATGTGTTAATTGTTCCGTAATTGTAAGCACTGTTGGGTTGGGGACATCGGCCTGCCTGATACCGCCGCCGTGTTTAATTTAAACAAGGATTAATTCAAGGAGATTTGTGTGAAGTTATAAATATAAATGCCATTTAATTTTGTATGAACCTCGCTCGTGGTAAGGTTCTGTGCTGTTAATTAGTAAAATTCCTATCGAAAGAGCACGCAGCTTGGAGAAAAAAATTCGCTGCAAATTTTCGTACACATATTTTCACGCGTTAAGCGCTCAAAGGGTTGAAAATGAGCGTTGGAAATTTTGTGTTTTCAGTAATTTTCTTTCTTCGAAGTGTTTTACACTTCGTATCGCTGCCATAAAGATAAAGAAATGGAGAGAGTTTCTTAGTATTTTTACAGCGTTTTTGTAGACAATGAAATTTAACTAATTGTGCAACCCTTTAATACCTTGAAACGGTAACGTAAATTAAGTTTATTACTTAATATAAATCATCTTATTCTCTTTCTTATTTTAAATGTGAAAATCTTTGTGCTTGTATATTGTATACTATTCATAGGTAGTTAGTGTACATATTATGTATATTATTAGGACTCTGTGCATGCTATGTGTTAATAGTTTATCTTGGATATCGTAATAATATTGTGGTATAATTGATACACCTCCCCCCCCCAAATATTTTATTCCGTTCTTCACTTTTAATTGGATAGAGAAAAATCCCGCTTTTATTGCACCAATCGCGTTTAAGAAACTCACCAATCAGACGCCATACATAACATAAATTCTCGTGTTCCTCGTACATAATCATGTCACACTACCAGCCATTGCTGGTAATGTAGGTAATGTAGAAGGCACAAATTACTTCGTACAAAACCAGGTTATGTACAAGGAATTATTTATTTCTGTTATAAAACCACGAAGTAAGTGGCTTCGGTATAAGCTTGGTATATAAATTTTGATTTTGTTTCTTTTTAACATTTAGGAAAATGCTCACTGCGTCACTTCGTTGTTTGCAAAAAATCATCAATCTTTTTAATTTGCCATGTGTCCGTCACTGATACAAAGCCTAGTGGTAATTTAATCTACAACATTAGTCGAGTGGTACCAGTCCGTTGTTCCAATTGTTTCCAGAATTGTACTGCTGGAATGTTAGCAATAACCAAATTAGTAATTGAAGGCAACAAAGCAATTTCATGCTACACTTAGCGGCGGAATCTTATGAATCTTGAATCTTAGTTAGGTAGGAAAATCTATTAAATCTTAGGTCACATTATTTATTAGGTGAGTGCCAGCAGCGTGGCTAACGACAACTAAGTATTTAACAAGTAAACTACCCTCGTTTCAAGTACACTTTCGCATATGCTTACTTGTTGAAGCTTATGCCAGTTCCCCTAAAGCGTGTGTAATGTGTAGCAATTAAATTAAAACTAAATATTGATTCTGCCTCTGTTTGGTAATTAATGTCGATAAATATTTGACGGTAGCTTAATAAACGCGTATGAGTGAATCCCACATTCCATTTTCAAATAGCAAACATATTCTATAAAAGCAGGTAGTATATTATCTACTCTGAGCTGGTAGTAAATATTTGTGCGAAATCACATGTTCCCTAAGTATCTTTATGCTACTTCAGGATTGTACTCTCGTACTTGTTACTCGTAAATATTTATTCAAATCCATATGATCCGATCCGATTACGCCGAATCTTTTGTTTTACACTAAGGTGGCAAAAATAATAAAAATACGGCCCACCGGAAATGATGTGTAGTCAAATTATATGGGAGTTACCAGCCGTGAAATATACAAAAAATACATGTTTTAAAAATGTTATTTAGTAAGTGTACAAGCAGGATAACACGTCCTTTATTTCATGCCATTATTTTAAAAATATTAGCTTTCTTATAATTAATCTCGTGACGTAAAACGTGACGCTGGGGTATTTTGTGAAATGCAAAAAAATATATTTTCATCTTTATTTATTATCATCTTAGTAATGGTAATTTACTTACTAACAAAAATAAATTTTAGCAGTTGATAAGAAGGTAGGTTGGCCTAGAAAATTTACGCGTTTTCTTAGTCTGTCTATGACGTAAAATATATCGATGTCGACCAACTAACCGGGTCTCGCGCAAATTAGTACCAACCTAATAATTACAAAGCTTCGTACAAAACCTATTTCATAGCCTATTATGTCAGATGTTATGCTTAACATAATTAAATATTTTAATTTAATTTGAGATTACAATCATAACTCCATAACGAGGTATTGTTCAATGACTGATAACTATTTTTACTGTCTTGTCATTTGTATGTTTAATATTAAAGTAAGATTGTTAAGGGTCCTGGGTGGAACTGCATCTGTTGGGAAGGCGTTCCGTTTACCATCACACACACACACACACATCAGACAGGTGAAACTAAATAAAACCTACCTCCTGCTAAGGTACATAGCGTAGCCCCACGAGCCTTGTTCAATTAATGCAGTAACAATTAGATCTACTTATTAATGTATAGTGTATAGCGATCAATATATCAGTGGACATGTTCATGTGTCACGGGTCGTGTGGTTGCGTGCCACTCAGCTCATGATTTTAACAGTTGATTGCGAGCTCGTTAGCCATTAAACGTGAAGCAATAAATTAGCTTTCTTTACATTAAACATATTTTTACTCGACTTATGTTAATATCATAAAAAAGGCCTTATATGCGATATTAATTTGTTCTTGTTTAATTTACTTCGACGTTTCGGACAAGCTGCATCGGCCGTTCTCATAAGCTGACTGTTAATAATAATAATAAATTAATAATAAATTGTTTATTCAGTAACATTATAGTGTTGGAAGCCTCCTTTTAAGCAAGGGTGTGCTTGTAATAGGAGATTCCGCTCTTCCTTATATCTATTGCATGTTATATATTATTGATGATTGTAGGTGTATCAATCCCGAATAAATTATTGCCTCTTTGTTTTCGAAATTTTAAATATACACTAGCGGCCCGCCCCGGCTTCGCACGGGTAGACTTTTATATCAAATATTTTGTCTACCCGTGCAAAGCCGGGGCGGGAAGCTAGTATAATATATAGCCTATGTTACTCAGTGATGATGTAGCTTTCTAACGGTGAAAGAATTTTTGAAATCGGTCTAAAAAATAAAAAATAAAATTTAGGGCTGGACTACCCCTAACATTTAGGGGGATGAAAAATAGATGTTGGCCGATTCTCATAGATATCGGATAGGCACAAAAAATTTCATCAAAATCGGTCAAGCCGTTTCGGAGGACTATGGCAACGAAAACTGTGACACGAGAATTTTATAAATATACATATAAATATATTCATATATCAGTACAGAAGGTCACATCTTTAGTAACTGCGCCATTGCAGTAAGTAAATACTGAAAAAGCTAAGTCACTAATATATAACTCTTAATACTAATGTTTCTATAGTTGCAAAACTAATAATGGGCAAAACCTTTTGCTCTAACGAATCTGAATGTGACGGCTGCAGGTCCCCGTCTAAGTGCCCTCAACTGGGGATGAGATTAGATCAAGATATTAAATCTATATGTACACTCTCTTCTAGTACGTCAGTCAATTTAATTTCCAGCGGACAATGGAGAGATTGAAGATTGCGCGTACCATGATCCCTTTCTTGAAAGAACACCATAATCATAAGAGACTTTCAGCAAATCCCGCCCGAGTCGAAACTACTTAGTTAGAATGACTGTTAAAATTAGTTCTTAAAACTTCTCAATCAGTCTTCCTTATATAAATAGTGTATATTGGTAAATATAGATCCAGCAGTAACATAACGCAACAAATAACGATGTAAATAAATTATAGCTCAAATCGTTCATCTAATTTGAAACAGAGAGAAGACCAAAAGACCCCTTATTCATGCCTTCTGCTATGTGTTGTGGAAACAAGTATATAATCTTCTGATTAAATAATTGTTAATTACTTAACAAGTATATAATCAAAGCTTAGAGCACTCGTATAGTGAAAATCAATAGCTTGTGCCAAGGCTCATTGCCCACGCTATTTTAGAAAAGCCATATTCGTGGCTGTTTATGCACAGGTGATTTTTTTAGGAAAATCGGAAAGTTCACACGTCACTTACATTCTTCCGATAGATTACGCATAAACTTTTGTCATGGAAAACAAAACCAAAATCCCTAACATAAAAGGTATTCCTGGCATGCATAAAATCATAACCGAGTTATGCCTTCATTTGCATAAAGGTTGGAATTCACTACCGAATGTGCCGTGAGCAATGGAGTCCTGGATGTTATTCAGGCATAGGCGTTTTCACTACCCAATAATGTTAGTTGCTACCCACTACCCCTCCTATAAGCGGTTGTATTCTCTTGGCCATCTATAGACCCCGATACCGATATAACCGGCACTGGTATTGTTGTCAAATATTGACACTGACGGCGGAGATGACAAAGAACTTCTTCTTCTTTAATTAATGGCGACGAGCTTTTAATACAGCTATTTCGCCAATGTCACGTGGTGTGGTAGGCACAGAGTACATAAGTACTAAACGTAGAATCGCGTTGTTTCGTGTCAGCCGTAGAGGGGAACTAAGTGTCAGCTGACAGGTTGTGTAGCTAGAGTCTGTGTTGCTATCCATTAAATATATTACAACCATGTTACGACAAACGTCTACATTTGCTCTTGTAGGGACGCTTACTACTAGTAGTCGACTAAGCAGTACTAAAATACCCCAATTTGCTTTAGTTACAACACTGGCGACAATCGTCTAGCATATGTGTTTAGGGTATTAGGTGTTGTTATGTATTCTGTGTGGTAAATTCGGTTAATTTTTGGGTTTGAGTATTAAATCTCTCGGTTTAGTCATCCCGGGTAGAGTCTATTTGTACATTATTGGTAATAATATATGTTTGTACATATAGAGATGTTTGTACTAAATAATAATTATTATTTTGCCCTCCCACATTATTTTTCTATGCAGCAATAAAATGTGAAATCCAAATCTAGTGATAGGGCAAGTTTATCTATCTTTAAAAAACCAGCTGAGATATTTATATTATCACACTAGTAAACAAATTAAATGTATTATGGTGATATTATGTCTTTATAAAAAGAATATCCAAAATCGTTTTTTTTTTTTTTATTACGTGTTTACATACAAAGGTAGATATTTACATCGGCCCTTGAGATTCACTGGTTACATTTTACCTTACGAGAGATAGGAATCTCTTATTTCATTACGCCGTGATTACTCAATTTTCTGAAGCACGTACAAGTCTTATCTTCTTAACCAGGTGCCTTAAAATGGAGGGATCATTTATACAGCTCAAGCTTTCCTTCTTTTAAAGCCAACATGTTTTCTAATCGAAAATTCCGAGGGATGCAGAGTACTTTATTCAAGTTTTTTCCTCATTCTTCATCCGGCTCGGCTGATTCCAACGCCAACGCCAACAGACCGAAATCCAGATAGATTATCATCGTACCTAGGCCTACCACGGGGTTTATGTATGATGACACTCTATCATAACCATGAGGTAGTTTAACTTATATGTAGAACTTTGGTTAGATTGCTGATCAACCGGCAAGTATGCGTATTCTTTATAACGAATGTTTCAAAGAGAATAATTCCCTGATTTAAAATTCATTTAAAAGTTTGGTTAACTGTTAATAGTCTCTTAATTTATTTCTAAGATTTTATCCCCAGAGTGATAAGCGACGAACTTTACCGCCACAGCCTAAAGTCGTTTAGGAAAGTTAGTCAAAGTTTTATATATTTTTTTAATATGATAAGATTCATAAGTGGGAATATCTCCACTCCGAACCATAATTTACTAGAAGTATGAGAACAATCCGACCCGCCCCGGCTCTACACATATAAGAGCGAAACTTTCATTCCCCTAATAAGGGCGGGATTTCCAAATAATGACAAAAATCTTTTCTTTGTGGATGTATACGTTTTAAAAACAAACCCGCTGACTGTACGTTTATCAATCGCAACAAGTATTTTTAAGTATGTAGGTAGACAAATATAGACATATTATGTTTATAATGAGATGACGCCTACAACAGTGAATATGCAATTGTAGAATAATATACAAGAAATAAATATACAAGGCGTATTTTAAAGAGGGCAAACCGCAGACATCCGAAAAGCTTAAAATAAAATAAATTTCAGATTGGTTATCAGATTACTGTAGCAGATATAAGGCCTTTTTTTGTCATAACGTATATATAGGCCGCGCTTATGTAGGTATATTGTCCGACACGTGTTTCGGGACTGCTCATAGCAGGATGACGTCACAATAACTGAATGACGCCATGACGAAATGTTGACCGTTCAGGAAGCAATGCCTGGAATCAATCATAGTATGTGATCGATTCCGTGTAATTATCAATGTAATTTTTTGTAGAATTATACGTGAGTGATTAAGTTTAAGATTAAGGCATTTTATCCTCCAGGCAAGCTTTGGTAATGAATCAGTTAATAATTCCAATAGTACGTTTCTCCGTGTTCCTTCAGTTACTTTAGTTTCGTGGGGTTTATTCAGTTTTATTATTTTTACCCCACTACGCTACGCGTAGGATCTCTCTAACTTTGTAGGATGGAATAACACTGCTGTTAGTATGAAATTATTGTAAATGCTATTCATAGAATCATAATATTGAATAACGTGCTGAATAATGTAACTTCATGAATGCATTAGTTTTTTAATTTCGGGAGCGGAGACTTTGTGTTCGTGATAACATTCTCTTTGAATCCTTTTGAATTGTAAATTGGTTTGTGAGAAATAGGCCATTGAGGACTGTATCTTCGGATGTTGAGGTTTTTCCAACACGGAATAAATTTATTGTGTGTAAGGATAACGTCTCCACGTTTACTCGGGCCTCTACAAACTAATAACAATATCTTACAACAACTCCTATTTCAATTTGTTTCTCATAACCTAAGCATTCAGAGAGGAGATAAGTATGGTATTTCCCATAAAGTAAAACTACTCTGATGTAATGTGTTCTGTGTTCTCAGGTATAATATTATAACCCTGGTATTGCCAAGGGGGAGGTCATTGGGGTCATGGACCCCCTGGGCTTGTTCTACCCATTCAAATGCAGGTAGTCATAACTGTTTCGCGAGAAGACAAAAGACAAAAAATGATTTGTTATTTGAAATCAATTATTAAGACGTCTACTATACTATTTCTTTGTAATTAGATTGATTATTGTTAGTGAATTGGAGCGTGCCATGACTAGACGTCAAGTATATGACCCCCCGACTTATAAACAGGATCCGCCCTTGGGTATTGCAAGCGCCTCATTGCCATCATGCAGTCCGAACGCTTGTCACCGGTTGTATTTTCCCATACCTACTATAAGCTAAGTGCTTCTGTTTACATAAAGGATTGACTAATTGCAAACACAATCACTCGTAGTGGTGGCTGAAAACAAAGCTGTCTGCCAGCCTCCATGACAAACTTGTTTAGAGTAAATTACGTCATAATAAACCAGACCAGCTTTAGTAAATTGCGATTAATAATGTCTGGAAAATTCCAATCAACTATATATCTGAGTGATTATAATAAGCTGTGGGTAGTCAGTCTGGCTTATTTAAGGCTTTGTGATAAATCATGTTTCTTTAGATTCTCTCTATTAAAATAAAGAGTATCTACTCGGAATTGGCGGTCATTTGAAGACATGGATGTTTAGAAAAAGCTAGAGGTTGGAGGTTGGCTAGAGGTGTATAAGTAGAGAGAGAATTTGCGCTCTGTACTCTCTGCCTTATCTGAAAGGGATTCGAGTCGACGCGAATGTAATACTTTTTTGTACTACAAATGTAATAACTTTGAAAAAAAGAGGTAGGGCGAATTGTTATCGCCCGTGGATATTCTACCTATATACCTTGGTACCCATACACACCGCAGATAGTAGACTACCATCTTCTGCAAGCAGGTTCACAAATCCATATTTTTTTATGGCAAAGCGTGAATTAAGGCATTTTTACGACGGGAAAAAGATGATTACGTAGGTAATAATTCATAACGGCCGGCCCCCATAAAATACTTTTCAGTCTGCTTTTTGGTGGCCATAAAAGTATCGCAAAAGACGGATCGCTAATCTAAGTACGTAATGTAAATTCCACTCTATAGGCGGTCGTGTGATCTGCTATAAGATACGGCTCGTTTTACCTAATATGTATTAATTCTATAACGATAAAGAGAAATAAGGACCGGTTTCCCCCTAAATAAAATTAACAACCACTCAAACATTCTTATCAAATTAAAATTTTAATACGTCGAAATATATTCAGACAACAGATTTTATTACCACTTTCAATATAAATAATTACGAGAAAATAATAATCTCTTGAGGGCTAATTGAGGGCCTCCTTTCTCAACGGAGTCTAAAGACGTACTCAAGGCGGATTTTCTCTGACAATGTACTGAAGAAATTGTGAAAGTAACTTTATCGAAATAAACACTTTTCAACACATTAAATCCTTTTATTACAGTCCTGTCCTGACATATTATTGTTTTAAAAATAGATCTTGAAAATCAGCAGAAGTGTCAAGTGTAGAAAACACTGTATATGCTATGGAGTGGAATTTGGTATAAAAATATACGAATAATAATAATTATAATTTGTTGCTCTAAAAATCTATCCCTAATTGATCAAATGTTGTGTGAAAAGCAGAACATTCTCTGTATTTAAAAAAAAATGTAGCGTCCAATTTATATTCGGAATTAATTTAAATATAATTTGAAATAAGAATGGCCACTAAGAAAAGTAACATAATTTGTAATTAGAAATTCTAACCGATAGATTTTTTATTTTTAAATATAATATTGAATTTTAAGAAGCTACTGTAATATTGATAGGCATTGCTCTTGATTTTATCTATGGGTATACGTTCTTATTGTCTATGGTCTCCTTCCACAATAACATTGTACGGGTACCGTACCGTACAGTATAATCGTTATTAGAGTAGGTATTCCATTCGGCAGACAGCTGCGGTGGCTGCGGTCGGTGCGCTAAAATATATGCCTCTTTCTACAGTCATGAATTTTACAACTATTTATTACCATTGTCCGTGTGAATTTAGCCACACCGATAGATAAAACCAAACGCCATGTCGGCAAAATGTTGTTCACGGCATATTTGTTGTGTTCCATTTTACATTTTTTTATTACTTACAGTTGTTTGTGTTTTAGGGTCGGCAACGCGCGAGTGATACCCCTGGTGTTGCAAGCGTCCATAGGCTACGGTGACCGCTTACCATCAGGTGGGCCGTATGCTTGTTTGCCACCTTAGTGGTATAAAAAAAACGTTGTGAGTAATAAAACATAAATAGTTTTTTTTCTTACCCTCTAAACTGTGTAATATGAATAATAATACCTCAGAGTTGATAATATACTAATAATACCTGGTCTAAAGTATAGAAATAGTGTAACGCGAAAGAGAAGCGGCGCGAATTTACGTAGTGGTTGTAATTTGTAAGCAGTGTGGTAATAAATAGTTATATCATTATCATACCTTTCCACAATATAGGCGTATGAATTTGGACTGATAATGACCACATCCAAGATTCCAAGCCCGTCTTGACAGATCGTGACGTGGTGGGGAGTACGGCGACATTTGGGACACATCACGTGACCGAAGTCCCACCGGAGACCTGGAAATAATTATCTTACCGAATCAGGCAATAAACTTTCATACAACATTTTTGGGGTTGCGTAAATGGAAGAGTTTTGTCCAAGGATACACTTAGTACGTGACTCGTCTCAAAAATATTAGGGTCCGTTTACATTTCTTCCAATGTATTCTGCAACGCATACAGTAGTAAAAAAAGTTCTCACTTCAATCTGCTCATTTCCGTACATTTGGTTTGTTACTTAATTTGGGAAAAGCAAATCAAATGAGTTCACCCTCCCGCGTGACAACAATTAGGGACAAGTGTTTTTTATATTTTATATTAGGTTAGTTTCTTTCCTTTAGTTTTAGATTGTATTATTATTGTCCCATATATATATTACGTGTAACTCACTGAAATAAAAATTCTCCTGTTCTAATGTACCTTGTATTGTACGCTTATTTTATTCTGTGACTGGGCCGACGCCTACGAATAATAAAATACTGTGCGTAGACCGACGCATAAGATTTGAGAGTTTTTTTTTATTATCTGCCTCAAATAAAGTGGATCGTACTATTTTCAGGGACCGATAAAAAAAGGTTTCCTGCTTATTTAACATTATTTCCACGGACGACAGTTATTCACTAATTAATAAATAGATAGAACTATTAGATATTATAGTCACTGCAAATGATATTAAGGTCGATGAATAATGAACTACATTCGCAATCGCAATTCGCACTAATCTAATACCAACACTAATCTAAAACTATCCTAATATGTGTTTCCGTCAATATGAACCATTGACGTGGGACCGGAGCATAAAATTTACATAAATCTGAACTCTACAGCCTTGAGTCTAGGTACATGAAAGATACGAAAAACAAATGTTCAAACTCCTTCGCCAGAACTCTCCACCCTGCAGCGCGAGGCACTTCGTTTCGTATTATTACCGTAACGAAAGGGAACAGACACCTGCTACCGGCACACATACTATTACTGGCAATAGGTACCCTACCCTGCGTCTGCTATAAATTTGTTCCTATAAAATACTGTGAACGAAAATGCTTGCAATGTTCGTTACATCATATTTAACGATAATGTCAAGACTTTAACAAGATTCTCACTGCCCTGTCGCATCGTCTTGTAGTATACCAATTAGATACCGTAAGCCTGTTGATAGAATACGTTTTTGGTTGATATAATATTCAGTAACTAATATCGGAAGGGTTCTTTTTCACAACTATTTAATCGGCGAAAATAGAGCAGTTATCCGACTAAATCTAAAAACTTCGGCGAACAATTGGAAGCTCTGTTTCAATGAGATTGCTTGAACGGGAGTTTCACTTAAATTATCGTCATGGGAACCGTATGAGGAAACCCGCACACCTGGTCCCTTATTTACAATGTTAGAAAAACATAAAGTAGCATACTTGTTACCAACTATCCCAAATATTTTTGTATAATTTAACAACAGGTTTATTTAATTACCTATTTACAATATAACCACTAACTAAATATATATAAATACAGATTACTTCTTTAAAAACATAAATTAAACTAGCGACCCGCTCCGGCTTCGCACGGGTGCATCTTGGGTCGGATTGTCACGGAATAAAATGCATGGACGCATTAATCATTATAAGTTGCGTAGTTTTAAAGACTAAGCATACATAGAGACAGACAGACAGCGGAAAGCGACTTTGTTTTATATTATGTAGTGATACTTCTCAAGTCGTAGGCTTCATTAGGACACCATAAGTTACATTTTGGTAGTTAATTTTTTTTTACTATAAAAAAAAATGTTTTTAAAACCAGATTTGATTTGGTCATCAAGCCCTTTCATTTGACACCCATAATATAAGGGTAAATGTAAATATAATAATTTTTCGCCCTTATATTGGCTGGATTACTAATGCCAACTTTTCTCTCGGGAACCAAACGTATATGCCAACTCAATGGTACACTGGTATGTGGTTTAAATTTAACTTGCAAATACACACACACACACACACACACACACACACACACTCACACTCACACACACACACACACACACACACACACACACACACACACACAATCACACATACACAGTACACACACACAAAATTGCTTGTAATAAAAAGCGCGGGAGAAAATGTATTTTCACAATAATTATAAATTAATTGAAGACACTTTGTTTACGACTTGCTTGCCTACAACAACCCGTTTAAGATTTATTTATGGGAAACATGACTTGCTTAATTTCCTAAATTAATCTCAGCCTGCTGCATAATTAATTTATTGCCTATCTAGGTACATCTACACTCATATTTTAAAGAGTTAGGATTTGTATTTTTGTATGTAACGAATTAACTTAAAACTACAAGACCGCATCAAAAATTATTTTGTTAGAAAGCTACATTAACACTGATTAGTGATTAACATAGGCTATACGAGTATATTATATTGTTAAGCGATCGAAGTCGCGGGGAAAAGCTAGTAAGTATATTTTACCTGATTTCATTGTTCACCAGAACACGAATATCTGACGTCGACACTGGCCATTATACTGTGAGGGTTGCCATTATCACCGTGCGAAGGGAAGTCAAGGGTCGTAATCCAAAGCTATTAATATTTTATGTCATTATTACACTAATTTTATTGTTATTGTATTTGATAATGGACTCTGGAGCAATATTCATTACAATTCGGACGGAGTCGCGGCTTTTCGCGAGAATATTTCCATGTCATAATTCGTAGTAGTATTGTAATGAGAATCTAGATATTTAATCAATTCAATTCTGCAGGTAGTAAAGACTATTGGGTATCTAAAGATAAAACAAGTTGCAGATAAGTTTAAAGAATAAACAGTGGAATAATCACATCAAATTTGACTTATATTTATGCCGATAATGCATTAGCTTATGTAATTTGATGCTTGATTCATTATTTATTACTTAATTGGATGGATAACCCTGAACCAAGAAGAAAAAATATTATGTCATGTTTTAGAGTAACATGTCCCGAATATAAAACATCAAAAGTAGATATGCTAATTTTATGAGCTACAAGAGCTTGCCTTTCAGTCTGTGCTTTTAGATAATTACCTACTAAAGCTCTGAAAGAAGGTTAAATATTTAAGCTACATATAGTCACTAAAAAGGATTCAAATAATGGAGAAAAGGTTCTTATATATTTCCAGATAGATTTTTATATCATGGTTAGAATTTGACATTATCATATATATATAGTATTTTTGTAAATACATAGATATGTATCAAGCGTAGCATCAAGATCATTCTCTGAATATTTTAATAGATTATAATTATGTAATATTTTATTTTTATTAACACAAAACAGATTAAACTATTAACAAAAAACACTATATATGTATCAAGCGTAGCACCAAGATCATTCTCTCATCTCCCTCATCGTTGGGAATCTTCCCAATGATGATGATTCTTGTAGCAAAAGTATCGAACTCTTTGCAAACTTGCATAATATCAAACTTAATTGATATTCTTAAGTCCAAAACTAAATGATAACAAACGAGTCTAGCGCTTAGATTCAAGTACATAGATAATTTTCTTCACGAGCGAAAATAAAAATAAACACGCTGCTCTATCTCCGCCGCTAAATGCTCAGCTCAGCTTTGTCATAAACCGAAGACTTCGCATAACCTATTAAATATTATGATTGCGTTTACACGTGCTGGCATGATCATTATTTTATATTATCTCTGTTAGCAATAGTCTGCAGTGAGGTATACTTCTATTGCAGTACTCATTTTTTATATATATTGTGTTGTGTATATATCTATCTGAATGCAATGTACAGGCACTATTTCAATCACCTCGCTTCACTGGTTCAGTTTATTATTTTGTAGCCGTCATTTTGTTTCCTTGTAGGCTGTTGATTTGAGTGATCGCTAACGATATGTAACTGCATATACATTGTAAAAACAATCGAATGCAATGGTGTATATATTATTGCAGACCTGACCTGACAGAATTGTAAGTTCTCGGTAACATGTTATTGTAATAAGATTTTGGAAATGGTAATTTTTATAGATTTTTGAAATAAAAGGCGTTCATCTACACTTATCTTATAAAGAGGAAATATTTGATTGTTTATTTGTATTGAATAGGCTCCGAAACTACTGGACCGATTTGAAAAAATATTTTACCATTAGAAGCCGACATTATCCCTGATGAACATAGGCTACATTTTACCGTGGGAAAATGCTTCATTCTTACGGGAAAACGGGTAATAGTATACTATATTGTTATGCGGGCGAAGTCGGGGGGAAAAAGCTAGTACCATACCATATAAAATAGGAATTGTTCATTCTCAAGAAGCACGTTTTTTCTACAGACCTAACTAAATACATTTAACTATTCGCTTCTAAGGTAACCTTTTTAAGTAACCTTAAGTCACCTTTGCCCTCCTAATAAGATCTCTTAAGGATAATAAGACACATGCATGACTGGCCTAACATAGTACACTACTCACCAACGCAACGGTCAGGTTGCTCAAAATAATCTTATATCAAGCGTTAAGGGTAAAGTAAAAAGGTCTACTTTACCTATAAGAAAAAAATATTTGGCCTCACTCACAGCAGGCTGCAACAACGGTCTGTATAAATATGTATAATACACACACAAATATAGTTCCAACTAAAGTACTTACAGTAGCTTAGATAAAGGTAATAGGCGGCAAAGTGATGAGTGTATGTTGTGTGTGCGCAGGCGCAAGCAGAGGCGGGGCCGGCGCGCGGCGTGAGGGCGCATGGCTCTGCTGTACCGCGCGACGCGGCTCAAGGACCGCGCCGACACCCACGTGTTCACCTTCGTGGTGACGCGCTCGGCCACGCGCGAACCCGACCGTGACGTCACCTCCAAGGACTTCTGCTGCGCGCACCAGCGCTGGGCCGTTGCCTTCAGTCGCACCGATGCCTCGCTCGGTTCGTTTCTCTTTCGTGGTTCCTTAGCCATTGATCGCCTAAGGCGGAGAAGAAGAAAATTGCATTAATTTGTTCTTCGTTGTTTCAGGCGTATACCTGGTATGGCGCGGAGCATGCGAGGGCATGCGGGTCTACGTGGACTTTACTTTCACCCTGCTTAGCCGCGACCACTTTACCGCCAATGAAGGGTTCTCGGGCAAGCAAGTTCGATTCAGCGCGGGCTGCGCGGCGCAGGGCCGCGGGCGGTGTGTGTCACTGGCCGAGCTCACTGCCAAGTTCGCAGACACGCGCGGCGAGTTCCAGCTAGAGTTGAGCATATCACGTGTGCGCACACTGTACTCGTGCGAGCTGCGCGCGCCACGCCTGGATACACCACCTATCGCCTTCGCTGGCTTCGACTGGCAGGTGTCGGCCACCGGTGGAGGCGGCAAGGAGCCACTGACGCTACGTCTCGTGCGCCTCTCCGGTGAAGGACAACGGTGTCGGGTGCGGTATGCGCTCGCACTGGGCGAGGGCGAGCGGCGGATACATTCCGGGCCTTTAGAATGTGTGTGCGACACCGAGGGCCGCACACCACCATGGACTCCTCGACCACCTACTCGTCTTCTGCACAAGGGCGTGCGCCTCTCTGTGGAGCTGGTGTGGGCGCGAGCCCTTACGGAGGTGGTGGTGCCCTTGCCGGGGCGCGCGGCCACGTGCTACGACCGCGACAAGCAGGCGTGGGCCGTGCGCTGCGACATGCACTCGGAGACGGTGCGGCTGCACATGCTGTACCGCGACGTGCACAACGTGCCGCGCAACCACCTGCGCTACGTTAGCTGGTCGGCGTGGCTGGTGCGCAGCGCGCCCGCGCCCGGCGAGCCCGAGGCGGACGAACTGCCGAGCGCGCCGTTCGAGCATTACTACGCGCAGGACAACGCGGACGAGGGGCTTATGATGGAGACGGCGGTGCGCGTCGAGGACGTGTCGCGCCCCAGCTGCTCCTACCTGCACGGCGCGGGCGACTTGCATGTCCGCCTCGAGTGGGGCGACACCTATTTACTCTTCCAGGCGACCTATCACGTCTACGATGACCTTTGTCGGCTACACGCCCACCAGATGAGGTGTCTAATTGAAACCAGATTTTGAAATTCAATTTACATAACTGCCTTTATGAAATTAATAGGTCCGTGAATGTTTGTTGCAGGCGCGAAATTGCTGTCCTCCAGGCGGAGAACTACTCGCTGGAGAGGCAGCTGTTCAGCTACCAGAAGAGCCTAGCGTACGCGCAGGCGCAGGCGGGTGAGCCGGCGGCGGCGGAGGGCGGCGGCCGGCGCTCGCCTACCGAGCGCTCGCTGTCCACCGACACGGAGTACGCGTGAGGCGCCGCCCGAACGAATCGCCGCCTCTTCAGCGTCGACCGTTCTCGACTCTTCTATCTTCTCGTCTGAAACTGACGTTTTTGAGCGATTTATCTATTTTTCTAAACATTTTATGGCGAGGTGCGCCCTCGTCCGCACCGCTTACCGCCGGTCGCCTGCACTCTCGCCGCTCGATTCTATCGATAGCCGATTATTATACTCGACTACTTTTCTATTTATCTGTACATAAGATGTATTTAGATATTATATATTATGTATATTTCTTAACTTGAAACTCGAATTCATATACTGCAACAGTCGATTTATGAATAAAAGTCCGTAAAATATTAAAATGTGCTAATTTTTATTTACCAACCCTCATCCTCTTAGCCTTCATGCCAATTATATGTAAATTTAATAAAATAATTACCATACAAAAATATTTAACCGAAAACTTGGAGTTTTGTATTTTTCACATAAATTTAGAGGCTATGTGAAAAAGTGTAAACAAAAAAGTTGTAGATCTTTTTAGTACCTACAACTTTGTTATTCACTTTTTTTTTCATAGGACTGGTAGTTTTTCCGGAAATCGAGATAAACCGTTTTTTACCTTTGAAAACGCACTCCCATCCACTTCCCGACCTCAGATCGCCCGTAAATTATTATTCCTTTAATTTTTTTTATAAATTATCTTTTTTTTCAACGGGTTTCATCCTACTATTTTTTTACATTTTACTTCAAGGGCTTCAGCCCTGATCTATTGTATATCTATTGTAGATCATCATCTTTGCAAATCATATTTTTTGCGAAATAGAGCTTAAATTCATAAGGTACCTTAATATAAATACTTTAAGGTAGAAGAATAATATTCAGGCAATGATTAAGCGTGTAACGGAGCACGACTTATCTAGCTGTCAAATCTGTCAAACTGACAGTGTCATCATAATAAATACGAAACGTGAGACGTGAGTGATAAGAGGTTAACTGCGCAGTTGGCACAAATAAATTGGTTCATCAATTGTTTTAAATTTAATCTGAGGACTACAAAATGGCCCAGGGCAAGTTAAAAGTGAAGAGCAAACTTCCAAAGGGCGCAAAGTCTAAAAATGCTAACAAGAAAGGTAAAGCCGTGACAAAAAAGAAGAATGCGCCTGTGCCCAGTAAGATAGCAAAGGACCGAAAAATGAAGGCTAACGTTACCAAGATGGTGAACGCATCGGCTGAACAGCAGCTCAGGGCGTTGGCTACGAACACGCCGCAGCTCTCTGCAGCACAGCAAAGGGTGGCAGCAGCGCCGACCGCGCCTAAATCTGGTCCGACCACGCGAAGTAATTCTGCCGCCAAATGATTTTGATGACAGCCCGACGATGCTCTGAGTTAAGGACAACAGTGTATAGTGTTTGAAGACTCCTACATAAGTTATTGTTATATTATATTGTGTTGGTGTCTATACACTATGTGTTTGTATAGCAGTCTGTGTAAATAAAAACTTATAACCAAACAGCTGTGTTATTTCTTGTAATGGAATAAATCTAAGATAGAATAGTTAGTCCGAAAATAGCAAAGTTATTTCCAAGACAAAGAAAATATTGAATTTGTAATTTAAGCTTTGAAATGGGTGTGTCAGACACCCACTCATTACTTGTAATAACTTCTGACTGGTATGATGAGCCATCAAAATACTGAGAACTAGATAATGTTCCCATTTTTCTTGCTCCAACAGAAATATAATTTATTCTCATGATTCTTAAAGTATATATTTTTGTACGGGTAACTTGTGTTGTAAGCATCGCTGTCTACAATATTGTGGTTTGAAGACTCACCAATGAGTTTTATATAGTAACCTGACTAATAAAAAAATAGGTCATGAAATAATACATTTTTCTGGCAACAAAATATATTAATGAGTAAAGTTAAAGATTTAAATTTAAACTCACATGAGTTTAATAATGTTAACAGAGGAATCAAAGATGTCAATTTATTTTTATTTTTATTTTTTAATGCATACAATTTATTACCATTTAACAAACAATTTGAACAAGTTATTTTTTTTGTAATTTAAGCAATCTGGTCTGGTATATAATAAAATAAAATTTTATTAGATGCCACTAACATGAAAAGAAATAAATCAGTTTTTTCATCTACATAGTTAAAAGCTGCAGGAAATACTTTTTTGCTCATAAACAACCAGTGATATCTGAATAAACTATGCAAACTCTTTTTAATATACACTGGTTTATGAAGCTAAAATAAAAAAAACAAACATTTAAATTTATTTTATTTGGAACACCTGTCTACTTAAATCACTATATTTAATTTAATTAATTAATTTGGAATAATAAATCATGTTTTGTTATTTTTAATTCTGATATAGTATTTCAAACAAAACATAAGATATTTGAAACTGACATCACTATAAATGCTAATTGATGAGATGCCAGTTTCAAACTTTGATTAAATGTTTCAAATACCTAAGTGACAGTAATATCTATATGTGAAAAAGAATTGTAAATAGGGATAGTTCACAGTTAACGCGAAGCAGAAAGTTAATAGTTAAATTGCGTCAGAGAAGTTCAGCCATCGAAATATATTAGGTATGTAATATTTTGTTTTATTTTGTTAGTTATTACTATGCTCGTTAGTCTCTAAAGTAGGTATTCAATTAAATGGTCAGTCACTATAAGGTGTAAGTATTAAAACTAGTGCATTTATAATGCTAAGAAAATCGGCTAAGTTGGACTCCGGCACCGAGGGTTCCGTACTTTACGTTAAAGACCAACAAGGTTAAAATGACAAACCACTTTACCGTTCGATCCCTAAACACGACTATTACACCAACCGAAAAATGCCGCAAATGATAAGTTTGTAATAGTAAATCCATAAATACATACAATCCCTGTGAGAATTTTAAGCGTGTACTTCTTGCCATTATTAAGGTCGAGCAAAAAAACACGTTCTAGCAGGGCAGCTCTCTTTTATTTTCATCATAAGATACAGCCCGCTGACAAACAGCCAGCCGAATGGGAGACAGCGGAGTCATAGTAATAGGGTCCCCATCGGGGACGGAACCCTAAAAATGGAGTGAGCGCCTGTTAACAGACAATACTTATGATGCGCATTCGCTTATCTGAGCGCATGTGCTATGCAGAAAGTGATAGGGCGCGAACAAGATATATTTTTCAATATCAGTGGTTCCTGATTGTGATGAGGCTTCCATCTGCTGCTTAAAGCATAACGTAGATATTATAAATAATAGGAACTACTACGACAATCCACGGCTGTAGCAGTAGCACATGCCTTTGGGTCAGAGTCTGAGGTAGAGTACTACCTATCGCATGGCTCTCAGCTGAAAGACAAAAAAATGCCAGTCTTACCTCTATTCCCGCGTCAGCAGATTTACGATTTTTTGTCACCTTTATAATACAAAATATGATACTTTGGGCAAACCAGGAACCAGTAATAGTATGACTATCGATAGTATCAACTGTATAAATATGGCAATACTATTGATATTGATGACTTTACAATTGACACTATCGATATTGGAAAAATTGATAGTTGATCTTGGAAATAAATTATAACTATATAATAACTATCGATGATGGGTTTGACGATAGTAAGGCGAGGCTTCGTGCTGGTACTCTGTCGGGTACTACCAAAAGAAAATTACATTCATAGCAACGATAAATACTGAAAAAGCCAGAACGCGAAACTTAGGTATATGAAAAAGATTTGGGTGCGTACAATATTCATGAAGGTATTATCATACTTTTATTTATTACATGTTTCATACTTTCACTTCTAAAAAAATATAGTATAGAACTGTATAATATATGAAGAGGGTAAATCTCTTTAATGTGGTTTTGGGATTAACTGAATTAATATCAGCTATTATATAATTATACATAATAAAAATATACTCAACCAATTTTTCTAATCTAAATAATAGTATATAAATATAACTGTACATTAGATACATTTGAAGAGACTAGCGGCTGAATACTGAAACTGCATTAAAAGTTTGAAGGTCCACCTAACTGTTTGAAACGTTGTCAAAGTACAACTTCGCATGTAAAATCGGAGGCCACTAAAAATTTACGTGGCATCAGCTTTGACTGGCTTTTCAGTATTGAGCCCAAAGCTTAGCTTTTCCTACATTAAGTAAAATCAAATAAAAATATTATCCAAATTTAACCCTAGCAATGTAAATATTAGGGAAAATTGTTTTTGTATACACCCAACACTACATCAAAGTTGTGTTATTTGACTTCGGTGTATAAGGTGGTGGTACAGTCCGCAGTCGGGAGGCTCCAATTTTAATGGGAAAATCCACGGGAAATCCCAATTCGCCCTACTTCTCTTATACAAAACCCTCGCTAAGGAATGGAATGAAATCGGTTAATATTTGGGTTTACAACTATCATCACAATCGGATGAAAAGTTTAGGCGCTACGGACGGACATACGTAAACACAAATATATACTGCTAAAATCATAACCCTTCCTTTTGGCTTCGCCTTGGTTGTTTATAGAACCTCTTTATATCCGTTGAGTGCTTTGGTGAAAGACTTAAACTATCTCATTAAATCAGTTTTCGAGTACTTGTCTTCAAGCCCGCGTCCGTCAAATCCCTTTGAGTAAAAGATATCTATTTCGCTGGCTTGTCTTATCAAATCAGTCAAATTTCACTTTTTTGACATCTATGAAAACAATCAAGAATCCTAATAATTACTTTGGCAATGGTATCTAATTAGCCTGTATGTAACTAAATTAAATCATTACTCTTTTATTAACAACAGGTCGTTTATTAAGTGTCAAAAAAATTACTTACCTGAAATTTTCTACGCCCGCTGCTATTTGGATGTCATTTAATTCAAGTAATGTCTGCCTTCGGTTGGACAGACATATTTTCCTGTTCAATTGTACGATCTAAATGATGTAAAAAGTAGTGCAAGTGGTACCTTACACTTTACATTTCATACGACGTGCAGACAAACAACTTTTTGGTATCGTTTACATTTGATAAGTATGTTTCGCATGATAATTGGCTTTATTACAAGTTTTAACTATCCTATTTACAAAATTATGGAATATATAACAAAATAATACTATAATAAAATAAAATTAATAAATGTTATTTTATTAACAATTATTACTCTTTATACGAATAAAAAAAAAACTAGCTTAAGAAAACTCGCTACATAATGTAGGTATTAATGGATGCTGATGATCCTTATCAAGATATGAGAATGAAGTAATGAAATTATTTAATTGTGATCGTACAGAAGACATGTGTACATTTTCAAAGTATTCAGATGTCTTGAAGTCGTTAAAAATAAAGTTGAAAGAGTCCGTTACACTGATAGATACACACAAACATACACAGATGAAGCTAATAAAATCGTGCAAAATTATTAGTTTAATTAACGTTATATTAACGATATATATTATCTTATTCATTAATTTATTTAAACATGTAATGAGCAATAAAATATAGGAAAACAGTAATATTATCATTATTTACAGATATTGGAAATGGTGGTATTGGCGGCGTTTTACTCAGAGACTAGTCGACACATAAAGTTATGATCTACGCCTGTAGCGTTTAAAGTCATTATCGAGTGTCGTTGATTGAGTCTGCTATATAAAAATATGGGGACATAAAAACGGAAAATGATAATGTGGGCATGTATAATGTATGTTTGCGTTTAAGTGGCATAAGCGAATGTTTTTAAAATACGTATACATACACAGATTCTGCGCGTCGGTGAGTGAACGAAGGACCTGATTAGGGATACTATGAATTCGTATTTTCCTAGGACACTAGAGAGATGAATCAAGAGAGGTGGGGCGAAATGGGATCTCCCGTCGGTTTTCTTATTAAATTTGAGCACCCTACATTACTTTAATCATCAGGTTCTTGTTGTGTTGTGTTTCTAGGGTGAGTAAAGTTGCCAGTACTCCATGAGGATACGCTGCGCTAGTAGTAATGCTGCTAGCATAGTGAGTTCTCGTCAACAACAAGGTTGGCAATGCGTTAGTGATACCCCTGGTATTACTAGCAGCTATATGCTACGGTGACTGCTCACCATCAGGTGGGCCGTAAGCTTGTGTGCCACCTTAGTGGTATATTAAGTCTTCGATTATTTGAAAAGAAATAGTCTCAATAAAATAGACAAATGCAGTTGATGTGCTTATGTGCTTAATTATACTTAATTATAGCGTTTAACATTTATATCGCACGTATCGTGACAGGCTGACAATTTGTACTGCGTCGGTAAAATATTTGCGCAAAAAGCGAATTGCTTACCACACGATTGCATTCACAGAGCGTAATGAGATAGAAAAAACCCACGTCTTCGTGTTTTACGAGAAAGGTTGATATATTTTAACCATTTTACAGTTAGTGCGTAATATATCTGCGTAAGAATTGAGAATCCATTGTTAATAATGACAGGTTATATGTAGATTAGGAGAATTATCCATACCATCATACTAGTCGCCAATTAAATACGCAATTTTCACTGCAATTTTATTAATGCCCCATTTCATATGCAAATAAAAAATACCTTTGTATAATATAATAATTCTTTTTCATAACATTGCATTTATCATAACTATTGTTGATTGTAACTTTCATAGTACCTAAACTAAATAAACATGATCATGATATGATGATGAGCGTACAATTGTGCTACAAACAGAATCCATGTTTTCTTCAAAGTATGGTAACAGTACTTGCAATGTTCGCCAAACGCGCCTCGCGGCTGATGCGTCGATTTCTCCGAATAAGATTAATAAAGGGACATCGCGGCTAATGACACGCGCTGCAGATATTTTTTATCGCAAATTTAAAACATAAACTGGTTGTTGGTAGCTCCCCCCCCCGGTCTGCGGGCCCGCTGCTGCTCCCCCCGCGCCCGCGGTCTGCAGGTCTGCATAGTTCACCGCTCCTGCGCAATCGACACCTATCGCTAACTAATCACATCAACACATGTTTGCACCTCACTCAAATAGATTCCTAGCTGGATGGTTCAAGTTTTTACTTCACACACGTGGATGTGGCATTCTGAGCTAGGATTACAGCAATTAAAAGTAATTTCTGAAGCAAACATCAGGTTTTTTTTTTATAAAGTAAGCTAACTGTTAAATTAGTTTGTTATCTGTTTAACTTTATAAGGTCTTTTAGCATTTTACAACATAATAATGCAATGATTTCCACTTTTTATTAAGAAGGTATACAATTTTTATTTGGTTTGGAACGCGTTGATGTCTTTTGAACTGCAACTCTTGCGCAGCTTTACACAAACATTTTACCTGTACATTGCATCTATGATGCAGCTATATTAACTTCATTTGGTCCGGTTATTGTTTTGGAAAAGTTAATTATTCTATGGTCACCAATGAATTCTGTTGTGACCATAAATGAAATAGATTACTTAGAATTTAAAATCACGAAAGATGAGAATGTGATAAAAAGTTATTAGAAGGTTTTCAAAATAATTAGACATGTTATTACCAAATGGACACTAATAATATCCACATATAGGTTTTCAAATCTCTAAGAGTTTGAGTATTGAAAGCGGCTACCCACCGAAACATTAAGTAGGTAGGTACGTGTATAATTGGTCCGGTTATTGATAGTGTGGCCGTTTTTCCATCCGCCGCGGTGATATCGGCAGACAATGGATCCGGTTCTGCAGCGATTGCAATTAAACTAGTGTCGCGTCGGTCTGCGAGCGTGCGAAAGTGAAGCACGCGGGGAGAAGAGAGGAGAGGCGCGCACACAGAGTAGCGAATACAGTATAGCTATGATTTATTTGAGATATTATTAAACTGTGAGAACCGGACGTTTAGACTTTAGATGCTTTGTCCTATTAAGAACTTGGCGGTCCCCAGGATATCTTCTGAAAAATGCGAAGCTAATTATTGTTTTGAAAATTGGATGGCTAGCAATTTGATTTTCTTTTTCCATGTCTGCACAAAATTGATTTTACCCGATTACGGCGAAGCTAAGAGGACGATTATACATTTTCGAGATGAGAGCACCCACCTACCTATTAACGAAGCGCAACAATTTTACTGATAACGAAGACTCATGTTGCGACGAGCGCATTTAGTCCCATTTGTCTGTGGCACGAAGGCGAACTTCTGCAAAGGAAGTCATCAACCGCCTTAATATTGCATACATTAAAAGCGGAGTGACAAAAAACAAGCAGTGACAAGTTGAGCTTAAAGCGTCCATAAAAAGGCTGTATGTGTAGGCTGTGTGAGCGGGCGCAGTGCGCGAGAGCTGCCAACTCTTGCCAACTTAGCATTTTTGGTGCTAGATTTGGCAGTATTTTCATAATTGCTTCACTGAAGTCGCGGATTCAGCATTATACACTGAATATCAATCATGCTGATTTGCTTTTTTTCATGCTTCATTTCTAAAGACCATTCTTCTTTTCACAAAAATTACAATATGACGGACGACCTCGAGAGCCTTTCCTACCGGATAAAATGGAAGAATAAAGAAAATCAGTCCAAAATTCGAATACATTTTGGTGTACATAAAATGAAGAATAGATATAATAGATAAGATATTGAGAATCCTCCTCTTGAAGTCTCTTAAAACTGGCACTATTTTATTAACCTCGGCTAGCTTTTTGAGATGCCATTAAGCTCTCATTTGCGGTATCGAGTTGGCAGCCCCGGTTGCGTGCGCAGTCAGTGAGCGCGGCGAGCCCGGCGCAGGCGCACGCGCGGCCCGCGGCGCTATGGTGTACCCCGAGCCCGCCCGCTGGGGCGCGCCCGACCCCACGCTCGCGCCCCTCTACGACGACGTCTACAGAGGTCAGCTGATATTTGCTAACTCTTTGTTCCCTGCGCACCGAGCTGTCCCGCGCGACCTCCTTCCGCCTTGCATCCCCCTCTTAAACTACATCACTAATACTACTTGCCACCGCTGTAAGCCTATGCTATTCTATAGACTAACTAGTTCGCATTCTAATCTCTCTATACCTATTACCTTGAAGTCGCCGTGTAGGATTACCGGTTACCATCACCTATGTACTGAAGTGCGAAGAATAGCAAACTATGACTAAGTCGGCGGAGAAAGGTATGCCTTATCTGCATCTGAAACGATAGACAGTTCCAATTAAATATCATTTCAATTAGGTATTAAGTCAGTCATTTAAAAATATTTTATTATTATGTTCCTCTTCAAATTACTATGTCAAACTCAATTATATATTCTAATATGTCACTAAGATATTACTAATTTACATTTCAAACAAGATTTTAAATGGAAATATTTGGTATGTACAAGTACAAATTGGAAATACATGATTAGTTCGATTTGATAGTTAATTACTATGTATATTGAGTGTACAATATTTACCACACAGATAAAGAAACCGTTACAAAATTGCCATATTTATTAGAATATGATGACATTATCACACTAAGATTTTTGCAACACTGTTATTTCAACACCAATTTAGGTCGTAAATCTAATAAATTATTGTAGAAATTAGCAACTCCCACGCATCTCATAATGATCACGGGCCAGGGCGCATGGTTTGTTAGTTTTGTTACACGAAGATTCCGGCGATGTGTAAAGTGCGCGAACTTTAATGAGTACTTGAATACGGGTTCCCATTGCCCCCACGGGGGTGAACAGTTTCGTACCCGATGCTCACCTCTATGGCTTACTGTGGGTGAACCCAACTGTAAGATTCCTATGGAATGTATATTTTTTTTTAATTATACAACCTATGGCAGGGTTTCAACTAACCGTAAATTTTGGACGAAACGTCCTTTAAACGCTTTTGTTGTCTCATTCCATTGTCTCTAAAATAATTACCTTAATTTTATTAACAACAAGTTCGGTAAAACTCTTCTGAAGTTCGAAAGCAATTTGCGAAACATTCTTTAAGTAAGGGACAGCAGTCATTATCTTTTCACACTCAATGCTAACAACACATTAATTTTTATACAATATATATGTATAATATAAGTACGCATTTAAGTACAGATTCGCACGATCGTGTCGGCACCCAATCATATCTCGTATAAAGTTTTTATAATGACATTACTGTTATCCCATACAATAGCGTAGGAAGGTAATTGTTTTGTAAGGTTTTACTTGGCCGTTGAACGTAGCCAACGGTTGTTTTATTGATTATTGGGAAGTACAGCTCAATTCGATGTTTTACACATCGATTATACCGTCAAAATTGAAGTCTTACGGAAATTCACATTTTATAGATTTCCAGTTTACGATCGCCTATAAAGACGATATGATGGAAAGGGCTAGACTTGCCTGTGCGCAGCTTGTACCCAACCCAGCTATTGGTGTTATATTCTATACTATACTGCATTGTCCAGCTTATGTAAATAATGATAAACTTTATGAAATATCTAAAGCTTTTCCTTTCTTGATAATTACCTAATAAATTAAATAGATCATTTAAAATACTACAATGTCAATTATCAACTATAAGTTCCGATCACAAATATTTTCATAATTAAATTAGACTATAATGGAGTGTTAAAGTTCAATCACACCAATTTTTTTTTATTTAAAACATATATCTAAGTAATAGCAATTTAGTGTTATAATTTTTTGATAGCTATTACTAGTGATGGTTTGAAATAAACGTTGGATGAGTTATTAACTATTATATTTTTTATTTACCAGCACAAGTTAATGTGTAGCCTTTTTTGTAGTTATATGTTCAATAACAGCTTAACAATGATTGTCGGAATACTGAACATAGCCTAGAATTGTTTTTGAACTGCGTATATGCTTTTTTTTGTGCTTAAAGCACAAAAGACTCGCAGTTTCACATGAACCGTTAGCAAGCGCCGGCGCAGTCTCGCATATTCACGACGTTTCTGACATTGGATGCACTAAATTTAGAAATTATATGTTATTTGTAATTTGATAGAAAAAACATATGTCTAAAGGCTCTATAAGCTAAGTAACATCTTATAGCAACAATTTTCTTGATGTGAATTTCGATTTTGTATTTTAGTTTTTTTTAATCTGCACGATATCACAGTAGTCTTATAGGATTCATATTAATGTAAAGGTTTTTGATCGGAAATACACGAAATAGTATATTGAAATACCAAAGGGCGATGAATCAGACGTGACTTACAGTGGAGGCCGCCGGGTTTGTACTGACAAAGGTGATGCCACACGCGGAATACTCAATAGGTATCTCAGATCAACTTGAGAAGATGTTTGATCCAGGTTGCTTGCGGAGCGTGCGATGGGTTTAATTAATTTTCCAACGTATCAAAATCAACGTAAAAAAACATTAGTTTAGGCCCTAATAAGGCACTTATGAAGGTCTAAATTACCTCCGGCTTGGAAAAAAAGCCACCTGAGAAGAACCGGCAAGAAACTCATGTTCTATCCAAGCAATTGGAGATGAGATGTACTTCAGTACGAAGTTTTTTAGGTCACTATTTATTATCGCAAATATAGACACGACGATCAGCCAAGTGGACCCAATTCCTAAGCAATTCCCAATGCTTAAACAAAGTGTTAGAGCTAAATAATACAATCAATTGGAAGCGTTCAATTTGTCTAGAGACATATAATGCAAAACTTTGTTTCATATGTTTTTTAACAACAATGACCAGCCTTTTATGTGGTCTAAAGACACGCTATCTATAGATTGCGAAATTATAAGAGGCACGTATAAAACAAAGTCGATTCCCACTGTCAGTTTGTATGTATGCTTAAATCTTTAAAACTACCCAACGGATATAAGCGGTTTTTTAATAGATAGAGCGATTCAATATGAAGGTTTTTATGTATAATTAATTTGTTTTGTAGGTATTTCACTTGTATGGCTAACGCTGGCCGTGCGAAGCCGGGGCCGGTCGCTATTAGATTATAGATACGATTGCAATTGACGCTCAAGTACATACATTTATAATCGCTTCTGTTCAAACTCAATTCAGACCAGTTGCTGGCTGGCTTGATGTCATCAGGAATATGTACTATTTGTTTCGATGTCAAAATCCCTAGTCTCCCTAAACTAGATTCGAAAAGACCCCAAACGCAGTACAACGTAGCGCTAGCAATCAACGTTCAATTTCAGCGTTTCAGGTCGGCTGGTTTCGTTCACCCGCCATTAGTCGTCAAAGCCCTGTGTGTTGTATTTGTATCACACGGGTGAATTTATAGCTATTTGTTATGTCATTCATGCCTGTATTTGTACTTAATTAGGTGTGTACCGATATGGGGAGGGTTGCCGATATTTTATGCGAATTCAGAAGTGCGCTTTGATACGTCAAGTATTGATAACCTAATTTATTCATAAAGAATATTAGTTTATACTATATTCTATATATTATATTATCACTTTATACTATATTCTGTATTTGTATTCCCGGGATAGTCTCATGTTAAAATCGCTTGATTTGTTTATTCAGTATCGAACAAACAAACATGCAACTTTATTATTTATTATATTAATAGGAAGTATTCACATCTAGACGAATGACACTTACTAGGCTAGATTTTTGTTATCAGTTTCCACTCATCCTCTAATCTAACTTTATCGCTGAGGAAAGAAAAAAACCAAATAAACGCTGTTATACAAAACCTAAGTAGGTGACAACCCTTACTAAAGGGTTGCATTTGAACTTAAAACAGTATAATTAATTGCATAAAAACATTGCAGCTGTTAGCGCTGTCATTAACGCTAATTATTCGGATACCTTTCTGTAATGACTTAGGTTAAATTTAACTGAAGACATTGTTTATGTTTGAATGCATTTCGTGGCGGCCGAACAGGCTATTTATAGCACCACCCAAACCGCCTTGTTGGAGGATACAATCCTTTGTGTCTTTTAAGGAAGAACTATATTTTTCACATCTTTCTCTGCGTTTGTTGTCGCGTAAGAAGTTTATATCATTTAAAATATTTATGGATGGTTTTTCATATGTATTTATTTTAGTGGCACACCAACAGCTTATAGGCTAATTGCGGCATTGCGTACCTATGTTTTTTTTTAGCACTTAGGTGGTTACCGACCCTGAATACTTGCATTAGTTCAGATGCTATATTTAATCGGGCTATCGGCCCTTTGTGTTTTTTTTATTAAACTAGACGTAGAATACAAAATATATTATAATTTGCTTTGTCCGCTTAATGAGTGTGATACGGTCGAACGGCCTGCGCCCAGGTGAGCTCAGCCGTGGTTTCTTCCGACACGTGTTTCAGGACTTCCACGTCCCATCATCAGGGTGCCGCCGCGTTGGTCGAGCAGCGTGATGTCACATCGAGGTCTGGATGCTGGAGCAGCGCCGCAGCACGATGGTCGGACGCTGGAGCAGCGTCACAGGATGCTGGACCAGCGTCGCAGGATGCTGGAGCAGCGTCACAGGATGCTGGAGCAGCGTCACAGCATGATGGTGGCGTGAGACGCCACGACAGCACGTAGACCCTTCTGTAACTAAAGCTGGGAAATGAGTGACTGTTTAGCGGTGCGTCCCGTCCTTTTATAGTAGTAGAGTGGTGGTGGAACTCGTATGTCGTGTCACGTGCTGTCGTGGCGTCTCACGCCACCATCATGCTGTGACGCTGCTCCAGCATCCTGTGACGCTGCTCCAGCATCCTGCGACGCTGGTCCAGCATCCTGTGACGCTGCTCCAGCGTCCGACCATCGTGCTGCGGCGCTGCTCCAGCATCCAGACCTCGATGTGACATCACGCTGCTCGACCAACGCGGCGGCACCCTGATGATGGGACGTGGAAGTCCTGAAACACGTGTCGGAAGAAACCACGGCTGAGCTCACCTGGGCGCAGGCCGTTCGACCGTATCACACTCATTAAGCGGACAAAGCAAATTATAATATATTTTGTATTCTATAAATATGAATTTCCGCAAAGTAAAACCTGAATCAATTCAATATAAACTAGACGTGTAAAGCTTGGGGTTTAAATGAAATAAATATACCACCATCTTAACTTACGAAGTGAGTCACACACAAGACTCGATCGCGCACTCCTGTGGAATACTAATTCACGATGTAATGCGATCATTGACTATCGATACCAAAGGTAGGTCGGGCGCTCGCTATACCCACGTATTTACTCATTTCTTACCTACTGGATGCTGCGAATAGTTCTGCTTCCGTGTACCTAAACCTCGATAAGCAATGCCAATGACGCATAACTAAAGGCTTCATCATGAACTAGCTATTACTCGCGACTATATACATTTGTTTAAAGACAATTGATAGCCTGTGTCCTTTCCCAGGATATAATCTATCTCATTGTAAAATTTTATTACGATCCGTTCAGCCGCTTATTCCTAAGGAAGCAAACAAACAAACAGAGTTACTTTCGCATATATAATATTAGTATGGCTTTAAGAGATAGACTCTTGTCGGTGGAACAATGGCCGTACGCTTGTGTGCCACATTAGTGGTATAAAAATATATATATTATAGTTCAAAATAACTAGTACCGTAGTACTAGTACATTAGTCGACACTCGGCACGCAACAAGTTTAATACCATGATTATCGACATGAGACTTACAACTACAACCCGCTGCTGTGACTCACCTTACCAAGGGTTGGCACTTACTCAAACAGTTCTTTAATAGACTTGCGTCTCTGTATAGTCGTTGGACAGTCGGTTTACCGGGTTGCGATAGGCTTAGCTTGAATACATTTTTAGGCTGATTGCATAAATCCGGCTTATATTAGGTAAGTGATGAAAGACTGACTAAACAGATATACAATGCGAATGTGAGTGGAAGAAAAAACCGTGGACGGCCAAGGTCCAACTGTCTAGATCAAATTACCAAAGTAGTCAATGATGGAAAAGTAAAGAGTACTCGGAATCGGCAGGCATGTATGAAACGATTGATGAATGTAAAAGAGGTGTGTTAGTCAAGAGAGAAATGGCGCTATATACTCTCTGCCTACCCCGTGAGGGACTTGGCGTGATGATATGTATGTATATCCCTAGATAGGCTACATCCCTTCTATCATTCATATAATAGTCTTCTAACATTATTCTAATGTTATTTTAACAATATGCTGCTAACACCGCGATACTTCTAAACAAGGTTAACGCGCGAGTAGCACCCCTGGTGCTAACCTAGCTTCAGGCCTATCTTACTTTTATCCACCTTTGCTTACGAAACCAGAACATCTAATTTCCTTCAATATCCTTTCCTTCGAGTCAAAGCTATATTATATACAGATAGCGGTAGATGTATCTATCTATTTAATTACATCCGATCTATCTTTGCTAGGCAGGCCTGTTCTTACATTCAACAGTGGCTAGATCTTATCTACTATATTGCTTTTCTAGCTCTCTAAATAGACGGCGAGCTAGCCTTGAGGATAGATTTTCAATTATCTAATGTTCTATTTTAGTCTTAAGAGACGACGGAAATAATACAGAAAATTCAATCAAAAAAGATACAGTTGGTTATATAACATCGATTTGAAATATTATGGTTTTTTATTTACTTGAAAAAAATACATTGATCTGACTCTGTTTGGGATGAAGCCAGCAGGCTAAGCCATGTGTACTTTGTACAATTTTTAACGCTATAGAAAACGATGGAAAGGTGTGGTAAACTCTTTACGTTATGTCACGTGGTCATGTTTTATATTCCCATAGATTTTTTTCGTTATCTATAGCATTAACGATTATAGATGATTAATATGGGTACAAGTCCGCTTAGGTGCTAGTAAAAAATATTTAGGTGCTCGTATACTTGTTGAAAGTAGGTAAGTATGACATGACCGGTTTTAAAATTATTTCTATGTGTAACTGACAGGAAACTGCCATTTTCTTCTCGCACAGCTTTCCAATAGTTGTTTATTAATACTGATTATCTAATTCAAATTCAAATTCAAATTCAAATTCAAATTCAAATTCAAATTCAAATTCAAAAATCATTTATTCAGTTTAGGCCCTAATAAGGCTCTTATGAAGGTCTAAATTACCACCGGTTCGGTTAGAAAATAAGCAGCTATCTCCAGCGAGTAAGATATAGTTATTGAATGCCCCAGGTCTGGCAGTCTGAGTACTTAGTAAGACTGATAGATTTAGCTTATTGAAACAGGAATGTAGGAACACAGATAAAACTAAATTAAATAAGTATAGTAATTACTAGCTTACACAACAACGTCCGCGTAGAAACAGGAAAATAGCTATAAGTATTTCGCGAGTTTGCTTTGCTTCCAAGATAAAAATATGATGAGCTCCCGAAATCTGTATGAATCTCAAATCGCATTTCAATTGCCATGATGATATTTTGACCGAGCAGCAATATAAAAAATGGCGGTTTTGGTTAGTAATGTTAGAATTTTTATTTTAAAAGACGTCATAGCTATTGAAGTACTATTGAAATTTTCATACATACAGATTATGGGGATAGTATGACTGAATTATTGAAATATTTTTTTATAACCGAAATACCTACCTGCCTCTCCACCGAACTTGCGGTAATTTTTTAATAAGTCATTAAAAGTGTATCTGTTATAATTTCTTCTTTGTAAATAATTCGCAGCGGTCGATTTATTCCTCTCATGATTTCTCACGCGCATAAACTTTCTAGGTAGATGTTATTATAGAAAGCCGGTGGGTCCCCTGAGAAACTATTCGTGGGAGAAATGTAAATATAGTTTCAGAACTTATCGATACTTTCATGTGTTCGTTACTCGAGTTTGTTCGTTTGCGTCCATCTATATTAGTAAGCGCAGAAGTTTCTGAACGTGAAAGAAACAACTAGAAGGAAAATAAATTAAGGTTTACATAATTACAACATTTCTACATTGTAGCCAATATATCCGTTGGGATAGGTTGACTGAAAGCATATTTATTTTAAAATTTTCATAATTTTGTCTTTGGTCTACATCGATTTCATCTTCCACTTTAGTATTTTATTTACAAATGAAAAAAAACTTGTCTAGTATTATGTTACGAGTAATAAATTTTAATGTCATTTCAACTCCATATGTACTCACCATTTGTTTCAGCAAACACGTTAATAAAATAAGAAAACATTTTCATGTCACGTTCTGTTAAAATATATTCAACCCCAATGCAAAAACTTTTAACTTTTACCCCTTAGCATAACCTTATATTTGTTGGGGACTCGGGCGATGAACTTTTTGTCCAGAGATAGATGTGTTTTGCGCGCAAGATAACATTGTGAGCGTAAACTGGATGGAGTGCAAAGATAGACAAATCTTTGTCAGGACAAAAAGTTTGCGTATGATAATGTTGCGAATATGTCACACTCACAGGGGTACCCAGTGACCTGGAACACGGTAATAGGGGGATATAAATATACCCTGCCTGTCTAACACGTGTGCGCATGGTTCTTATTGCTTGCTTTGATTATTGACAAGAATCAAATTTTTACCTTGAGGGTTGAGGCGTAATTTATGTGATTCAATCAAATTCGATAGCTTTGTCTTTAATTAATTTTGTAAACGATAAATACTTACCAAAACTATAACCTTATAAGTATCTACGTAACGTATGTACAAAGTTATTAAAACATGGGATAATTTTGCTAAGCACTACATCAAGAATATTCATGAATTGCGAACTTTTGTAAAAAAAAAACGCATAGCAAGCATAAGATCAAACGGAGTTGGTATCACCAACCCTTACATCGTGGTTAAGGGCACAAAACGTCGGATAATGAGGCATTAAGCACTTGTTAAAATGAGCAAACATGACAGCTTGTGCCGAGCCGTACCCAATTAGCTCGGCGCAGGAAATGAACTTATTTGGTTTTAAGCAAGGGATATTGCATACTGGGGAGCTTGTAAAGTAGCTTATACTGGTCGGAACGTGCAAGCTTTCGTTTTAATCGTACAAATTGATTAAGTGGAAAACTATTACAAAGTAATTTACGAGCTTCCACTTCCACACCTGAGTGAAGACCTTACTTAAGAAGTAATCACACCTCGTTATACATTAATGGTTATTGCGACAAATGGCTACCATTAAAAGAGAAATAACAGTCGATAATAGTTGGGAATGGGATACGCTTAATAATTAAAAATGCAATATAAGCTATAGGATATCTTTTAGGCTCTACAATATTTTAGTATATTGCTGCGTAAATACTAAGGCAGAAGAAATTAGTAAATTAGTAATAGTAATACTGTAACTACTAATAAGAATAACAGCTTCGATAAGTTAGATTTCAATTCCATGCAAAAGTACACAAAATACTAAATAATAAATTTGAGCGTCGAAAGACCTAAATCCAATCACGTGCAATTCAGATAATTTTTCTCTCCACTATCTGCAGCGGAAGAATCTGCGGTTTCCTTTACCGTAGTTAACTAAATGAACTTCCGCAGCAGTCCAATAGAGCCTTTAGCTTTTATAGGGCAGCTACAGAGCTAATTGCATCCCCGCTCATTACTATTATCGGAGCAAACGTGGGAAAACTAAGGTTGTAATAAAGCCAGTCTAGAAAATTCCAGCAAAAATATAAACCGTAAATTTGCGTAGTAAAATATATCAAATATCTAGTACCGACTTATCGCCCTGCATGTACAATCTCTCGAATCGTTCCCGACGAAGCGACGAAATTTGTTTTGCATTAGTGTCAATCTTGAACGTATCTAGTCTAGAATGTCGATCGGGATGCAGGGATCGAACGCGACGGTAAATAGCACTTCCAAGTGCTATGTCAACTTATCCATCAGCTATCAGTAAATGGAGTGAATAATAGTGAACGCGTTTTAGTGTAGCACGTTGATAGATGGATATTCCGTGCAGACTGCACTATATTATTATCTGTCATAAGTTAGCGCTAAATATATGGACTCGCTGTTATATGACGTCTAGTATCAAGGCACAGCTAAATTGAGTTACAATGATTTGTAATAGCGAAATTACATGGACCGTTCGTGCCATATTTTCAGTACTTTGTAACTGCATAATTTTTTAAGTCCACACTAAAAACACATTGTTGCAAATTGAGTTTATTTTAGTCCGGCAGTTCGTTGTGTTTCATTCAACTCCTTATGCTAACAATTGGGATTATGTACTAATGTCATTTACATCGGAAATAGTATGCGGCGTAGATAAACACATATTCATCAGAGATCTGTTAAGATTTAAGCCATAATGGTATACATGCCCACCCACGAGCTACACAAAGTAATGCTATTATAACAATGTTTAGTAAACAATGTTTAGGTGGTACCACTAAGGTGGCAAACAAGCATGCGGCCCACCTGATGGTAAGCGGTCACCGTAGCCTATCGACGCGTGCAACACCAGGTTTATCACTCGCGCATTGTCAACCCTAAACGTGCTTATGCACAGTCTGCGAGCTCTTATTATTTAACGGATTCTCTAGCAAAAATATGCATATAACTGAATAAATTGAAGAAGCAAAAGAGGTGTACTTGTCACGAGTACAATCACGCTCTATTCTTTTTTCTTACGCCGAAAAATACTTGATGCTGCTCTAGTAAACTAAGCGCGAAGGTTTTAATGATTCCTAGTTCTTATAATAATTAATATATGACGAAAAGTAGGTATATGTTTTGATATTTGATCATATTTACACATCACGCCAAGTCCCTTTTAGGGTAGGCAGCGAATATAGAGAATATAGGGATGATATTTAAATAGTGTCGTATGTACGATGGTTTTATGTCGAGACCTGTGAGTCTAGTGATTTTATTTTATCATTATTATTAATCAGAACGGCAGAGCCAATAACACTAATTACAAACGAAACACTCATTTCCTCTCAGCAAACTTCAAACATGCCAAATATGATATGTATTCTATCAGCTACAGGTGTAGAATACATATATGGAAGCTTTGCTTAGTTTGGGGCAATAGCCTCAGCAACAACAACTTTCGACTACATATTCGTATCACTTTAGACTATTATATGGGAAAATGAACAGCGTTGCGCCGGCTAAAAGTGGAACTAAAAATTCGTATGAAAATTTTGACATTTTGTGATTTACGTTTACGAATGTGTAGTCGAAAGATGTTCTTGCTGCATGTACAGATGGCGCTGTGTGTTGATATCCATTTTTTTTTACTTAGCTGATGGAGTGCTATCGACAGTGAACGTGGTGGAGGCCCTGCAAGAGTTCTGGCAAGTGAAGGCGGCCCGAGGCGGCGGCGCGGCGGGCGGCGCGCTCGTCATCTACGAGTCCGTGCCCGCGGCGCACCCGCCCTACGTGTGCTACGTCACACTGCCTGGAGGGGCTTGCTTCGGCAGTTTTCAGGTAAGCCTGTTTCAAGTCAACCAATCATTCATTTAATATACTAGCTTCTGCCCGCGACTTTGTCCACGTTGAGCAAAACGTTTCATATGTTTTTCCAAAATAAAAAGAATCCTATGTATTAATCTATGTTATGCACTTTACGTGTGCCAATATGTCATACAAATTTGAGCAATAAACATAAATACATCTATGCTTACAAACTTGAGCTGCTGCTAAGAAATGAGATTTCTACCAATAGATAATTATAACTTACAATGTATAGACTTTATACATAAGTAAAGGGGCCACGGCACCGTCGGGATACGTGTTTGTCACTATGTATTTACCGCTTCTGATTGACTTTACATAATTTATAGATGTACTCAACACGTAATCAGTGTTGATCTCTAACCAGAAGGCTAAGCGAACAGTCGCAATCAGCATCATCTGACTTAAACACAGTGTCACCGGCCCTCATTAGACCCTTATTTGCAAGTTTTGCAACACGGATGTACGCAGCGGCCTTTTGCGTGCAGCGGTACTCTCATAAAGAGGACGTACTCATTTATAATACATGCTACTAATTACTACGTACTGATAGCTGTAACGTTAACGTGTAGGTACTTCCGTAGCTTACTGGTAAAACCAGAAAGTATCAGGCCACATGCATATTAGAGCAGTGTTCCGCAAAGTGTGTGCCGCGGCACACTGGTGTACCGCGGTCATTATTTGGTGTGCCTCGGAAAATAAGTTATTATATCACGAAAGATAATACCTCAATAGCTGCAAATCACGCTGCAGGGAGGTGTTTTGTTTCGTTTCGGAGACTTACCAATAAACAAGGGGTTGAATAATATATTTTTTTTTCTCAAAAAAATTCTGATTTTCTATTGGGCGCAAAAAGTTTGCGGAACACTGTATTAGAGTAGGTACGTTTTGTCCTTTTCTAGACAAAAAGCGTGATATTCACACGCTTAGATATTTTGTGTCCATATTATGTAGGAGGGTGCAATAAAATTGTCTCCTATATTGTAGTTGTGTCTCGAGGTCGTCGGTCAGGGTCGGCAACGCGCGTGTGATACCCCTGGTGTTGCAAGCGTCCGTAGGCTACGGTGACCGCTTACCATCAGGTGGTCCGTATTCTTGTTTGCCATCTTAGTGGTATAAAAAAAAGAGTTGTCTGCTATATTGTAAATGTCTCGAGGTGAAAAGTGCGGTTTAGTGCCACCTACTCGTATTACCAAAAACAGTTTGATTTTAATTTTAATAAAAGGTTTTAATACAAAAAGCAGTTGAGGGCGACGACAAATTGGCGCTGAAAATAGAACCTCGTTTTCCCCTAAATTTTTCAGCGCCATATAGTTCAACCATGTTTCGTAAAAAAACGATATTGAGATAGTGAGAGCAACGCGACTGCATTAACTGATTGGCAATACAAAATGGTTTTTGTAGGCGCGATGTTTTATTGAAAAACACAATGATATCTCTATATTAAAATCCAATTTCCCTTGGTCACGGCATCACGCGTGAACGACTGGACCGATTTCGCTGATTCTTTTGTTTTTATGTTTGGTATTGTCAGGAGAAGGTTCTTATAATAGAAAATTTAAAAGAAAAGAAACGGAATGTTTTGAAATTCGGGATAAACTAAAGGTTTTCTTTTCTATGGTGTTTTTGATACTTGAATTCATAGCTAAGGCAGGACAACGACTGTCGGGACAGCTAGTATTATAATAAAAATAGGAAAATAAATAGTTAAAATAAAAAAAAAATGCAATCAAATCTTCGTAACCGTATTATTGTTGCTACTTTTCTGTTATACTTAGTATGAATGGCAAGTATCACATGAATAAATGACTGGAAAGTAGATCAATAAAATTTCCATTTACTGTAGTAAACATAAGTAGTTGGAATGTATGGAATAAGCTAGTGGAAACTAGTTTGAGAGTGATTTATGGACTTGTTTGTCAAGCTTTATTCTGTAATTCCCCCTTTCGTTACATTGTGATGGCCAAACAGGTTCGTGATTGATCGTGCGTAATTATTTGGTAGCGTTATTTAGCTGAAATTAACATAAAACAACATAATTATTGTAATCATAGCGATCAAACAGTTCGGTTTACATAATTATAATAAGGTACTCGAATATTATTTAAACAAACAATGGTGCCAATTCTGTTGTACAAAATGATTAAAATAAACTAATTTGACAGTTCGTAAAGTCTTGGTATCCCTTTCTCATGTGCGGGGTTAAATAAGGACAGCAATCCCATTAGAACTGTCAAATTAGTTTAGTGATTTTGTACAACAGAATTGGCACCAATAATATGTATACCACGTTACAGAAGACCGCAGTCAAATACCACATTGATATAGTGTTGTATTTCTGTCTGCGGTAAGTAAGGTTGCCAGTGCTCCACGAGGATACGCTGCGCTAGTAGTAATGCTGCTAGCACAGTGTGTCGTCATTAAAAACATGTCGTAATAGTGATGCCCATGGTATTGCTAGCGGCTAAAGGCTACGGTGACTGCTTACAATCAGGTGAGCCGTATGCTTGTGTGCCTTACGTGCCTTACCTTAGTGGTAAAAAAAAATACAAGTGCAGCTGAACTTCTAGTCAAAATATTTGTGCATCTTATTCATTTTCTTTGGTCTCTTATCGCGCAGCTTACTAAATTTAATGAGACTTATATTTTTACATGTCTCGCGCTCCCTTTCATTAGCAAAGCGGTTGAATCTTCACCAGGGATGTTCATCATACGAGAATCTCTATTAATTTGTGTCCGAACAGCTTCAACATTGATAACGTATTTCAGAATTGTCCTACGAAGGCGGAGGCGCGGCGCAGTGCAGCCAAGATAGCGCTTATGAACAGTGTGTTCAATGAGCACGAGTCGCGGCGGATCTCGGAACACTTTATTGAGAAGGCGGTAGCGGAGGCCCGGGCCTCCTTCGCGGGGGACGCCGCAGCACACCACCAAGACCCTAGTGCTGGCATCGCTGCCTTTAGGTATGACAAATGACTTTGTGGTACATATTATGTAGGTACTGAATGTTCGGGTGAACTAAATGCTCACCTCAATGGTATACCAATAATTTAGAAAGGTCAATTAGCAAACACGTGTAATAATAAATAATGCCGTATAATGTTATGACGTGGCAGACCGAAGCGCAGGTGGCGAGACGATTTAGACATTTTCAATGCGCATTGGCCAAGCGCAGCACAACACCGAGGCAACTAGAAAGAGGGGAGAGAGGCCTTTGCCCAGCAGTGGGACAGCTCCGGCTAGATAGAATGGAATATAATGTTATGATATTTAAATTGGATGTTACATGGCATTACAATATCAAAGGAGGAAAAGTAAATAATTAAATATTACCCTTTGTATTCCTTGTACAAAATCTACTTTTCTCCAAAATAATCTTCTGCCAATCATATTTATAAATAAGCAGGTAAACGTGCGTTACCTTATTGTAATATTTTCGGGACTGCCACATGCAATATAATATCGTAACGATTTATAAAGATTCTGTTTCCTGAGGGGATAAGATGTGATTTATTGACCGACTGCGCCCAAAATAGGGTCGCGTGATAAAGCGAAGTGTTATGAGATCGTTTGATATATTTGTTTTGACGTTTGCGGATTTAAAAGTACCTGTTATGTTCTTCATATGAATTGGCTGAAGACCGGCAGGAATAAAACATTGATGTCAAAAGTTATACCAAAAGCTAAAATTGAGACATGAACTCTCCGCACCGCGGCGATAAATTGAGTCGTTTACTTGAGGTACTATCCTACATTGTTACTTGTTCTGATTCTGGGTGTGCTATCTATGATATAGGGCACTCTATATACAGTGTGTGTTGGCATGACCAGTAGTGGAGAAAATGGTTGAGGAAGTCAGACCGTCTGGCGCTACTAGTCTGAGGCATCAATTTAGAAAAAGCTTCGAACTTAGGGTTACAGACCAGGGCCATGAGAATCGACTAGCAATATACTGCTAATACAATGCACTGATCAAACTTTGTGTATTCGTAGGTTCATGCTGGAAGCGAACAAGGGGCGCACGATGCTGGAGTTCCAGGAGCTGATGACAGTGTTCCAGCTGTTGCACTGGAACGGGTCGTTGCGCGCGATGCGCGAGCGACAGTGCTCGCGGCAGGAGGTGGTGGCGCACTACTCTGCGCGCGCGCTGGACGATGCCATGCGCGAGCAGATGGCGCGCGAGTGGGCGGCGCGCGAGACGGCGGGCGGCGGCGTGTTGCGGGCTGAGCTCGCGCGCGCCGAGCGGGAACTGCGCGCCGCACGCCTCGCCGCTAGGGAACTACGCTTCCCAAAGGTAACACGAACAAAATATCATAGATTGCATATTAACGCTCACGCCTCTCACATGTGTAAGGGTCGTGTCTGAAAGGATGGTTATTTGAACCGTTAGTAAAGTGGATTTATTTCTTGTCATTATTCTGCATTAAAGCTATTTTTCACTATGCATGACTAAGATGCTGTATTGATATTATGTATTTTAACGCAGCATTACTTAGTAACATTTTGTGCGTCAATTCATTGTTTATAAGGAAGTGTTATGTCCTAGTAATGCAGTGAGTGATAAATGTCGCGTGTTGTTGTAAAGGAGAAGCGCGACATCCTACAACAGGCCGCGCGGCTCGCGCCGCAGCCGCCGCCTCAGTGATCTCAAGCCGCCCCGCAGCCGCGCCGCAGCCGCCGCACACACCCGCCACTACAGGTCGCGGCACGAAACTCTAGCGCTGAGCGAAACGTGGAGGGGATAGCTGCGCATGGGTACCATCGCGCACGCAATACAAATTAGTAATTTAATTGCTTAGTTAAAAACAGCAAAATAATGTTTTAATGTAAAGTCAAATAGTAAGTCTAGCGGTGAACAAAATGTGGAACTTAACTGCGTATGGGTACTGTCACGCACGCAAATATTACTTCATGTTACCTACAATATAATTTTTAACAAGTTTATGGGGAGTAGAAAAATAAATACACTATCGGATTTGTAAATTTTTATATTAAATACCAAATAATAAAAAAAATTATATTAAGTCCGAATTACATAAGAACCTACTGAAGTTTCTTCTCAGGATAGAAGAAACCTGCGAGTTCGGCAGGGTGTGGACATCAGACACCGCATTCTCCTTTCCGATATCTAGTCCGAATCAGACAATGGTCTTACACCTTCAATAGTATCCCAACAGGGCCTTTTGCTTACTGAGGGCCCCGGCTCAGGGCTGCTTCGGTCGTCGGCACTAACAGCGTCATCGTCATCAGACTCACCAAGGCTATCCTCTGAACTGTCACCATCAACGCGAATGATGAATTCTTCTGTAACCAAATCCACGACATGGTCACTCTTGACATATTGCTCTTCTATGTCCTTTACCTTTTGGCATAACTTTCCCCAATCCCAAGCACCCATCAGCAAAACTTTTTCTTGAATTAGTTCTATACATTTAGCAACACTCCACTTCACATTTTTACTGCCTACATATTGCTTTATGTCAGACCATGCCATTTCGATTGGATTTAGATCTGGGTGGTATGGTGGCAGTCTTAGCACTTGATGTCCTTGCTCTGCTAGTATCCTGTCAATTGAAAATGTTTTAAATCTATCTTTGTTAGCCCGTATTAAATTGTATAGTTGAGGTTTTAGTAGAGTTTCCTCATATTGTATGCCCTTTTCAGTAAGCCAACCCTGCATGTCAGCTTTTTTGGAATTAGAAGTGGGTGCAAGGTCCCATTGTTTATTATGGTATGATGCGTTGTCGACTACCACGACAGAATTAGGCGGTAAGTTCGGCAATAACTGTGTCCTCAGCCATTTTTCGTAGTTGTCGTAGTTCATATTGTCGTGGTAGTCGCCTGATTTCGCACCAGCTTTAAAAGTTAACAGTGCGTTCGGTATGAACCCAGCCTCTGATCCTGCGTGGACAATGACCACCCGCTGTCCTTTGGAGATAGGTTTTTTGAGACCTTTTGTAGTACCATCGGTCCAGGCTTTTGGAGCAGAGTGCGATGAATCTACGTAAGATTCATCTGTATATACGATGGGCCTTCCCTCTTGGCGATATTGTTTTATTTTGCGTAAGTATTCGATACGTAGTAAACGTATATTTGAACTTTCAATCAGTACTTTTCGATTGTTTTCAGTATTTTTCCACCGAAACCCTAAACTCTTAATTATTCGTCGAAGACTTCGTTCTGAGCCTTTGAAATTTATATCTTCCTCTAGCTTCTTTCTCAACTTTCCGACGGTGGGAAGTTCATTATTTGTCCTATGAAAGTTATGTATGCACCTCTTTATTAATCCTTGATCAAAGTTATCAATATCTGTGACCGGTTTTGATCTGGAGCGTTTTTTGCCTGGTGTTCTAAATACTGATAATAAGTCGGAATTATTGGCTTCAGTGGAGATTTTCCTTACCGTTGCTATGGACGTCTTTGTAGATTCAGCTGTCCTTTTCTGAATTTTCTGTAAGTCACTAATTATACTATTTAATTTTATATTTCCCGCCTGAATAACTTCTGCAGTTTGTTTTATTTCACTTATATCTACAGTGCTGCGGTCAGAATCGAGTAAAATACTCGCAGCTTCGCCAATTTCACTTTGAATTTGTTTCAGGGAATTAATGAAATCATTCGATTCCCTTTTCAGAAAACAATGCACGTCAAACACCATTTTCCGTGCCTGTCTTTTCAAAACAGTATTCCTTCTCGGCCTCGGCATTTTCACTGTTTAAAAACTGTTCAAACTTAATCAAACAGTGAATAAACTAACAAACACAACAAACAAATCAACAAAACAAACTTAACAAAAAACAACAACAAAAATTAACGATGACAACAAAACAATTCAGAACGCGACTGTACACTGGAAGTGCGCGGAGCGTCGTATCGGCACGGGGGACGGAGTACGACTGGAGAGCCAATCGGCGCAACGCACGCTCGCCCTTCACCCCTGTACCCCGCCAAGACACCTTATTTTTTACTTCTGCGCAATAACGGTCAGCGCTAGAGTTTCGTGCCGCGACCTATACATTGTTATTTAAGTATAGTTATATAGTCTAAGAATGCAAGCGTTTCATTTATTCATATTCCTATCCACCAAATTCCCTACACAAGTAACACCGCCTACTGTACTGTGTTTTCAGTTATAAACACATATAGTTATTTCTACAAAGTCGAGTGAAATCTTATGGCATTTCCGGAAGTATTTAATACGTCATGAAATACACTGGTCCTTTTCAATTAGGAGCAAAAAATATGCCCGTCTTCTTTTGCTTGTACACAACTGTTAGCGAGGGCGGCCTGTCTCCAGGTTGATTGATGGAGCGATGCGTTGATTAGACAGATGGTTTCCTTCAGGAAATGAATTAAATAACTACCCGTACAACATCATCTGTAACTATAGTTCTTCAGAATAGGATTAGCACTATAAATGCAGGGAGCATTTATATTGCATCAATGATATCTCATAGCTATACAATATGACAAAAAAGTTTAAGCAGATCACAGTCTGTACGAATTCTGAGGTAATAGCACACGCAGCCGCATATAAGAGATCCTCCATCTATTCTGATCGCTATTAGTATAAAACAAGCCTCTGATCGCTATTAGTAGTCGCTTTCCGCTGTCTGTCTGTCCCTGTGTATGCTTAGATCTTTGAAACTACGCAACGGATTTTGATGCGGTTTTTTAACAGATAGAGTGATTGAGAAAGGTTTTTTTGTACAATTCATTAGTAGGTTTTAAAATTTTATGGCTAACTCTGGCCGTGCGAAGATGAGAGATGTAAAGCTTTTAATGAATTGCTGACTAAATACTTTAATTTTTATTCGGTCAGTAACCTAAACAGATTTTATTTCTACGTTTTTAAGTCTACATCTAATTTCTCCGTGTGGCTGGTATGCTGAAAATATATTTGGCAGCCAAATTGAATGCTATACAAGGTATGTAAGCACCCGTCAAATTCTTAACAAAGTATAAACTAAGTCACTTCTCGCCGTGCGTATGTACGATTTTAATGTGGTTTTCACTTATAGACGGAGAAATTCCTGAAGAAGGTTTTATGTATAATGCACCCGTGCGACGCCGGGGCGTGTCACTAGTCCATACCAATATTATAAATGCGAAAGTAAGTCTGTTTTGTGTTTGTTTGCTACCTGTTCACGGCTGAACGGATCGTAAATACTTCATATACCTTGTTACAAATTGTTATAAAATGATTGTTACATGAAAAAAAAGACAGTGCACTGAGTTTCTTGCCGGTTCTTCTCAGGTGGCTTTTTTCCGAACCGGTGGTAATTTAGACCTTCATAAGAGCCTTATTAGGGCCTACACTGAATAAATGATTTTTGATTTTGATTTTGACCTACATCGTGAAATACGTAAGTACATAATAAATATGGCAGATTTTTTCTCACTTCGAACTTTAAAGTACATTTTACATACAAGACCAATATGTACATAAAGCGATATAGCCAATTGAATACACTAAAGCCGGGATTTTTCCAAGAAATGCATTGACTGCGAAATAAAATGGGAAATTCTACATGATCCCACGTTCAGAGGAATCTATTTACTAGAATATTTCCTAGAGACTTCGGAGCGAGCAGTTTTATTTTCTATCAAATGTGAACTTGAGTTATATTAGAATTGTTGCGTAGAATACTTTTCCAAGCCCAGTTTAAAATCAAAATGTATTTGCAAGCTCCAACTGATGGTAAGCGGTCACTCGCGCCTATAGCCTATAGACGCCTGCAACTAGCACGTTGCCAACCCAATTGTTGATGACCTCACTAGCGACATATCCTTTTAGTAGCATTTTCTCGACACCTTCTCGCAGAAACATAACACGTTACGTTATAAATGAATGTCTGATCGTGTATGACTATGTATGAAATTGGGAATGTTTATTTTCGAATTATTCTTCTTCTTCCTAACTATGGCAATCAATTAAAAAAACCGGCCAAGTGCGAGACGGGCTCGCGCACCAAGGGTTCCGTACACACTTGTAGGTAAGGCTTAGGTAAGGTTAAAAGTAGGCGAACCTCAAATGAGGTAATTATTCGTCGGTGACTATCTACAGCGCGAAACAGGAATATTTTTTTGTATTCGCTCATTGGTCAAATCAAATAGCGTGCGTTACCCTGGCTGCACACACATCCGTCCCTTTTCACGAAATAACTCCCTCAGATTGCAGGAGACAAAAGGAATGTTACACACCAACAACGATGCACAAACAGTAGAGATCATCATCGTACTTAATTATTTTGTCTTTGTCTATTTATACATAGCTTCTCCCCGCGAATGCACTCGCGTAGCAATATAGTCTGTTACTCGGTGATAATATAGCATTCTGTTTGTGAAAGTATTTTTAAAATCGGATCAGTACTTTTTGAGATTATTTATTACAATCAAAAATACTACCCATTTTTTCTTATAATTTTAGTAGTATAGATTTCCTTGACACGGTACCTTCATAGCGTGTTATTTGGACGGGCCTAATTATGGTTGAACAGTTCCTGAAGATACCTTCCCAGATATTGTACCGATTGGAAGTGACACAGTAATTTGCTTAACACGTAGTTCGGGGCTTAATGTGACATAGGTGAGACGGGTGCGTTTACCTCACTCTAGCGGCGCGGCGCGGGCGGTAGCACCAGACATTCTGAACTTCATACATAGTGTCCCAACTAGTAGACTACTTGATGGAATAAGATAATATACGCTGTTTTCGGAAAACTTGGGTTAAACAATTTTGATAACAAATAACTTTTTTAAATCATAGCTTAATGATTGGGTTGGGTGACGGCCAAAAGTGTTTATCACTACTCGATATTTTTTTTTACTGCGAGTCAGATTTTTTTCCATGTTCATAGATTTGAATAAAGAGATATATCTATATCCCATAAGTATAAAAATACCAGACAGTTGATATATTATAGGACCTGTAACTGCGCGCCACAGCGCAGCGGCGTGTATGATCAGGTGCAGTTCCGGTAAACGACGCACGCGCAGTCGCGACGGCTAAATATTGACACGACCTGACCCCTCCCCCGCCACTCCCTCCGCCTCACCCCCTCTCTCTGATCCTATTGACACACGACCGTCAAGAAGCCTGTTAGCTAAAGGTTGCCGACAGCACTACCATTTCAATAACCACTTAGACCTCAATTTGTATCTTCTGAGAGTATCTACGGCGGAAGTTCCAATAGACAAGTGATAGGTATGTGTTCGCGTGATTATATGTAACTATTCCGTTACCATTGAAAATCTGGAGTATTGTAAAACAAACCTCCTTCCGTGTTAAAAGTCAGAAATAAACTTAAATATTTAAATACAGTTTAAATTGTAATAAGTTTCCACACGGACCGGGCGCTATCGCCGCTACGATACCACTGTATTATTACAGTAAAATATTATAAGTTGTTATATCTTTATTTTTGTTATTTAGACCTCAATGAAATATAAAAAACCCGCTAAGTTACAAATACAACATGCTATATAGTATCCGGCTAAGTAGAACAACTGTAGCCCACTAGACAAAGCTGCAATTTATAAACTGTACTTCAGTTTGAAGAGCACTGTAGCTTGTGAAGTTACTTGAAGATACTAAGTTGACAAGCGCAGTGCAGGCCACCACAGTGAAACAATATTTAGGACACTTTGTCTCAGTAACAAGAAGCATTAGCTACACTGCACTGCACTGGCTGCGAGTGGCACTTCATGAAACCGATTAAACCAGACAGTCAGGGGAATAAATAAATAAATGATGCTGGGATAATATCACGCAGCGCCATCTGGCCCCAAACTAAGCAAAGCTTGTAGTATGAGAACCAGCAGCTGATATACTTTATTTTTTTTGTAAATACATACCCAACTCCCAACCACAAGACAAACATAAATGATAATCACATAAATGTTCACCCTGGCGGGAATCGGACCCGCTACCTATAGCGTAGCAGTCAAGTACACTAAACCAGCTGTCTCGTCAATTAGAAATATATACATACAGTTTACTTTATTCAGTTACAATTTATGACTCAATGATGAAACGGTAACGACCCTGCAAGTCAGGAGTGAAATAGCATAGCTGTATACTCCATGTTTAACACGATCTAAAGGCTGAAAAGTAAATGGTATAATGGTAAGTATGTATACGAAGTGAAAAAGAAAGAAAGAAATGAAAGGATGTGATGATGGAAACATTACATCAATAAACTCATAAAAACAGGAGGACGAAAAGTATCATTGATGCACGGTGTCTACTAACAAGATTGGTTCAACGGCTTAGCTCTGAATAGCAATAAACGAACTTGGTACAGACAGACATCACTTCCGAGTGTACCTAGAGTATGTATACGGACGGGCCGTTTGCAGAAACGTGGCATTTGCGAACCGCCTACGCACTTTACTATAAGTTACGACGGGAGGACGAAAATAAAATATGCTAAGGGTGGCTTTTTTTTTATACCACTAAGGTGGCAAACAAGCATACGGCCCGCCTGATGGTAAGCGGTTACCGTTTGCAACACCAGGGGTATAACTCGCGCGTTGCCGACCCTAAAATGGCTAATTTTGGTCCCACAAATTTATTACTACGTATCGCAACTTATGGGAGCAGTGTACTCCAGCTATCCACTCTTCTTGGAGGATTCGTAAACCTAACCTATTCGTAAAACATAATCCATTTGAATGTAATACCGATTACTTATTGCGTTTCAATAACACATCGCGCCTACATTTTAAACGAGGCGTGGTGTCAATAACAATATTGTATTACCAAGCCATTTTTGCGGTCGCTTTGCTTTCGTAGTCTACGGGTGGCGTGTTTTAGGACCGCAAATAAAGTTGGGAATCGTAACTGGGACGAAGTATACATAATTTATTTTGATCGATACTTTTTTTTGGGTAATTTGGTGTAAACTCAACGTATCACTGTTGTAATATATCTCCTACTCACTAAAGATATAAACACAGCCTAATTGTTATATCTTTATTTATTTATTTTAGCACTCAGCATATAATAATTAATTAATACTACATACAACAATCAAGACATTTCTTCTTCTTCTTCTTCCTAAGTATGGCAATCAATCCCTTCAGGGACTATTTTTGCCAGTGTCGAGTGTTAGAGAATTTTCATGTTGCAAAATTTCTCGTGTTTGCCGCATTAAAATGCCCAGTGTCATGCATTCTAACGCCCAATGGAGTTTCTGGCGACAACCCACGGCAGTAGCAGATCGTAACACGCCTTTAGATTAGAGGTAACCTATTGACCAAAATGATAAATCACTTAACCCAAAAGTCGTATTATGGCATTATTTCCAATGCTCCTATAAATCAGTCACTAAATGAAACTTTACTGCACATATCGACACCAAAAATACACATTAAAGATCACTATAACACAATTTACGACACACTGAAAAAATCTCAACCGCTCCGCCTGATTCCCGCCAAAAAACCATCAAGACATTTATTTTTCTCTAACGCGCCATTTTGTACATCCCTTCTTATTCTAAAACAGTGACATTTTATTTACAAATATTTGGTTTGGATAACAAACTTTTATTCCACTACTTTAAATACCACACTCTCCTCCCCTCTCTTAAAAAAAATATAAGATCGAATTTGAAGATAAAAATAACTCTATAATTGCTTATCTAAAAAAAAAACTGTGGTAGCCTTGTGTACTATTGAGCGTTGTCTGCTGAAGGAAAAAAATAGTGAGAAAATCTGCTGACATCTTAGAAGAAATTCACGGACATGTGTACATATATATTTTATTTTATGATATATGTATATGTAAGTAATTTCATCCGTTTTTAGATAGTTATCGTTAATCTAGTTACTCGGGATATAGCACTATATATAATGCCAATAACGACACTAATGAACAAATTGCATCTCTTCATAAAATCTACACTAATATAATATTATAAAGAGGAAAGATTTGTTTTTTTTGTATGTAACGAATAAACTCAAAAAGTACTGGACCGATTTTAATAATTCTTTTTTCTTTAGAAAGCTACATCATCACTGAGTAACATAGTCTAGCTGCCCGCCTCGGCTTTGCACGGGTAGACAAAATATTTGATATCAATGTCTACCCGTGCGAAGCCGGGGCGGGCCGCTAGTACATTATAAATTTAAAATTCTCGAGTATTACAACCAGTTAATATAAATTTAAATTAGCAGCTCAATTTCGCAGACTACATAGTTACATACAGCTTAACAAAACATAAATAGCTTTAAGCGGATTATCGGCTTCCATTGTAGACGTATTCACAATTCGCAAATGTATTATGCACACTTTTTTCTAACGTCTAGTCTAGACTGTTTGTAATAAATATACATTTAGTTTTTACAAATAATAAACTTTAATGAAAGTTTGGTTAAAGATCTCTCAATATAAAATAAATAATTTTACACACATTATTTATTATCACGCCTTATCTGTTTCGGGGCGTTTGTACTCACTAACCTTTAATACTTATATAACTGAAGAAAAAGAAGAAGAAGAAAGAAGAAGATAAACATTTTTTCATAACAACACAAATATATACGAAAGGAATACAAGTGTAGAAGAACATCGTGTCATTATGAAACGGTCCCAACTCAGCATGTGCTGGATGTCTTGTGAAGGACAACCAGCGCTGATCTTCCGTTGGGACCGGTCCGTGACGTCACTAGTGTCACAGGTAATTGTCACAACAGAGAGATATAATAATAAATAAAATGATACAATATAGCAGTAGTTAACTAAATTATTCTTGTTTGGTATGGGTGGTTTAAACAACATAAAGAAATAAATAATGCTTAGACATTATCACTCAACACCATATGTACTATAGGAACCACCAGCGGCTAGAATACTTAAATACTATTTTTGGAAATACATCATCATCATCAGCCTATAGACGTCCACTGCTGAACAAAGGCCTCCCCCATAGATTTCCACAATGACCGATTCAATGCGGCCCGCATCCAACGCTTGCCAGCGACCTTTATCAGGTCATCGGTCCATCTAGTGGGGGGCCGTCCGACGCTGCGTTTTCCAGTGCGTGGTCTCCACTCTAGAACTTTACGGCCCGATCGGCCATCCGTTCTACGAGCTATGTGCCCTGCCCATTGCCACTTCAACTGGCTAATCCGTTGAGCTATGTCGGTAACTTTAGTTCTTCTGCGAATCTCCTCATTTCTGATTTGATCTCGCAGAGAAACACCTAGCATAGCCCTCTCCATAGCTCGTTGAGTGACTCTGAGCTTTCTTATGAGGCCCATAGTGAGTGACCACGTTTCCGTTCCGTATGTCATCACTGGTAACACACACTGATTAAAGACTTTCGTCTTAAGGCATTGCGGTATGTTCGACGAAAAGACGTTGCGAAGCTTCCCGAACGCTGCCCAGCCGAGTCGGATTCGACGGTTGACCTCTTTCTCAAAATTGGACTTGCCTAATTGGACTGTTTGTCCCAGGTAGACATATTCGTCAACAACCTCAAGAACAGAGTTCCCAACGGATATCGAGGTGGGCGTGACATGGGCGTTCAACATGATTTTAGTTTTGTCCATGTTCATTTTTAGGCCTACCTGTTGGGAAACTCTGTTAAGGTCATTGAGCATTGTGCCGAGCTCTTCCAGCGATTCTGCCATGACTACGATGTCGTCGGCAAATCGAAGGTGAGTGATATAATCGCCGTTGATATTGATGCCGAATCCTTTCCACTCTAAAAGCTTAAACGCATCCTCCATTGCAGCGGTGAACAGTTTCGGGGAGATAACGTCCCCCTGCCTCACGCCTCTTTGCAATGGAATCGCCTTTGTGCTCAATTCCTGTAATCGGACCGACATCGTGGCGTTTTTGTATGGCGTTTTTGTATAAGCATTTCAGCACTTCAATGTACCGATAGTCAATACGGCACCGCTGAAGAGACTGCAGCACAGCCCATGTCTCGATCGAATCGAAGGCTTTCTCATAGTCCACAAACGCCAAGCATAGTGGCAGGTTATACTCCTCGGTCTTCTGTATTACTTGCCGCAGCGTATGTATGTGGTCTATGGTACTAAAGCCTTTTCGGAAACCGGCTTGTTCGGAAGGCTGGAAGTCATCAAACCTGCGCTCGAGACGATTCGCGATGACTCTGGAAAATAGCTTATAAACATGGCTCAGAAGCGAGATGGGTCTATAGTTCTTCAGCAGTGTTTTGTAGCCCTTTTTGAAGAATAGCACCACCACGCTCCTGTTCCACGCTTCTGGCGTTTTGCCCTCGAGTAAGACGGAGTTGAATAGCTTCTGGAGGACCTTAAGTACTGGTGTTGAACCCGCTTTCAGAAGCTCCGAAGGAATTCCGTCATCACCCGGTGCCTTGTTGTTTTTAAGCTGTTTCAGAGCCATCCTAATCTCGTACAGACTGATGTCCGGGATATCTTCGGTATAGTGTCGGGTTAATTTTGCTCGCGGGTCTTGGCGGAAGCCGATGGCAGGATTGGTTACTGACGTGTACAGATGTTCGTAGAACTTCTCGACCTCTTCCAGAAGCTCAGGCCCAGTTGACAACTCTCTGCCATTCTCTGTTTTCAGCTTCATTATCCGACTTTGGCCAATAGACGCGTCTCTACCTACCTACTCGGAAATACATACCTACTTATAATATCATTCATACCAAACACCCAGACTCAAGGGAAACATTTTTGACATATAAATGTTTGCCCCGGCAGGAATCTAACCCGAGCCTCCTAGTATAGCAGTCAGGTATACTAACCACTAGACCAGCAATCTCGATGATGTACCGTACATCATGTACGAGTTTCGTCTCAGAGTCGCTTACAGCCTCACTACAGATTAAATTTAAAAAGGGCTAAGTGATAGATATTCTATCGGTTAATAGATCGAATTTGTTACCAAAACATTTGAGCGAGTCCAAACAATATAAATCTTCAAAACATTATCGATTGCGCGAACGAAATACATTTTAGATAATATGATGATACTGGAACACGGCTCGTCTGCCGCAAAGTGGTTTATCATGTATGCGATCGCAATTATGGCGACATTTCTCTCCTCCCCCTCGCGCCCCCGCCCCCGCCCCCGCAGCCAGTGCCTCAGCTCCCGTCATTTCGAAGGCTCCACAAAAACGACACCAAGAAACCGCCGAAAATTGCAACTGCGATCTTTCAACAATTACCATTTTTTACTTCGTATACTGTCGCTGCATTTCTCGCTCTCAGTTTAAAAAGCTCCTTCACGATACTTTTAAGGTGAGTACGCATTTTTCTGAACTTTAATCTCGTTGATGTCGTGTCGTCCCATAAGTAAATAATACAACAGACAGTTGTATGAGACTACGCCCGCGTTGCAGTAGGATATACATTATACCTACCTGTATATAAAAGTAGGTGTTTCCTATGTTTCCTACTGTTTCCGTGAGTAAGGTTGCCAGTGCTCTACGAGGATACGCCACGCTAGTAGTAATGCTGCTAGCACTATTGGTTCTCATTAAAACAGGGTTGGCAACTCGTTAGTGATATCCTTGGTATTGCTAGCGGCTATAGGCTACGATGACTGCTTACTTCTTGCTTGACTTAGGTGGGCCGTGCCTTAGTGGTATAAGATAGAGATAGATTTCCTTACAATAGGTGCTAAGTAGGTATCTATCGCGATGTGTGTGTGGAATTTATGAATATAGAAAATAGATTGTAGCTCGTTGGTTTTCACAAGTCGGTAAGAGAGATCCGCCGCTCACGGTCCCTTCCATAATTGACTTTACCTCGGGCTTCACTTAGGGTATGCGGCTAAAACTCAATTAAAAACCGTCTCGTTATTAGTACCACCCTCGTTTGTCTTCAGCGTACTGTTAATGAATTCAATTTACTCAGTTTGCTTTTTGTATTGCTCTATGAATAAAAACTGTATTTTGGTGAGATAGTGTGTCTGAATATCTTCTTTGTTACTGATATGGTGAAGTTTTTAAGACTTCATGTGATGAATATTATAAAGCAAATAGTTTTTGTTTGTGATCGAGTGGAAGAAGAATATTGTTCAGCTGACCGATTCATGCGGACGCAATATGGCGGTCTGAAAGCCAAATCCTTCACCGTGATCATGCAAAACTTGTACGAAGGCATTTCCCTTGGGTAAGCTTCGATCAATTATTATTAGATATGGGGTTATGACGGTGACTTTCGACGTCTACCTACAAAGGTTGGATACTAGCTGCTCCATCGCAGGTCGATATGTTACAAAGTTACAGGTATTCAGGAGTCATCACTTAGTTTAATTTTATAATATCGTGTAAGAAAAGTGAGAGCGAGACCGCTGGTCTAGTGGTTAGTAATCTGACTGCTACGTTAGGGTTCGAGGGTTCGATTCCCGCCGGCGCAAATATTCATGTAACAAATATGTTTGCCTTACGTCTAGGTGTTCAGTATGTATTATAAGTATTATATCAGCTGCTGGTTTCCATAGTACAAGCTGTGCTTAGAGTAGGGCCAGGTGACGCTATGTGTTTTAAGGGCTAAATTTATTGATGAGTAATACAGGCGAAATATATGGACGTTAAACTGTATATACCTTGGTAAATAGTCACTGCGTCAAAGACAACATATAATAAGTGATATATCTACCTGTAAGAGTACATAGATTTGACGTGTATCGTGTGGCGGCAAGTCAGAGTCGCTAGTATAGACAATTACGTAGCTAGGGGTTTAATTGTAGGATGTTGTTTTGGTAACAGCTTCGTCTTACCGTTGAATTAAATACCTCCATGTCAGGCGGCTCCACGCACACTTAAGCACGCAAATTTGTTTGTTATTAAGGTAATTACTGAGGTAATTATAGCTGTTTGATGCTTTTAGAAGAGTTCATGCCGGTGGATAGCTGTATCATGAAATTGTGTTTACTGTTTAGCAAACCTCTACAAATAAAAATTAATTGCCGCGTGACATGAGAATGGCTCGACCAGCGTGAACGCTAGTATGTTATAAATGTGATTAGTGCCTTCATAAATTCTTTATTGACATAAACAGATTAAACTATTTACAAAAACTTGTCTTAAGCTACCTACTTATAGATAAAAGATCTGACCCAAACCGGAATCATGCCTTAAATGTTAATGCAGTACATAATATTGTCTTTACACATGTTTTATCAAATAAATTATTCTCATACTCATACTTTATATTATATTTCTGCCGCAAGTTAGATGCCAGTGCTCCACGAGGGTACGCTGGGTAGTAGTGCTGCTAGCAGTGACTCTTCATCAACAACAGGGTTGGCAACTCGTCAGTGATATCCCTGGTATTGCTAGCGGATATAGGCTACGGTGACTGCTTACGATCAGATGGGCCGTATGCTTGTGTGCCACCTTAGCGGTATATAAAATCTTGCTTAAATACTCTCTCTCTCTCAGGTCGGTCCCTCATTACTGAGGATCGTGGTCACTTGGTTTGTGGTCAATTGTTACGATCTGCCTCCATCGATTCCGGTCCATTGACTCCATCACGGCTTGTTGGATATTGATAGAGGAGGTGGCTTGTTTTACTTGGTCACACTAGCGTGTTGGGGATCGGCCATCTCCTCTCCGCATTATATGGCCTAAGTATGTCAGTGTGCGCTGTAGGCATACGGATGATAGTCTCTTTGTAATTTGGAGTTGTGTCAGAATAGACGCATTTAACGCTTAAATACTACAAAGACGTTAATGATGTATACGGCCTCTTTCCCCTTCTGTGGCATTAGCAAGAATAGTTTGCTACTACGTCTACCTGCTATCAATCTTAGTGAATTTATAATATAATCTTTACTCTTCTGTAAAATTGATGTAACCGTAGTTGGCCGGACAATTAAGTACGGCAATCGGGATATCCCGTAGCACCCAACCCTCTTAAGGTTTAGTGCTTACTTAGCACTACCCAGAGGTCACAAGTAGGGACTCAAGGGTGAAGCCTACCGACGCGAGAGGCATCAAACCTCATTATACACATAGCGACCGCCGTGTGACCGCCGTCCTTGGCTCAAATTTTACTGGGAAAACCAGGTAGCTTTCAGCTTTTCTAAGCCTGGTGTAGAACCGCACAACAAAAGCCAAATGTGTTGCTTCCGTAACAGCTTCACAGCCGTAACGTACGTTACGTTTCAAAAAATACTGTTGTAATTTATTAATGCAAACAATACATAGCCTTTCCGGGTAGTATTTCGTGGGAAAGAAAAATAATATTCGATACTTTAGTTTAAATTGTCGTGGAGGTCGGGGAACTAATGTGTGAAAGTAAATTTTTCGAGGACAATCGGTTTTGGATATCTCAGAACAACCCTTTTAATTTAGTTAAAATATGTTTTTTTTATTCACTGCATATTAAACCGTACGACGCAAAATATTAAATAATAATTCATAGAAGATTGTAATTTAGAAATTCTGTAGTCCTTTTGGGACAGAAATTTATGAAATAATGTATTTTAAGTTCTGTCAGCAGAGTTTTCTCTAGAGTATTCTCTAGAAATGAATTATGACTCGATGAATGGAGCGTAATAACGGTGTCCATTCATCGAGTTTTAATTACCATGTACCTATTGTCGAATTGAAGACTGTCTTCTCTTGATTACGTACGAAACGAGTGAATAAAGACGACAAGTGCCGGTTGCCGGAACATTATCGACAACGTATTCGAAAACGTAACTCGCGAAATGTCAAAATAGTCATACTAATTTTTAGTTCAACTTTTCACCGCCGCAGCGCTGTTCATTTTCCAATACAAAAATAGTCGAAGGCGATACGAAAACGTTGTCGCAATTATTCATGCTTGCACTACTGATTGGACTTTATTTACGAGTTAAGTGGCCTGCATGCATTTCAATTAATTAAGTTTTAATATGACTATGTTCAAGATAGCGGGTACTTCTAACCTCCAGTTGGTTTTGCTCCCCTAACAGACGTAAATGAAAACATTTGGGTGCCTAAGTAAATAAAAGTGAAAACGGCTTCACTTTTAAGTGTCAGTAACATCATTTTGGTGTTACGCCGACTCCGCCGACGACCGGCCTATAACTGCGTGTTTCTTTATATTATCTGTGGGATCTATGTATTTGGGTAGGGTCTTTGACACGCTGTCTTAGGTGACTAATCATAATTTTGTTAACTTATTCATATTCTTGACTTTTCCCAAACAGCCGCAAAACTAAAGTGGGATTGGGCTGGCCACGTCTGCCGGATGCCAGACTACTTTTGGACTAAGACCACCACATTCTGGTCTCCACCTATCGGACGCCGCCGTCGTGGCAGACCGAAGCGCGGATGGCGAGCGATTTGGACACTTTCAATGCGGATTGGCCAAGCGCAGCAGAACACCGAGACAACTGGAAAGAGGGGAGAGAGGCCTTTGCCCAGCAGTGGGACAGCAACGGCTAGATAGATTAGATTAGATAGATTCATATTCTTGACGTAGCCTAGAAAAGAGCTCCGTGTAAACTGTAGCTATGCTAAGGTTACAAAATTAATCTCTTAGCAGTGTTCCACGCTGTGAACTTAAGGACCTCACCATTATGTATGTACTGGACCAAAGACGGCACAACCGCAAAACTATCACAACGCCTCATTACAAAAACAAAATAACACAGACGCATAAAAAAAGGCAACTAAAATTCGCAAAACCAGAAAGAAGGTCTATAAAGACAGTGGAATAAATCGATTTTATATCGATTAGCGGTGAATCAAGTTTAGTAGAAGTGGTCATCATACGAGTTGGGCAAATGAGACTGGATGCAAGTGGCGGTCGTTGACCCGAGTCGGCGTGGGAGCGGCGCAGTTTTTGCAACTACCCGCCTGCGCTGCCCAGGTAGCTTGCAAGTTGCACCCGAATTTTAAGTACTTACAGACTCGCCTCATTGGTGCGTTTTTCATTGGGGACGTGGAGTATTTCATGTCGGTAGAAAGTTCTTGAAAATGGTTGATCAGCTGGAAACGTAACTTTTTATTCAATTTACAAACAAAATATAAATGCAAGATCTCATGTGATGACGTATTTAAAACATTACGTGTTAAAAACATTCAAACATTGTAGTTATAGGAAATATCGGAAATTAACAGTGAATTCGTCGGCCTAGAAACAGGATAACACACATCTTTAAGATAAAATCTCGAGTAGCTTTTATAACTGACTAGCTTTTTCCCCGCGACTTCCTTCCCCGCGACGCGCGTAGTATTATGATATAGCCTATGTTGCTGATTGATAATATAGCATTCTGTAGGTGAAAGAATGTTTAAAATCGGTCCAGCACTTTTTAAGTTTATTACAAAAATACTTTTTTTTAATAATATTAGAACAGATAAAAGCTTATACTTATAAACCATTATTGGCTCTTTAGTATATTATTATAGATAAGTGTAGATAATGTTTCGACACGAGGATGCGTCTTCCGCTGGGTCAGCCGGATCTAGATGTAAGGTAAATGGAAAAATAACAAACCTGATTTTATTTGTAAACATGGAGGACTCAAATATGTATCTAATGACGTACATATAGAAACATGAAGCTATATGGAAACGACATGTAAACATTATGTGTTAATTGTCTACGAAAAAAAAAGAGATCCAAATTCACAGATACTCGTATATCGACATCAATAACATACAAAATAAACAACCATTAAAATCGTTTATGTAAATATATTTTGGTAATCTAACAACGCTCTTAAATTCTTATTTCACGCAAAAAGTTAGCCGAATTAATAATGGCGACTACACAAAACGAACAATTTATTTGAACGTCAAAGATGAAAAGAGCCCTCAATTGGGAAAGCATGAAGGCAACAAACATTTTAATAATTCACCAATCGATATTTCCCGAAACGAGAAGGATCCGACACTCGCTGGCACAGCGTTGGCCACGCAATAAATTACACAAGTACATACATCGCTTATCAAAAACGGTGGCGTTTTCTGCGTCTCGTCCCGAACACTAATTAACTGCGTACCTACGTTATTTTATATGTATTATTAAAGTGGGATCGAGTTTGCAAAAAAAGGATCTCAAATGCAGTTTGGGGAGCGCACAGCGCAGCGCGACACACTTCGCGGCTCGAGACGTCCACACGTTCATGGCAAACCAGTTATTGCTATACGGGCGTACCGCACTGAATGTGTAGCCATGTTAGCACAGCCTTTGTGGTTTCTAAATCAAATGCATTGCAGGCGGACCTTTAAAACTTAACGGACAATTTGAATAAGTCAAAATGATTAACTTAAAGGACCATCTCGCCAGCCAATCTTACGTAGCCTTCTGTATTAAAGGTTTTCAAATTTGATTTGAGACGCACGTGGGCTAATCGTAACTGGATGTGTGCTAATTAGCGTCATTACCTAGTAAATCACTTTAACATTGAGAGTTATTAATAGATTTTTGTGTTGGTACTAACATACTCATTTTTGTCTTGTGCGTTATCTTTCTCTCGTCCTACCCCAATAGGCACTTGGTATATATGTATGATAACAAGAAAAGAACACATAATATACGTTTTTGTTTTCTCATAATCTAAACTATATTATTATTTTTCTTAAGTAAATTAAATAAGAATAATAATGCTTGGACATTATCACACAGCGCCATCTGGCCCCAAACTAAGCAAAGCTTTTACTATGGAAACCAGCAGCTGATAGAATACTTATATACTTTGTCACCTACTTATAATACACTAGCTTTTGCCCGCGGCTTCGCACGCGTGGTAAAGAAGTCAATATCTGAAATTGTAAATGATAGCTTATACCCTATTTTTATGGATTGAACTTAAAAAAATATAAGATTTTCATACAAACTTTCATCCCCTATTTTATGCCTAATGGTTGGAATTTCTAATAATCGTCTAATACATATTTATTTATTGTTAACTGAAAGGCCAAATACCAAATGTCGGGTTTTCATACAAACTCTCATTCCCGTAAATCCTGAAATACGTATGTATTTATTTTTAACTGAAAGGCCAAATACCAATTTTCATGCTCTTAACTTAAAACACGACGGGTTTTCAAACAATCTTTCAACCCCTATTTTACCCCCTTAGGGGAGGAATACCCAAATATACTGAAATACGTATTTATTTATTTTTAACTGAAAGGCCAAATACCAATTTTCATGCTCTTCACTTAAAAAACGACGGATTTTCAAACAATCTTTCAACCCCTATTTTACCCTCTTAGGGGTGGAATTCCCGAAAATCCTGAAAACGTATTTATTTATTTTTAATTAAAAGGCCAATACCAATTTTCATGCTCTTAACTTAAAAAACGACGGGTTTTTAAACAAACTTTCAACCCCTATTTTACCCCTTTAGGGGTGGAATTCCTGAAAATCCTGAAATACGTACTTATTTATTTTCAACTGAAAGGTCAAATACTAATTGTCATGGGACAATCTTCAAAAATTACGGATTTTCATACAAAACTTTCATCCCCTATTTTACACCCTCAAGGGTGGTATTTCCAAAAATCCTGAAATACGTATTTATATATTTTTAACTGAAAGGCCAAGTACTAATTTTTATGCGCTTATTCTCAAAACTGACGGATTTTCATACAAAACTTTCATCCCCTATTTGACCCCCTTAGGGGTAGAATCTCCAAAAATCCTGAAATACGTATTCATTTATTTTTAACTGAAAGGCCAAATACCAATTTTCATGGGTTTAACTTCAAAAACGACGGATTTTCATACAAACTTTCAACCCCTATTTTACCCCCTTAGGGGTGGAATTTCCGAAAATGCTTTCTTAGTGGATGTCTACGTCATGAAAGGTACGTACTGTCAAAATTTTAAGTCTGTACCCCTAGCCGTTTAGGCTGTGCGTTGATATGTCAGTCAGTCAGTCAGTCAGTCAGTCAGCCTCTTCTTTTATATATACACACAGAAGACAAGAAGATACCAAGCACTCAGACGCAAAGCAAACATGTTTGTCACATAAGTAATTGCCCCGGCGGGAATAGAAGCCGCGACCTCTAGCTAAGCAGTCAGGTATGCTAACCACAAGACCGGCGGTCTCGTCAAGTTTTAATGCCTAGTAATAGTTGTACGTATTATGTTACCTACTCTGAGGTAAGGTCAGCTTGACCCTCAACATCTAGCTGGTTCTTTGGTCCGTCACTCATTTGTTTTCACCAGAAACTAGGGAAAGGAAGACGAGAAAGAAAAGTTGGTAGATTTTACTAATTTACTAAGGGTATCACTATCGGGTCGCCAACCATGTGGTGGTTGAGGACTCACTGTGCTAGCAGCATTACTATTAGCCCAGCGTATCCTCGTGGAGCACTGGCAACCTTACTTACCGCAGAAACACAACACTACATCAAGTAGTATTACAAATTTACGGAGCTGACGACCATTAGCGGAGTACCATTAAAAGAAATAGCATTACCCGGCATAACAAACACTTAACTAAAACTTTAAGCCGTGGTGGCCTTGTGGTTGAACCAACAGGCCTGTCATCTGATGGGCCCTGGTTCGAGTCTCGGCCTGTACCAATGAGTTTTTCTAAGCTTAAGTATAGTGATTAATCACACCATGAGCTTTTAAAAAGAGAGGTAGGGCGATTTGGGATTTCCCGTGGGTTATCCCATTTAAATTGGAGCCGCCCGACTGGGGACTGTACCTCCGCCTTACAGAAGACCGCAGTGAAATAACACTACTTGATGTAGTGTTGTGTTTCTGCGGTAAGTAAGGTTGCCAGTGCTCCACGAGGATACGCTGGGCTAGTAGTATTGCTGCTAGCACAGTGAGTCCTCATCAGCAACATGGTTGGCACCCCGTAGTGATACCCCTGGTATTGCTAGCGGCTATAGCCTACGGTGACTGCTTACCATCAGGTGGGCCGTATGCTTGTGTGCCACCTTAGTGGTATAAAAAAAAAAACTTTAAACATAAATCTACACAAATATAGAAATATGCGCATTTTAGTAAGAAACGTGGTAAAAGTAAAACTGTCGTTTCTAACGCTTTGTTCGTGCAATTGTTAAAACAAACCGCTTCTGTTGAGAATATGCATCCACTGCTTAAACAACTATTGTTTGTAAACGAATATGTACTATTTCTATAGCAGTCTACGACAATAAAATCTTGTGAATAGTTATTGCTTTCGAAATATTACGGATGTGGAAGTTGGCAATCAAATGAAATTGTCTAAAATAATATTACTCGCGTGAACATTAAAAACAAGGTGGTGCTCGGGACCGCGGTCCCGGTCCCAAAAGCCCCCGACTCGTTTGAATCTGAATTGTATTTACCCGACTACGGGGAAACAAAAAGGAAAGGTTATGATTTTAGCAGTCTATGTATGTATGGTTGTATCCACGTATGTTCCTCGGTAGCGCGCCTAAACTATTCATCCGATTTTGATGAATAGGGGGTCAATCGTTTCGTTATTTTGGCCCAGATGACATTGACATTGAGGAGTAAAATTCACTCCTCAATGTCAATATCATCTGGGCCGATCTTTTAAACCTCGATTTTAACGACGATTTCATTCCTTTTCTTTAGCGCGGGTTTTAATCGTTTTTTTCCGTAGTCAGGTTATAGGTTTTTTTCTCACAACGGGATTTTTACTAAAGATAATTGGAGACACAAAATGAAAAAAAAATACATTTTAAATAAACAAGAATTAAATTAAAGTAATAAATGTGAAAGATTGAATCACTATGCACTCAGTCGCACATAGTAATTTTATCCCGGAAGAAGAAAGGATTACCAGGATTTTAGAAAAACTGTTTATATTCTTTTCTAACACGGACGAAGCGCAAACAAAAGTTCGTTGGTAATATACTATTTTTAGACAGTTCCAAGTACCGTTTAATTCCATTCTATTGGATAAATTATTCTATTAGCCGCGATTATTATTGAAACTGATTGTCTCTGAAATATTAACGTTTAATTGTTCCCATTTTATTTCAATTTGGTAGCGTAATACGATAATACGTAGAAATATTCAGAACACTAATGCAAATTCACGATTTAATCCAATAAATAAGTACATCTAAGAAAAGCAAATTTCCCGGTAACGTGTACTCGGCAGATCTTCAGTACAACTGTAACGAGTGATCGTCTCAGTGGAATCCACCTAAATGCCTGCACTTAGCGATATCATCTAAGGAAGTTCTAACACGGTTGAAACAGGTGTAACTCTAATTGCACCAACTTGTCATACCCACATATTGTTAACTTGGTCGTAAATTTAATCGCTTAAGTTAATTTCGGATGCATGACTCATGCGCGCATTCTTTAGGAAATTTCATCGCATTTCTCATGATTGAAATGAATTAATGCAGCGACATAATAATTAAGGTAGATGTAAGATTTATTTCCGCTGTTGACCTTAAAATTACGTTATTAGTGAAGCAGTGTCTTACAGCACAACTAAAGGAAAAAATCTAGTAACTGTAAATATGTAGTAAAAAAAATTTAAGCGAATTTTCTTAAAGATATTCCTGTTTCGCGCTGTAGAGAGTCACCGACGAATAACGACCTCATTTGAAGTTCGCCTACTTTTAACCTAACCTACAACCCTCGGCACGCGATTCGGACTCGCACTTGGCCGTTTTTTTTATATTTAATCTATTCTAACCAAATTTTAATCATGATTGAGTATACATTGATCATATTTATTTTATTATTAACTGGAATATTGTTATTTCAATATATTAGTTAGCGTTTCAATACCGTGTAGTTTAAAAGTCAACCCGTATGCCATGGTTTGAGGCTGCGACGATATAAACCTCATTCGGACGACCCGCATGCCCGAGTTCACGTCAACCACTGTTTCTTCACTACATTGTAATCGTTTTACGTAGTTACAAACTAGCAATGTGTTCATATGTCTTTAATTATTTACATACAGTATAACACTACCGCTGCCATATTTTATATACTATAGATATATAATCAAGACTCATACCTATCCCATTATTTAATAAGTATTCACAGATATATATTCAAATTTAATATCATGATGTTATATATTAGATAAATAGGTATTATATTCATTGAAATATAAAAGTTGATAAAAACAGTATTGTTCTGACTTCCACAATTGATTGTAGGAATGTACTTACTGGATTTTTGAGATGGGGTGTGATCACTTCAGACTTTAATATAAAATAAGCTTGTTTACCAAATCTCTCATGATGTGACATAATGATATATACTCAAGTAACTTTCTATCTCAAAAAATCTTAGAAGTGCGCTAAATTATATTTTTACTCATTCGGTATTCACATCCTGCGAGACGAGCAGAGTGCGACGTTCTATCTCATACACGTGTGATGTCAAAATTAACATAATTTTATTACATGTAGGTGGAGGATGCTATTCAGGCAACTATTAAGTTTGGGGACTTCGCAGGTATTTTGTGTAAATAAGACAGCCTGGTGATGTATGGATCCTTGTCCATAAGGTCTATAAAGGAATATAAAATTATTTTTGGAATAAATTGTATGGTCCTATAAAGCCTACAAAAATTACCCCTAATTTAACGCCCGACGTGAATCTAGAATAAACATTGCGTCTAGTCAATAATGGATTGCTGTAACAGATCAATCAAATCATATTTTGGGTGTTTGTTTCGTATTAACATCTCTAAGTTTTATGAAAATATATGTATTTGTTTTTTCAAAAAGTTACTTGACACAGCTTTTACGGAAGCTCGTAGAATAAGTAGCACGTACGGCACGTCAGAGCACATAAAGACATTTTATTATGCACGGTCGCCATAGACGAGTGCAGAGGTTGCGCCGGCGCACTCTCCACAATGCGGGTCGCGGTTCGTGTTTGCCTAAGCCGTTCCCCGCTCAAACAACATCCTCGGCTTAAACACATTTTTTAGTATAGTTTTAAGATGTAGGAGTTACGTTACTTAGTATTTAGGTACTTAACAACCGAAGGTTTACGTCAAAATAATGCTTTTTGAGGGTAACTTTGATGCAGGCGTTTGCAAATACAACAATGCGTATTTTTTTAGTATCTCAAATCTGCATTGCTCAAAAGGTTGTGGCTTAAGCGGCAATCAAATGACACTACTCGTGTTGGGTTACAAAACTTAAATTCCTAGCTTTGCATGACTAAACAGGCGTTTAGTTGTTAGGTAAAGTGGTCTTAAGTTACTGAAGTTTAAAATGTATTTGAATGATAATTGAAACAAAAGTCTTATGTCTCACCAGTAGCTGTTTAGTTCGGTAGTGGTTATGACTAGGGTCTGTGTGTGGGCTCACTTCACACTTGCGGGCTTGTACAAATGCTCTACGCTTATTCGAGTAGAGCGCCCCTTTAATAGACCCACGTTGAGTTCAACATTCTTATGTTTAACGCCTCTGAATTCATTGCATTCTCCATTTCTCCCGCATTGTCTTGTAGAACCATTTTAAGAATGGTTATGTGTGAGAAAAAAAATTTCACATTCCAATTTTAATCTTAGAAATAAATTGACATAAGTTAACAGATTAGTAAAAAATCACTCGCCTGGTCAGCGCAGACAGTATTTGTTAAAAAAAATTTCGCTATCGTTATTGCACAGCATCATCTGGTCCCAAATGTAATACAGGTTGTACTAGATAGCAGACAACTGATAAAATACTTAAAATAATACCAAATATATAAATTTAAAAAAATGACGGGCGACTCGCGGCTGTAATAAAAAAATCTGGTGCTTATACAAATGGAGTTTGGTTTTTCTCTATTGCATACCTAGCTGAGTGCTATTGAACAATCACTTCATAGCCCTCAGTGATATTCTATGCCTTGTATGAGCAATATACATCATATATTTTATAGGAACGATCATTCATTTTGTTTAGAAATAAAAGGCTGCGTTACAGTTTAACAGAAATGAGAATTAGGTAATGTAAATTCGCTATCGCCGTCGAAAGCACGCCTTTGATTTTCCTTTCTAATTAAAAAGTGATGATTTGATAAATTAACCCACAATAACTTCTGAATGAAGTATAATGAATAAAGGACAACTCGGTGACAGATTCAATTTATCATCCCAGTTATTCCAGAGTTTGGCGTTTATTAAATACAAACACTTTTGTAATTATGGAAATGAAACGAACCTTTCATTATTCCGCGGGAGCGAAGTGCTCAACAAGTTGTTTTTTAATTAACCATCACAATCTGGTGTTGATGACGTGTTTGTGATGTTGGCGTGCGTTGCGACTCTATCCGGCCGGAACAGTTGCCGAAAGCAAAACAAACTTGGCCAACTTTAGGGTTGTTAACCACTGCCAATCTAGATTGTTTTCATTCCCAACCGGGGAAACTTTTATCGCCTACTCTACCAGTGGTCTCTAGCACTATTCGAGTGTAATTTATCTTTCTAACTACGCAATTTGCCCCACATCGTCCGGCGTATGAGTTGGCTTACAGAACACAATCCAGGTGAGTGGCGTATGAGTACACTATAGAGAGCTCAGGTAATACCAATTACAGAACCGATCTAGCTATAGCTTAACTAGTCAGTAAAATCGTTATAACTGCTATAAAAGTATGGAAATATACTAGGTGCCGACGTTGAACGATCTAAAGTTAGGTCTGAAAAGTATCTAGAGATACTGGCTCTTCGACATTGAGAATGTGCGTTAGCTCCCGAGTGCACTCGATACAATCAAATCGATTTAACTAAACCCAAAATAACGATTTTTATCAAGTCTAGACATCCGTCTACATGTTAATAAAGTGGAAAACGATTTAGTGTCATGTTTTTTTTCGCGACGTCGTCGAATCTTGACCGTATCAATCATAATTGGCCCCTTTTTGCGATTTTGAGAATCGGCGCGCTGCGTGCACGCAGACTCTGGCGACGGCGGGTGGGGGCGCGGCGCGGGGGGTGTCACTGTGCAAATGCACTCGTAAACCTGGCCCGAGGTCAACGCACCCCCCTCCTGCACTGCCTACCCGCGCCCCTCTAAACCCCGAGCCTATAAAACGTTTACCGCTACGATATATTTATTTTATTATAGACGTAGCAAGTCTACGGCTACGACCGGTGTACGAACTGCGTACTATACTTCTGTTGCTTATATCAGCTGATGACACCGCACGCATCGTTTGATCGGTCTACAGCTACAGTAAGACAGAGCCGCACTGGCTGGCCTCCCAATGATAATAAATATTGAGAGTTGAGCATCTCCCTAGTGGCAATCGCAGCGCGTTGAAAGTTGTCGATATTAATCACAACATAGCGGTCCTGAAGGCCGGTTATCGCCGCCATTAGAATGTGTCTAACAAACACAGTTGTTATCTCACTCGCGGCTCGTGTGAGAAATGGCTAATCCGCTTATCCCGCGATCGGTTTATCGCGGGGAATGGCGCTAAACATACGCTATCTGCGAGTTACGGAGAGTAACTGTACGACAAACACTTCCGAGAGGTCAGCTGTACGCTACTCATTCATTCTTGACCCATATGAAAAGTTTTATTTCCGCGCACACGTCACTACCCAAACTAAATAATGAATGGCTGGAAAAGTTATGAAAGTACTTTCAGTGGAAAGATACAAAGTCTGCCAAGAGAGCGTGAAGACGATTCGAAATTTTTGTTTGGAAGACAATTAAATTTTAAAACAGGTATAGCAGAATCGTTATGTCCCGTTCAGTTTGTTTGGAAAGCTAAAAGCTAAGCAATGATTCTCGAGGTCTTTAGCAGATTTGATGACCACTAACGATCAACATAGTCGTTTGTCTCTTCAGTCTATTAAACAATGATTGACAATGCTTTCTTCAGGCTTGTATATAAAATTACAGCTGTGTGTAACGTTGACGCCTTCACCCAGTAATAGAATATAATAAACAAGAGTTGATAATAAATAAATAAATAAATTAATAAATAAATATTGAGTTTCTTGCCGGTTTCCTCTCAGCAACAACGACCCTCCAGATCTGCAGGTAGATTCTTATGATTTGAAAGTACTTTGTTCAGTCTAGTAAAATAAAGATGAATTGAATTTGAATTTGAATTACAATAATAAATAGAGTAAATATACAATTAGTATACGATTAAAAAGTCAACCAATAAAACAAAAGTTTTCAGTATTATTCTACAAATTCTAAATTCAAATTTAAAAAACTCACAATCATGAATTTTAATCGACTGACCTTCATTTGACCTTCGTCTTGATACTAACCATTATACCACTATACCATTATTAAAAATATCACATTTCGGACAGTTCGCGGAACCGTTAAATGGTTCTAGAATTCTGGATTTAGTGTGACTTCCTCGTAGACTACATGTAAAGAAGTCAGAGTAAATTTAAAGATACATATTTAAATGGTTTCATCCATAAATCACTAGAGCCCGGTGCTGCGTCGCCACAGTACCTATCTACTTGCGACAGAACGACCTTTGACTTCTCTATCTCTCTTGTCTCTGTAGTTTGACAACTCACATCAAATATTCAGTAGGGAGGTACCTAGCGCATTAAAACGGTGATATTTTAGAGAATAGCATTGCACAAAGAGGGAACTTACCACTAAGTAACAGTAGTGTTATCCTACTTAATACTTATAAATGTGGTAGTTTGTAAGGATGTATGTATGTTTGTTGCTCATCACGTAAAATAGCACACGTAAGAATAGTTTATAACCGGGAATAACACATAGGATACTTTTTATCCCGGGAAAATTTTAGGTGCTCTGGGATTCTAAGCTAAACGCGGACGAAGTCGCGGACAGAAGCTAGTTTGATTATAAATCCCTTTATCTCCTTTTTAAACTGTATTCACTGACATGTTTAATAAAAATTTTTGAATACGCTTGACAGATTTACATAATCAGTTCTAAATATGAAATATCATCACGTCATCAACATGTCGAACTAAACAAGATAAATGGGTCCACGTATATATCGGACAGGCCTATTAATCAATTGCGTTTCCAATGGGCTTCGGGTTCGGACGGCAGAGGAGCGCGCACCGCAATGCAGGACGCTTCGCAAATTACGATCCCAGTAGAGAGGTAGGTAGGTACTCACCTCTGAATCCATTCGTTATCGACCGATTTACCTAAACCCATACGTGCACTTTCAGCGGCTTCAGATAGTATCGCAATTTTTTTTAATTCACATTTCAAACGTTACATTTGAAAAAATAATGCTCTAAGCTTGCTTCCTTACTCCAAGCCCAATCTCAACAAATGAGTTTTGGAATAGATAAATTATTCTAAACTTAAAATTAGATTTAAAACAAAGTTTGTGATAGTTTAGCTGGAGCGTTAACTTACTGGGCTGTTTTGAATTTATGGTTTAGTTGTACTAATGAATGAGCTGGCATGAAAGCCATTGTGTACGCAAACATTACGTGATAGCCTTTTTCCTATACAGAATTCGATCCATATTAGCGAAACCATCGAATGGTGAAATAAAACAGTATTTGTATTTTTTTAAATCAACGCGTTCGATACCTGGCTAGGAATATAAAAAATCCAATGATGCATGTTTAGTTTTCATCAAAATCGCGCCCGTGACTCCTTTGAGAACGTTTCGCTATTCCTCATAGTTCTGTAATTAGCCATCCACGCACATGAAAATTCACCCTGTATATGTTGTATCTTAAGATGGCCGGTGGCTGCTCACTGAATTCGGGCGCTGTGCCGTCATTAAGCCGGCTGAAACAATACGAGATACTTGTCTTAGTTTAGTGGAGGCCTAGTGGTATGAACGGGCATTACCTGCTAGGTATTCTAGCGACGCAAGTTTGAATCTCACCGGTCTGTACCAATGAGTTGATTAATCACTATACACGGTGAAGGAAAACATCGTGAGGAAACCTGCATACGTCTGAGAAGAAATTCAAGAACTTATGTAGTTCCTAAGAGCCGGCAACGGACTCACCGTCTGTCACGTTGTCACCAAATTATATTCTATGGAAAGTGGGTGTTGTAACACCTTCGGGGACCCTTCTTAATTTAATATTTAAACAATTAATGATGACCATATGGATATTACAAATATAAAGGTAATAGGTACCTCACAGTACATGCAATTAGGCTGTGGTATAAGTGCGGAAAGCGACCCTAATTTGGTAATCGAAAAATGAGAGAAAAGTACAAAATTTTATGTTACTGAAAATTGGACTCGCAATAAGCTTCACATTTCCTTAATGGCTGGGTCACGCATACGTCACACTGCGACCCTTTAGCGGGTACTTGGAAAATGGTCAAGACATTTCCGCAGAGGAAATCCTATAAAAGATTAGACGTACGGATTTGAGTGACCGCCAGAGATTCCATTTTATTTAGCGCAGCTTAGTGACTAGGTGCTAGTATATATGCGATTGATAAATACTATGAGACTGGCCACCATGAAATTGGGCACACATGGTTTAATGAAGAAGGTTGTATGCAGTCTAGTAACTTTTTTTATTGGGAAATTTACGCGGACGGAATGGCGGGTCCATTCATAATTAAATTATATTTATTGAATAATTGTGTAATTTACACGACACTTATACACTACGTTGGTATAAGGAGTTTTTATTAAACAAAAACCTATTGGGAAAACCTAAATATTATATATATATAATATTTTCAGTATTAGTTAACAAATTATTGTTAAAATATTGATGTCCTGTAATTATAAATGAATAACAGGGCTTTTGTAACTGAAACTACAGCCTGTCATTATAACAGTCTTCATAATAAGTGATTTTTGTAACTATTTACAAAAATCCCATACTGTAAAGACTTTTTGAAAAAGCCCGAACAGTATTTGTGTTAAAAATTATATTGTTAGCGAAAACGAAAATAGTTCATATATGTGTCGTGTTACTTTTTTTTTATACCACTGAGGTGACACACAAACATATGGCCCACCTCATGGTAAGCAGTCATCATAGCCTATAGCTGCTAGCAATACCAGGGGTATCACTAGCAGGTTGCCAACCATTTTGTTGATGAGGACTCACTGTGCTAGCAGCATTACTACTAGCCCAGCGTATCCTCGTGGCGCACTGGCAACCTTACTTAGCGCAGAAACACAAAACTACATCAAGTAGTGTTATTTCACTGTGGTCTTCTGTAAGGTAGAGGTACAGTCCCCAGTCGGGCGGCTCCAATTTAAATGGGAAAACCCACGGGAAATCCCAAATCGCCCTACCTCTATAGAAGTGTTTCGCGGTGGTTTCCGATTCTAAAGTTATTTAACCTTTTCTTGAATATCTGTAGAATCGGAAACCGCCGCGCCGCCACTTTATTTATTCCATGTACGACGCGACGGCAGTAGCCTGAGGTGATACGCCCTCTATACGATTATAATATCTAACGAGCTACCAATCATACATGGTGATAATTTGACCTTATCAAAGCCGTTAACATCTTAGTATTTATGGTGTTCCTTGTGGTTTTATTCTCATGGTGCGATTAAGATTCTTGATACAAGTTGATAACACGAAAAAATATTTGGCCTTCGAGACCGCTGATCTAGTGCTTCCTGAGTGCTACGCTAGGGGTCGCGGGTTCGATTCCATCCGAGGTGAACATAATAAGGATGTTGTGTTTGCCTTGCGACTGGGTGTTTGGTATGTATTTACAAAAAAGGATATAAGTATTCTATCCGATACTGGTTTCCATAGTACACGCATTGCTTAATTTTGGGCCAGATGGCGCTGTGTGATATTTTCCATAAAATATTATTATTATTATTATTTTTTTCAAAAAAATACTTACCTGGATTTGTTTCATAACAGAGCAATAATAACTTGTATCATAAAATGTATCACTTTACTTAATTAAAATACACTGAAGGTTATGCGTTTCCTAAAACCCTTTTATATTAACTAAGCCTTATATCATTTATAGGGCTATTCAACTGGAAAATCATGAAACCAAACGCAGTCACGGTGAGTTTCAGGTGAAATAATACGTAATCTATCTTCAGAATATTCAATTTCAGTGTAAAGAAGCCTATTATAATTCCAGGAGTCTATTATATTTAGAGGTTTATCTAACGAACCTCCGTTCAGTTGTAATCTCGTCGATTGTTTCCAAGGCATTAATGACGTCATCTGACCATCGGCTAATCTCCTGGGAACTGACAATACCAACATTGGGAATCTATGGTTTCTGCAAACACACCTTTACAATAAGGTTAAATAGCAATCTATTCAACCTTGTTGTTTCTGGGTGTACCTTTCAAAATGCCGTTCTACGTTATTATTATGTAGTTAGTTAAAATATATTTTTTATTTAAATAAATAAAAAAAGGCGAAAAAAATAATATTAATTTCTTTCTTATCTTGCACGCTACCTATCTTCTTGCAAAAATTAATAAAAATTAGTTCAGCCGCTTGCTATAGAAATATTTGGGTGATGATCCATTTTGGTCCAAATTTTATTTCAATTCAAAAATCTGATTTTTTATAAATTTTTGTTGTAAATAGGAATTCAAAATATCTAAAACAAATGAAATCCTGTAAAAAAAGTCATGTAATGTCCAACTTTGGTGCCATAGGAATAAATGCTTGTATATTGTTTGTATATGTAATAAAATAAATGGATGATGTCCTTTGTGAGTTAAGAAGCAAGTTCGCATCTTATATATTATGTTTCGTGTAATCTAACATAACATACGTGTTTCTTTACATACCTTTAGAAGTTTTCAGGACTGGATTTAATTGACAGAAAACTGGAATCGACTTCGTCAAATTTCAATGCCTTCTTATTTCGATTCGCTATATTGCCTGCCATATTTATATTCAGTTCCCTTTTTTGTATCTAACATCTGAAAAAAAATAACAGTACACTTTTATGAATAAACTTACTTACCGTCAATTCGCACGAAGCCCTTTTCGTCCCCTTTCCTTATGCGCAAAATCAAGAATTGGAATTGTTTAGTTAGATTGCGTTCCTTGAATCATATAAAATACTAGCGGCCCGCCCCGGCTTCGCACGGGTAGCCTTTTATATCAAATATTTTGTCTACCCGAGCGAAGCCGGGGCGGGAAGCTAGTATAATATATAGCCTATGTTACTCAGTGATGATGTAGCTTTCTAACGGTGAAAGAATTTTTGAAATCGGTCTAAAAAAAAAAAAAAAATTAGGGTTGGACTACCCCTAACATTTAGGGGGATGAACAATAGATGTTGGTCGATTCTCATAGATACCGGATAAGCACAAAAAAATTCATCAAAATCGGTCAAGCCGTTTCGGAGGAGTATGGCAACGAAAACTGTGACACGAGAATTTTATATCATACTAGCGGCCCGCCCCGGCTTCGCACGGGTAGACTTTTATATCAAATATTTTGTCTACCCGAGCGAAGCCGGGGCGGGAAGCTAGTATAATATATAGCCTATGTTATTCAGTGATGATGTAGCTTTCTAACGGTGAAAGAATTTTTGAAATCGGTCTAAAAATTAAAAAAAAAAAAAAAAGGGGTGGACTACCCCTAACATTTAGGGGGATGAAAAATAAATGTTGGCCGATTCTCATAGATACCGGATAAGTACAAAAAATTTCATCAAAATCGGTCAAGCCGTTTCGGAGGAGTATGGCAACGAAAACTGTGACACGAGAATTTTATATATTAGATAAAATATTTGACTCTACAATAAAAGATCGCAGAAGCGAGCTCCATGCTCCATATTGCATCACCTATCTTGACTTACCATAAGAAAGATTAAGGTCCCGTCCATAATAAATAAAAATAATTATGAAAGATTTACCTTAATTGGTGAAAAGAGTTTAAACTCTTGTATTCAAAATCTTCCCTACCATACCTATAGAGGTCAGTCAACTAAAAAAAAACAAGTGCCTCTGCAAAAGAAAAATAAAGCATATATATATATATATATATATGTGTGTCTACATGTGTTTACAAAATGTGCGCATTTATATTCATACCAGGCGGTTGGTCCCGGCTGCACCTAACGAGTCTGAGCCCGGCTGCATCTAATTTGAACCTAATATTACGACCAAGAGAATGGCTCAATTCCACAACAGTGTTGCATGCAGAATACATATCTTTTATTTGAATATTATCTACAACTGTAGATACTACTTTAAATATCACAGACTGAGTTGGACTGCTTGTTTCATCGTGACATATGTATATTGAAAATCGTAAATCCTGTTTATAATGTTAGTCTTTGTTCCTAGAGAAGATCGAACGCTCAGAGGATAGCTTTGCCTCCATTTTTTTTAATTTTGCCAGAAGATTAATGGAGAGGGAATTTGTCTATGTTTTCGTTATTTTCAGAGAAACCTTGGATGCTTTAACCTTGATTTATCGACGTTCAATCCACTGTATGTTATTGAATAGACTTTGAAGAGCTATATAAATGATATACGGCTTTCATAATATAAAAGGGTTTTATGACTAGGAAACGCATAACCATCAGTATTTATTATTTAATTACGTAAGTACACGTACATTTATTCATGAATCTGGGCTTCCTTGAATCGTAGAAGCGACGCACAGACTCAGTAACAAGTACATGTATAGGCCATACACTACACATATTTGTTGTGTGTAGGAATCTAGTCCGCGAAGGTAGAGCTTACAAATATGTGTCTTCCATACAAAAATATTTTGTAACGTCGCCATATTGGATTAAAAATGGCGGCATCAGCTAATCGTGCATTGCACACATTGTGATTAGCTGATGCTGCCATCACGGGAACCAAACGTGTGTCAACTTTCTGCTCAGGGCACTGGGTAAATAAATAAAAAAAAAAAAAAAAAATTATATGCATTTTTTGGTTATTGATTATGATTTGGTAACACACACCAGGATTCACACGCACAAATTAAAGCATATAAAAAGGTACAATTGAAATGTATACTCTGAGGTTTGTATCTAGTGAGGTAACCAGGAACTCCAAAGACACAGTCTGATTGTAAACTTTCAATATCTCAGTTTAATATAATAATGACTACATCGGATTATTTAGGTAAGGTACTAATCCCTCTTAAGGCTCCCGAAATCAACCACAGTCAAATTAATAACATGAATCCTCAATAGCAATCCAATACTACAATGATAATCCACAACTCTAATCTCAGACAATCACACGTTGTTATATCTTCTATACACAGCCAGACAGCCTAGGGGTTTAATCTACCTTTACACAAAGATATTGCAATTAAAAAGATCCCTATAAACATTGCAGGCATTGTAGTACACCCATTCAAATCAATAAAAGAATATCTCTGTCCTTCTAGTTATCTAGTTAATCGAATAAGAAATTAATTTAACATGTTGGCAATGGCGGTAAAGATATGAATAAATTATTGATATTTCGTTGTGTGCGTATTCGTTATTCCTGACCGACTTTATTGTGTTTTTACTTATTTTTAGATAGGTCTTAATTATATTTGAATCGGTGAGTGACACAGTTGTCGACATTCAGAATTGTTAACGTGCGTGAGCGCAGTCACGAGGAAAGCTAGTTCGACAGAATCCAAAAACTCGTGAAGATTGTCGCTCAAACTCCTAAAGTTTATACAAGTAACCGAGCGATGAAGCATAGACGGATGAAGCCAGGTGTCATAACAATTTAGCACAGATTTGAATAATCTTTGAGGTAGGGCAAATTCGGTGGTCCCGTGGGCTTTCCCATTATATTTGGAGCCACCTGACTGGGGACTGCACCTCCACCTTACAGAAGATCGCAGTCAAATAACACTATGTACTTTGATGTAGTGTTGTGTTTCTGCGGTAAGCAAGGTTGCCAGTGCTCCACGAGGATACGCTGCGCTAGTAGTATAATGCTGCTAGCAAAGTGAATCCTAATCAACAACAGGGTTGGCACCGCGTTAGTGATGCCCCTGGTATTGCTAGCCGCTATATGTTATGGACTGCTTACCATCAGGTGGGCCGTATGCTTGTGTGCCTCCTTAGTGGTATGAAAAAAACAGTGATTTCCAATGACTTGAATTGATAACAACAACGGTAGGTATTTTTCAATTTGGTATGGACGTCAAATAATCAAATCATAATGAGACAGCGATAGAATAGATAGAAAAACATAATTACAATACGTTAATGACTATGATCTTGCAAATTATGTAGTGTTTTTTTGCTATCACAACTCGACAAGTCCACACCTACTGAGTTGATTTGGAATTAATCAAATACAGAGTTGACAAGTATGTTCTATTCTAATTAGGTTACATCAACACGTTCACTGGCTCGGCTCGCCGGTGAGACTTGAGCGACATCCCTTAAGGATGTAATAAATACTTTTTTGCATGTAATTAACTAGCCGTACCCACGGCTATGCCCGCAAGATTCCAGATAAAGATGCCTATGTCCTTCCACAGGTTATAATCTATCTCATTGCCAAATTTCATAACGATCCGTTCAGCCGCTAAGTCGTGAAAAGGTATCAAAGAAACAAATGAACAGAGTTACTTTCGAACTTATAATACTAGTTTGGATACGGTTGACTTGGAACGTATTTTTTATGAATCTGTTTCGTTTCTAAGCTTAACTTTTTCAGGTATATTTGCATTATAAAATTGTATCAGTGGTAGGAATACCATTTTAATTGTACCCACCCTAACACTGGAGTGAAATCTACGTCAGCGCGTCCCTAACTGAAAGTACTGCAAAAGTACCGGCCGCAGAGAACGTGTTAACAAACTTACGGGTTCTTTTATAGCCGTAGAATGAGATAAAAACTTTATTACATAAATTTACGTGGAATATCACTTGGGCAAATTATTTTAATTAATACCATGCAAATATAAGCAAGCATGGCCTCATCAATAGCTATGTCGGGGCGTGAACGAACGAATGGATATTTTTAGTTTTATCTGTATTAATTTTTAGGAAGCATTATTTACCGTTTTTTGGTAGGTATCGAAAGACGCAAGTTTTGCAGTGATAATAATAACTAATACTATGAAGACTGAAGAGGCAATTATTGGTCTTTCTGTTCTGCCTACCCGAAAGCCAGTGGCGCGCTGGGCGTGATATTAATGTATATATAACTTTCATTTGAATGTATGGGATATCTGGAACTACAGAAGCGTTATTCATATTTCTTTATATAATGTAAAGCTACACTCTCCATAGATAATATAAGCTACATATCCTACTAGCGACCCGCCCTGGCTTCGCACGGCCAGCGTTAGCCATATAAGTAAAAAAACTACAAAATACAAATTAAATATTCATATCATATTAAAGATTCCTATTGAATAACTCAATGTATTAAAAAACCGCATCAAAATCCGTTACGTAGTTTTAAAGATCTAAGCATACATAGGGACTATGTATGCGAATGTGAGTTGAAGAAGATGCCGTGGAAGGCCAAGGTCCAACTTTCTAGATCAAATTACCAAAGTACTCAATGATGGACAGGTAAAGAGTAAGTCAAGAGTGAATTGTCGCTCTACACTCTCTGCCTACCACGTATGGGACCTTGCGTGATGATATGTATCTATACATGATATTTTTACTCAAACGAAGTAGCAAGGAAAAACTAATAACTAATTTCAGATATTACTGGTCGGCCCTTAAGCTGATAAGAACAGCCGGGCTGGGAAGAAAACTAATTAGATCCTACATCTTATTTAGTGCCTGCACTTTAACATAGCAATACTATGAACTATAAAACTGAGTTAGATATTAAAAATAATAGCTAATAACTTTGGTCTCACGCAGAAAAGGTATGAACTTAAGTCTGCGTTAGGGTTGCCATCTGAACATTTAAACAGTTTAAGCTTTTAAAAGGTTGTCTGAGTTAGATATTGCTTTGGTTTCTGGGCCTTTGAGTATTGACTGCTGAACTTACTTAGGACTGGTGTAATTTGACAGCTTTATCATGCGACACATGGCGCTACAAAAGGATTTTATTTACCTAGGTACAAAATTTCATAGTAAAGATTGACATGGTATTTTATATTTGTTGGGATTTATTGGCCTAACCTTTTTCAGTAAGTATTGCATTTGGAAGAAGCAAAATAGGTGTGCAAAACCAAATACTATAATAAGCCCGAAAGGGTGTAAAGAAAAAAATCTATCCGGAAAAAGTCCCTTGTAAACAATTATTTCAGACAGTATGTAAGTGAAACTGAGGCCCTTTATTCTGCCTACCTAGTAAGGCCATACTGTGAGGGTTAACGACACCTGTCCTACATCCTCGGTGGCAGCCCTGCCCGGGTCAAGCAATGGTAATGTTAAAGGAGTGCATTGTTCTACGCGGCCGTTTGCCCCGACACGCGTTGTCGCTCACCGTGTGACTGCGGCCGCAAACCACACCATACATAAGTACATACATATCATCACGCCAAGTCCCTCACGGGGTAGGCAGAGCGTATAGAGCGACATTTTACTTAGGACTTGCATACATCTTTCGCTTCTTTAACATTTACATTCATCAATATTTTTTCCTGCCTACCGGTTCCGAGTACTCTAGCTTTGCATCGTTCGATGTTACTTATGTATGTATTTAATCGGTTTTATATGTTTCCCAAATGTATCTCTGCCAGCCCTGTAACAAGGGCTACTTTACTGCCGTAGGTCGAAGAATCTTAGGTGTTCTTGGGTATGGGTATATATGTATTATAATTATTATGTAGGGACGTCGTCATTATTTTTCTCTACAATTTTACCAGCTTTCTCTGTGTTAATTTCCTTTCGAGCCATATCATAATTTTCACAGTCCAGCTATCTTTTCCTTAGCTTCAACTCGGAAGATATTACATTTAAAATTATTGTTAGAAATAAGTTTACGTTCATTTTGTACTTAATTATGCGGCTTACAGCTGTTTTCACACATATTGGGTTTTACGAAATATTGTATAACTTGTAACATTTCTTACGACTTCGTATAGAGAGTTAGCAGTAGCGAATTGTTGGTCAATAAACATCGAATAGAGTATAAACATACCAATGGTGATTAATAAGCTTTCTAACAGTATCATAACGAGACCTGCTAAGCCAAGGTCATCATTCACGTGTTGCCGACCTCTCTTTATGCACCCTTCTTAAAGAACCCCAAGATCTACCTTGGGAAACCGAAGCGGAAAGCGTCCGCGGAAGGAATAATCATTCCTTTGAAACTCCAGACAATTTTGGTTCACTTTCGAGACCATTTTGATTCAAGATTAGCGTCATACCATACGCTGATATCCTATCATACGCGTGCCTGCATAAGTAAGTAAGTGCCTAAGCAAAAATTAAACTAAAGAAAAGTCGTAATTTAAATCAATACAAAATTGTTTCTCGTAGACTTAAATTGCTGGGTCCTAGAGGAACGAATCTCAGTGACTTTGCAGCATGGACAGAACCCTAAGAATTTGCAGGTCTTGGGAAAAGACATAATGTATTATACAAACAGTACACACTAGGTACCTGGAAGAAATAATAGTTATCTATATATTTTTATTATCTGGAAGAGTAAGCAATTCCAAACTCTACAAAGCGATTTGTACCTGTCTACCCATGTCTCCACTAGTTCCTAGAAATTCATTCTTGTTTCGTTAAATAATTCACGGGTTTCAATCACAGTCAAAACTGACAACAGTACCTACTTATATATTATATAGTACTTATATGTACAGTAGATGTCCATTAAAACGATAGAATCAATCAAAAAAAGTTTAGTAATGTTACGCTAATGATAAAGTTTTACAATATCATAGTATCAATAAGTAGTTAGTTTTTTTAAAGGTTACCCATGTCTCAGAGTAGATCATATGCTACGTACAACCCATATGTAAAATTCTTGTCTATAAAACTTAATAATAATTACTTGTTCCGATGCATATATGCTATCACAGGGACATCCTAGAGCATCACAACATGTTTTTAAAAATTTTGGCTTTTAAAACTGGTGCCGAGTCATTGAAAAATTAAAATTTCTGGGATGGGCTTATTTGTTTTATTGAAAAATACCATAAGCAACTCATCCAGACTACGATATTTATTCCTTATTCCTTCCTTTATTCCTCTAAGGTAACCAACCGTTCCTGTGCCAGGCCAGCATATTGGCGCTTACAAAAAGTCAATCCTAATATTAAATACTTATAAGTACCTCATCTTCAATATTGATCATAATTTACAAGTGTTATTTTCTAATAGACAGAAAGCTACCTACAGAACCATTACACGAATCATTGGTTTTAATAATGATAAAAATCTTGCATCAAATACCTACATGCTTTCATTTATTTATTTATTTATTTATTTATGTTACACAAACAGATTGAGATCAATTGAAATTACATAAACACGAAGATAAACTATATAGGAACTGGATAACAATCCAAATAATGCGTAAACAGCTTGACTCATACATATTATAAAGACACTATATGGGTAAACAATAAAATGAGAACATAGCTAAAATAACATTATTTAGGAAATTAAATACATTTGATAAAAATACAAACTAAAAAAAAAAAAACAATAGTGAAATACAAACTATAAACTAACACTAAAACTTGTGGAGGTTATCTCGGCACCATGTAATTAGAACAGAAAGCTTATTATTAAATATATCAATACTGTTGTCCTTGATTGCAATTTCATTATACTGCCGGCACATTCTTACTAACGGATTGTAATATGATGTGTTGTTATTGTACGTTTTTAAGAGAAACGTCCTGGGAGCTCTGGTTCTATAACAGGTATTAATGTTGATGGAGGATAAAAGAGATGGACAGTCTATTTTTGAGTTAATTATTTTATGTAAATATAATAGGTCAATCTTTTTTCGGCGGGTGGCAAGAGCTGTTACTTTAAAAGCGGCCAAACGATCACTATAACAAGAAAACTGCCTTCCGTGCTTAAAACGATAAGACAGAATTTTGAGGCATTTGTTCTGAACATTTTCTATGGAGTTGATGTGTATAGAGTAGAATGGCGACCAAATCGGGCATGCATATTCCAATATGCTTCTAATGAGTGCATTAAATAGGTGTAGCATACTTTGAGGCTTTTTAAAGTTTTTTGTAGACCTGGCAATGAACCCAAGCAGTTTATTTCCTCTGTTGCTAATGTACTCATAATGTGACCTGAATGTTAACTGTTCATCAAATAATATCCCCAGATCTTTAGCTATGGGTCTGCGATCTAATGTCTGGTGTGATATTGCATAGTCATACAAAATTTTGGTATGTTTTTTGGTGAATGATATTACAAAACATTTACTTACATTTAGTTGCATTCTGTTAACGTGACACCAGTTTGAAATAACATTAAGATCATTTTGCAGTGCAATGCAATCGCCTGGTTCTTTAATTATCCTAAAAATTTTTAAATCATCTGCATATAGAAGCTTTGGACTAGAAATTTGGTCGATCAGATCATTAATAAAAACTATAAACAGAAGTGGACCTAAATGTGATCCCTGCGGAACACCGGATAACACAGAAACAGGTAAAGAAGTGCAGCCACCAATAGCAACTAATTGACTTCTATTGCTGAGATACGAGCAGATCCACCTATAGAGATTACCATGTATACCCAATGAAAAGACTTTTTTACACAAAATCCCATGGTCAACTTTGTCAAACGCCTTTCTAAAATCGGTGTAAATAGAGTCAACTTGACCAGCTGCGGCAAAAGAGTTACACAAAAAGTTTTTATAGACAAGGAGATTGCTTACAGTTGATCTGTTCTCAACGAAACCATGTTGATGTTCAGAGATACATGGTTTGAAATGATTAAATAAGTATTTGTATATCAATGACTCAAATATTTTAGCAATACACGACAAAATACTAATAGGTCTATAGTTATCACAAAGGTACTTGTCACCACATTTAAAGATGGGTACAATATGAGCAGTCTTCCATACAGACGGAAAAAATCCAGCCTTGAGAGATTTGTTGAATAACATTGTTAAAGGAACACAAAGTTCGCTTCCACATGTTTGGATGAAAGAAGGTGGAATATTATCAGGGCCAGAACCCTTGTTCGGGTCTAGGTCCTTAATAACTGTCAAAACGTCAGCTTCAGTAATTATTATGTTACTCAGTATACTGTGATTGAGCTCAGGCATAGGATTAACTTCTGGCTCGTGACCTGTATCTGATGAGTCATATGAAGCTCCAAAAAAATTTGAAAATAGTTCACAGATACCTTGGGGGTCACTAGATGTACGGCCACAGTAATTCATAGTTTGCGGAAGCGAACTCCTGCCCTTCTTATTTTTTATGTATCGCCAAAATGATTTGATATTGTTATTCAATGAGTTTTCAACCGAGCTGATAAATGAGTTATAGCAACTGTCAATTAAGGTTTTACTCCTTTTGCGAAGCATTGAAAATGTATCGTAATCACGTGGATTATGAAACTTCTTATAACGTCGGTGGTATTTGTTTTTCTCTTTTATGCATTGTATTAAAGCAGGGCTATACCAATAGGGATAATTATGTGCAGAGGTTTTCCGCATTGGAGTATGTTTTATGATAATACTATTCAGAGTTTTGTAAAAGTTATCAACACAAGTATCAAGACACGGCGCGGAGAGAATACTATGCCAATCAATACTGCGCAACTCAGACTTAATTTTGGTAAAATCGCACTTATTAAAGTTAGGCCTTTCGGTTTGATGTCGACACGCTTCAGCATCTATATGGAGTGACACGTCTATAGCGATAGGTGGGTGATGAGAATCAACTCGAGCCAGTGATTCTGTACCATACACTGTGATACTTTGTGACGTGGAAAAAACCAAATCAAGAAAACGGTTATTTGAATTTGGAATGTTATTAAATTGAGAAAGATTGCAGACTGATATTGTTTCCATAAGTAATTGAGATTTCCTATCTAGCGCATTAGAGGGTAAAAGAAAATTGGAAGAGCCACTCCGTGTCCACGTTAAATGTGTGTTAAAATCACCAATAAGTAAGAACAAATCATATTCATTAGAATTTAAGATAATCCTCTGACAGTTTTCGTAAAAGGAACATATTTTTTCTAAAGGTAGGTCAGGAGGTAAATAGCAGACACATATATTCAAGTTATATTGTCTATTGACGGACGGTAAGGTTACCCAGATATCCTCCACAGTGCTCTCCCAATCTGTCCGACGTGTTAAATTAAGATGTTTTTTTGCAGCAATCAGTACTCCACCACCTTCGGATTTAGTAATAGAAGTTTGATATCGGTCTCTACGATAAATATTGTAACGCTCGTCCAGTACTTCCCCATCAAACACACCCTGGTTTAAATTTGTTTCAGTCAGACAGATTAAGTCATAATTAGAACTAAGTGCACCACAATAAACATCATTCAATTTTGATCTTATTCTATTAACATTCTGATAGAAAACTACTACCATAATTAATGACAAATTAGCCAAACAAAAAACAAACGAGACCACAATTATTCCTTTGGCTAGACTGTTCGCCGCTTCAGATCATCCAAGCTGCTTTCGGTTTTTATATGTATAGCGTTGCTCTTGTCATCTTTGCGAATATAGACTCGCCCATACTTTACCCAAACATATGTAAAACCATTTTCACGTGCAAAAGTCCGAGAGGCGGCGTGCAGTTTTTTACACTCTGGGGATAAGTGTTCAGCTACATAAATTCTGCGGCTCTCTCCTTCAAATCCGATGTGCCTTGAATTCAGTTGGTCAGACTTATGCGACTTGTTGAAACGGTGCACGGCAGAGATGATCGTATCGCGAAGACGGGGCGAACTAAGCGTGACAAGTATATTTCTTGGTCTATTCGAATTAGGGTCAATTTTAGCAACTCTTCGGCAGTGACGAATCTCGGTGTCTAAAATAGGTGCGGCAATATGATTGCAGAGATTTTTGAAAATCCGTAATAAGTCTTCACTTCGGCTCTCTGGTACAGCCTGAAGTTCAATATTGTGGTCACGGGATATTTTTTCAATAGTTGTCAAACGTCCATTTAGCTTCTGTAGTTCAGCTTGGATGTATAACCGCTCTGCCTCCATACTTTTTATCCTGTCGTCCCTAACAGCTATTTGGTTCTTTAGGTCGTTTTGCTCCGCAATTATAAAGTCGGTAGTTGCAGTAAATTCCTGCTTTAGTGTATTCAAAGTGGAGCTCAGCTCAGCCTGAATCATAGATTTCACATCTTCTTTAAGAGCTTGTCGCAAATTCATCATAATTGTTGAAGAAGAAGCTAGCTTGATGTCTAAAAGCTTGCTCATACTCTCAATGGATAAAGAAGATGCAGCGGGGCTATCTACAGGCGCCGGGTTTAGGCCAATCGATGAGATGGAGCACTCTGCCGCTGATGTCGTACCGGACTTAGGCCGAACAGGTGTATTTTCGTTGACCTTTCTGCGGGTTATGTTTTGACATGAAGGACATTTTACTGATGCCAGGAAACTTTTACTAAGCGTAGGCACATCCGCTGAGTTGATGTTAAGACATTCATAGCAATAAGCAGATTTACATGCGTCGCATTTAACATAGTTTGTGCCATCAAAGCAGACCAGACAGCCGCAACACTTCATTTTACAAAGCAACAAACAATTACAAACCAATGATTCAGATGGGTTACTGCTAGCGACCTCTTGCAGTTTCAATGCAAAATTCTATCGGACTTAGTTATAGTACTTTTTCTACTTTGACTCCCATGCAGGTAATGCCCTCTATTAGTGAGTAGTAAACTGGTGATCTAGTATTGATGAGTATCATAAAGCGGCACACAGATGTCGTTGGCGTCTGTTGCAGAATAGCAAAGAAAGTGGCGACACCTTTGGCATATAGTACGCAAGTGTGATTCCGCTATTCGACACCAGCTGCACTGTATGTATGATTTTGAATAACAACAGTCACTAGTTTTAAAAATTACGATAAATAATGCACTGTCTGATATTATTTATAACACTGACTATTGCATATACCAGCAATAATTAATCACATCACTCAAGGAACGAAATAATGCAGAATAACAACTCCATTGCTGCTATTCCAACAAATATTTTTGAATGAAGAATTAAACCAATCCACTGAATAGTCACTTGAGATAACACTCGCACTACTGCTTCTCAGTTCAACAATCACTTTAAACTGATTAGGTCTTTAAAATGTGTGTGTTTACTATTTTAATTCGATTATTGCTTGAAGAGCTAAAACGGTATAGTGTTTACTTTACAGCGCCATCTAGCGAAAAAAGTAGCTTAGTAGTAGCTTTCAATTTAATGAGTACTTTGATCACAAAGTATTTCACTTAACTTACTCATACATATGTATTATATTTTATGTCATTATGTAGACCTCAACAAAAAGTCTGGCAAAAAATCTAGGTAAGTAACAAAAAGATACTTGTTTCTGTAAGTAGGTACGTACCTATAAATTTAATTTGAATAGGTATCCAAGAGTCCCGCGACTGACTTGTGGCTATGACTCACGCATCGCGAACTCGGCTTTCAAAAGCTTGTTAGTACTTGTACGGATGTGGTTTCTACAGCTGTATAACTAATTATTTAATAAGGATAACCTACTTTGCAACTGTTATCTTAAATAGTAGGAAGGTTCACCTCTATAGTATAGGCTAGATCATAGATAATCATCATAGATAGCTAGATCATCCATTTGTTGGTTTTGTTGCAGATATTTGGAAACTTAAAACATTGAATATCAAACATGTCATAATGTGAATACGTAATGTAATTTGAAAAGAAAATTCATGTAATTATTATTTTTATTTTATTATTTTACAAGTCATTGAAGTTCGAATCACAAAGTTATTTTAGTTGCGTGTTCTGCCATCTGTTGGTATGACAAACAAATTCTTAAATACAGTAAGCGCCATCTACCGTGTGTCCGTCTTTCAATCTGTTCACTGCGCTTACCACTTAGTAACAATGTGTGGCGCTAACAATAAAAATAATTGAAGCGCTAGTAGTGCAAATTGGTGTGAACTGTTATTAAAAACGAAAGCTACTTTTTTAGTAGGAAATCGCATATTAATAACGGATAAAGGCAAAATCTAAAATTTTAATTGCATTTTTTTGTGCATTTAATGTGCTTTAATTTTAAGACTTGTAACATTTTTGTTTAATTGTCAATTCGAAAATGACATTTGAACATCGGTTCCGGTTTGTGTAGTGTGTTTTGTCTTCTTTCAGTTCAGTTCAGTTCAGTTGTCAAAAGTTTTTATCGTGAGTGGTGAACGGTACGCACAGTGTTCTTCAGCAACGTTTAAATTTAATACGATTAAATGATATAAACAAAGTTTATCGACTTTATTTTCGAGACACTGTACTTACGATTGGCTGTCAGCGTACCATAATGAAACAGGTCCCATATAAATAAATATCGTATTCCATCACAACGCGTGAAACAATCGTCTAATCTAGTGACAATGGTGAAAGATGGACGTAAATATCAGTCGGTGTCCATCTAATACATCGTAGACTTTATGTGAAATGTGATTTTGCCGTTATAAAATAAAAAGGATTCAAAACTTTGTGTAAGTATGTTCATTAGCCCAGTATTGTTATTTGCGATAATTTATTGGACCACCTTTCTAAAAGCGAATTCATGATACCGACCTCTTTAAATTTAGAACAGTAGCAACCAGTACTTTTTAAAATTAAAAAATATTACTAAGGTATCGTAAACATGCGTTTTTTTATCTTATGTAATATCGATACATTGTTATCAGTGTTACCCCTGATTAAATATTCGGCATATTTACAAGACTGGATTACAGCAGTATTTCTTAAAATTGATTATTCACTGTTGAATAATACAATAACAAGCTTAGTTTACAATTTAGATGTTATTACATTGATGCCTTGATATAATGCTTTCTTAATCTCTGTCTGATCTTTAAAAATTAATCTTACATTGGTTTGAAAACATTGTAATGCTAAAATATGCATAATGTTCAAAATAAACTTAATTTACAAGAAATGAGGGCAGTATATACTACATTATTGCATAGGTTTTTATTGTTTTGATTTTAAATAACATTACTAAGGTACCTATCATTTCACAGGTAAAGTAGGTACATATTATATTATCTTCCATTGCAGACAAAATTTACAAACAGAATTAAAATAAAACATATCTGGCAGACAAATGCACAGCAACATTTTGAATGCAGTGTGTCCAGTATCACTAATATTAAACAAAGACACTTCCCGCTGACTGTCTGTCTTTATGTAAGCTTAGATCTTTAAAACTGCATAAAAAAATGTATGCAGTTTTTTTTTAAGAATTAGATTGATTCAAGAAGACGGTTTTTATATATTATTCATTTAGGTTTTTTTTAAACCTTGCAAAGCTGGAGCAGGTCGATAGTGAATGAAAAATTACAATGCTCAGCATTTCTTGAACCTTATAGAAAGTTGGTTTAGGTATAAGTAGATAATATTTGACCTCTGTAAATCTGCTGTTTAGGAATTATGTATATGGAATGAATATAGGGTTACGAGTATACTTAAAGTTATGTAAATATTATCATTATCTCATCATCCCACTTATAATTTATCTCATCATCATGACCAAAAAATTTAAGTAAACAATGATGTAGAGCAACGTCATTCAAAGTGACACTGTTTAATTAGCTTTATCAATTTATTCCAGTTTACACATTAAATACAATTTTAAGCTTGAAACTTATTTGTTTTATCAGTAGGTAGCACATGTACTATATTTATATTTATTTTGATTAAACTCACTGAAATATAATTGTATAGAATACACATGCCCAAATGGTTACCAAAGGGTTAGGCAGGTAGGTCCCAATGTGACAAATTCAAATATGGACATCTACTATATCTCGGGTTGGTAACAGAGAAATAAAAATTGAACACAAAATACTTTTATGCCTATTTCCAATTTCAATAAAATTCTACTTGAAAAGAGAATGCAAACATAGCATAATAGCCAAGAAACACATGAATGGAAAGTGATTGTAGACAACAATTGAATTAATGTTTGTTTGTTCAGGTGGACACAGCCATGGCCAGCGATGAGTCCAGCGTTCGTGTTGCAGTCAGGTCTGTATTGCATTGTATTTCTTAAACAATTTAATAGATAATTTATTTTTATGAAAGATGGGGTCTAACAAGAATTCTACAAATAATTATACTCTGATGGTTCCGTGATTAATGTTTCCAAAGCTCCTCACCATTATATTGAGTTGCTGACCAGCGGCAGCTCTAGGGTAGAGCGAGAGGTACAGGGCAGTTTTATCAAATTCTGATCAGCCATTTTAGAATGGTCGTACACGTACCTACTCTAAATATGTCAGTAAATCTATGAATGATCATAATTAGCAAATAAAAACTCGGAATATTCGTCGCTCATCTAAGAACAAACAATAAATATCTCTCAAGCACCCATTGTTTTGCTTTAACGTAGTTGGTTATTAGCACCCAAGACGTGCATCAACAAACAATAGTTGTCACAGGTGTTGTACAGCGTTTTGCATTGATTCGTGTGTCACATTCATACATGGAAGAAATTTCCAGGGCGAGCCTTATCCTTAAATGTAGTAGACTCAGCTAGCCTACCTAAGGCTTGCTGCCCTTCATCATAAATCGAACATAGTTTTTGTGTAAACACTGAATTATCTTATATCAAAGACTACATTTTGTAAATAACGCAGCCCCTTGACCTACATAGAAACGTTTTCATCACGTGACTAGGCGTCATCAAGTGTCAATCCCAAAATCACCGAATCCATATTACCTTTACATTTGCAATTCCTATGCTTTGTGCAACTGGAATTTGTTTGGCCTAACTAACAATAATAATCAGCTCGAATTGCAAGGTGGATATTATGCATTTATTACTTAAATAAATAGGTACATATCTTTTGAATAACCATACAGTGTGCTACAGCCGCGGTGTCCGCAGGAGCATGCGTGACAGCTAATTTATAACCCCATAGCAGCACTAGGTAAATATTCTTTTTTAAATAATTTAGGGCAACGCCTTCGGAAATTTAACCTAAAGCTATGCCTTCGGAAACCCGGTAATTTTATAATTTATATTCATCCATCTCCTATGTCTCAGGATTAATTAATGTCGTGTTCAAACAAAGCTTATGTCGGCATTACAGACACGACAATTACAATTAATCAAATGAAATCCATTTAATTGCTAATTAGTTGATTAGTTTAATTTTCAAATTAAATGACTGGGTTTCCTGACATTGAAACTATATAGAAGGTATTGCATGATTATTCATGATAGCATGCACGGAATTCTATTCCGTATCTCTGCTTAGTGAAGAGAATTATAGGGGAGAAAATTATAAGATTAAATGGCAATCCAATTAAACTATCGTAGACTCTAGTAGTATTTAAGTTATTACACTGTGAACAAGCTACTGTCGGTAGTTATTACTAATACTCGTACGTAACTCACCTCCAGTAACCAGTTAGGACTATATTGTGGACAATTGATTTTTTTACTATCAGCGAACTAAAGAAAGTTCTAAGAAGGCAGGGCGATCTGGGATTTCCCGTGGGTTTTCTCATTTTAAATTGGCCGACCGACTGGGGACTGTATCTCCACCTTACAGAAGATCGCAGTGAAATAACACTACTTGATGTAGTGTTGTGTGTCTGCGGTAAGTAAGGTTGCCAGTGCTCCACGAGGATACGCTGGGCTAGTAGTAATGCTGCTAGCACAGTGAGTCCTCATCAACAACATGGTTGGCACCCCGTTAGTGATATCCCTGGTATTGCTAGCGGCTATAGGCTACGGTGACTGCTTACCATCAGGTATGCTTGTGTGCCACCACAGTGGTATACAAAGAAAATGGTAGGTTATGTTTCTTCCGTGTGTACATATTTATACACAGTCCCGCCTGTTTCCCTTTGAAGTGGGCTTAGATTATATGGTACTGTCGCCTCTTGCTAATCTCGCCACGGTCTTGACTCCGCTTTCATACCTTCCATCGACAAGCCCACGCATGCATTTCATATGACTTGCCACTTGGGGACACGGGCCTTTGAACACGTCTCTATAATTTTCGTCAACTAACATACTGTTAGCATTTCTTACATACATTTGTGCCTGTTTTGTTTTCCTTTACATTATATTTTTGTTATAGGAAATTTATATACACGTCACACACGTCGTAAATCAATACGTTTGAATTTATTTTGCTGTAACAGAGCTCAATTGATAAGGTGCATATCATGTAAATATTCAGTTCCATATTCGATCATGTCCCTAATGCTCTTGAGAAATAAAATGATTATACCACGCGTATATGCTTCGACACATAAAACCAATTTATGTATCATGCTTTTGCTGCGTTATACACAAAGAAAAAGTTTGCGCTAAATATCTCAATTCTAAACCAATTGAATTGCGTTGCATAGAACACATTTCAATTATTATCTAAGCGAATGGAAATCGCTTCGATTATACTGATGTCCGATTCTATTAGTCTCACTGGCAATAAAACCTGTATGTGCATGGTTCTAAGCAATTACATTATAGTGACGCAAGTCTCGATGCCTCAATGGCACTTTGGATACCTTGGTGGCGGAATACCAATCTTTTCATAACTTTTTGTGCGTATTACTTGTATACGAACTTTTTCTTAATAGCTTTTGCCCGCGATTTTCGATCTGTATTTTTTTAAATCCTGGGAGAACGAATATCATCTTTATGTCTTAAGCATAAACCATTATATTTCGATGTTGAGAACTTTTTGTTTTTCTGAGATAACAAGTACCCTATGTTGGACTTCAGGTCTTCCTATGTGTCAACAAACAAACAAATAAATATCCATACTGTAATATTTATTATATTCGTAGCCTCGTAGGATATTACGTACGACGGCATTGATTAATCTTAGAAGCGTATTTTTATACTTCTGTTTGTGATTAATCACATACTTTAAGATATTTAAACATTAACCGTATATCCATATCACATATGTAGCTACCGTTGAAGGCAAGATTCATCACGTGACGTAGCATAACACATAAAGTAACATCAAAGACGTGGCGGGAACACATTTGCGTCATCAAAGTTCAAAGCAGAATAATTGCTTCGTTATCTCAACACATCCCACCCCACATCAATTATTATTTGTGATTTTATTTAGTCACTATTAAGTGAAAAAACTAAAATATTTGGATTACCAAATGATTTTGTCTTTTTATATGGCTACTAGCGGCCCGACCCGGCTTCGCACGGGTAGACATTAGTTTCGGAGCATAGACATTTATCAAATATTTTGTCTACCCGAGCGAAGCCGGGGCGGGCAGCTAGTATAATATACAACCTATGTTACTCAGTGATAATGTAGCTTTTTAACGGTGAAAGAATCTTTGAATTCGGTCCAGTAGTTTCGGAGCCTATAGACATTTACCAAATATTTTTTTCTACCCGAGCGAAGCCGGGGCGGACAGCTAGTATAATATATAGCCTATGTTACTCAGTGATAATGTAGCTTTCTAACGATGATAGAATTTTTGAAATCGGTCCAGTAGTTTCGGAGCCTATTCAATACAAACCCACAAAAATACAAATCTTTCCTCTTTATAATATTAGTGTAGATGTAGATAGGTACCTGTATTATTTTAAGAATATTGAAGTACTACATTGAAGGTTTTGTTTTTTTAAATAAAAAAAATTACATATAGTATTTCATATAAATAAAAATATGAACCTTTAACACCTATACTTGTACGTAGTATATTATCTACTCAGAGCATATACCTTGAATGTACTTTCGACTGTTCGAAAATTACGCCATGAAAAATGCAATCCTATAAGACTGCAAAAACCTTCTTTATTATATTAATAAATTAGTATTCTTAGTAGAATTAATTAGGTATTTGAATAGAACTCTGTGTCGTTTAAAACTACGTTAGTATGATGTAAGTATTTGTACCTAATAGTAAATGCAATATGTGTACATATCCGCAATCTAAGCCGTGCCGTGACAGATCTTCGACAATGCCCGCCGAGGACGCGACCTATCCTCACTCCGAGATGACAATCACACCGTTGCCTAACAGAGACCCCCTCACACATGATACATTCTGAATTTCAAACGCATTTGCAATTCACTTAGTAAATCGTACAAGGATATTTTTCTATGTCTTCTCTTCTGTAATCGTTTCTCGTAGAGTTGCCAAATATTATCTCGCTTAGGTTCTAAATTTGGCGTGAATTTACATCTCGTAAGGACCTCGATTCAATCCTTATACTATCAAGTTTGAATGGCTTAATTTTTTAGTTTTCCTATTGCAATATGTTTGTCCAATTCTACTTTAACTGTTAATTTAAATTGCCAAATATTATGACCAAATAGAATGGTCGGACCGAATGTAGAGAAGTGCTAACTCTAAATAAGCAATAAAATAACACCTGTTACATAAATATTGTAAGCATAAGCTCACGACACTTGACCAGTGTTACACAATTAACATTGCTTTGTCAACATTAATGACCAATCGCAAAATTATGAACGATGTCAATTGTATTAGCTGATGCGAGTGTTTCGTTAGTATCATTATTTTCATTGCGCGTTCGAGTGTTTTTTGTCATAATCGCGTGCGGTTGTTTTACATTTGTGTAGATATACATTCTTCTTCATTCTCAAATGTATATTCTGTTAATTTCCTACACTTAAAATTGGATGTGTTCAGAAGATCTTAGCTAGATACAGAATTTGTTCTGATTCAGGTATTTTTGAGGGATTAATTAGTTGATCGTATGTGATTGACAATGGAGCAAATTTTCTTGTTCACCTGTCTGAACTAAAACGTAACTAACGGACTGAATTTGATTTGACAGCACTAAATCTTCATTTGACAGTACTAATATTAAGTTAAGTTTAATTAAGAGTAATGCGTGACAAGATATATCTCTAGTTTACTTTAACTATATGCATTATTTTAATTTATTATGGTTTGTAAGATAAAAAAAAGATAAATCCATCTAAAGCGTTTCATCGCGATGATCTTCTGCCAGTAGCTATTTAAATAGGGATTTTGACAATGTTCCCGATTATTCGATATCATAGCGTGTAGACATAACGGTGTGACAGCCGTTCAATAAACAACTTGCAGACTATTTTATTACTCTGTGAATAGACGCTGCAGGTTACAATCATTAAATTCTCGTGTCATGCGTTTCGTCGGTACCACTGTCACTCGTCACAGAAGGTTTTTATCTCGTTTCTATTGTCTGGAAGCGATTTATAGTGGAACGACCCAAGTGGTGTCTCTGTGTGAATCACCGCTTATTTAATATTTATTATTACATATATTGAGTGAGTAATGGCCAATTATTAAACAATAACGTACGATTATGATTGGATCCGTAATTTATGAATACATAACATACCATCTTATATTTAATTATTGGACAGTACAGTCTTTACTTAAGTAAAGTTTCTCTGGATGTTCACGACGAGCGACCTTGACTGAACTTAAGTTACCTACCTCATTTGTGGTTTTATTTACTCACTTGTCGCCTTCAAAACGGTTTGATATCAAACCGTCTTGACGATGATCATAAATTATCATAGAAAAGTTTAGATCTGATATGACCCGCCTAGGGAGGACGTTCGTCACAACGGCATGCACCCCCTAAGCTTATGTTTAATCAGGGAATCGCTGCAGAATGCAAAACTTTGTTAAGTTTTCGGATAGTAAGTTCACTAGTAAAAATTGGTAAACTTTACCATAAAACTGAAATGTAAGTTGATTGTGATGTGAATGATGTTCAGAAGGTGTCCGGTTTTGATTCAGTTCCAGTCACTTGATACTGTTTAAGATTAGATCCTCAGTGACCGCGATACGCATTGAGATAAAAGGAGCTCCGCTCGGTTGAGCAAATATTAATTACCGGTACTTATGCTTTGTGATATCATGACTCATTCAGTACACCAAATTAGGCTGAAGCATGCGGTTTTACTACATACACCTGCTTTACACAAGGCAAAGATATTGCTGATAGGATCATTGATTGGTCCGAAGCCGCTTATTGTAATTAAAAAGTGGGTGAACTACTAGATGTACCTTAGTTACATGTCAGTGTCCTAGAAAACTTTGATGAATTTTACAGTTCCAAAATTACTGCCAACTGAATCAATATCTTGTGGGTTATTTTATTTGTGTTCTTGTGAGAAATGTGTCATAGTTGGTATTGATTTTAGTATTACAAGTTGTAGGTCATGTCCTCTATTTGCCTAGATGTAAATAAATAATTACAATCGATTGATCCAGACTGTCTTTGAACTTTTCACCCACGTCTCGCTGAGATATATTAATATTCATAGAAGCTATTAACAGTCCTTCGTAATTTGGTAATTTATGTGTACACTGTGTAATGATTAATATACAGAAGGCATATCCGTCAATTGTTCCGCGGGCCGCGTGTTGCTACAATGATCTATCTGACATGTTTATAGTTTTTCCGGCGCTTGCATCTCTATCGAAACAACTGTGCAGCTCAAAATAAACAGATTGAGTGCTATTGCTTTAAAATACAGCTTAAATTTAAATGAAATTATTTTCCTTATGGAAAAGAATTTCATTAAAATTTATGATTATAACGTTAATGACATGCCAAGTGTAATTGTGCATTCAGTCAAAGATTCAGTCCGCGTTCCTCAATTCTGTTGGAAACGTTAATAAGTGTAATTTAAAAAAAAAAAAAAATTAAATGAATGCAGAAAGTTCAACGGTTCCGTAATTAAATCTAAATATATTTTTTACAAATAAGTGTAAAAATCTTTTGAAACGTTTCTGCAGTCGAAGTCTTAAAAGTGGCTGTAATTACCAGCAACCAGTTTTATTATGAAGCGGAAGAACTTTATTCGTAGCTGTCAGGTATTCCATAATATGTTGACATTATAGTTTAGCGGTGCGGTGCATTTTGAACGGACTAATGTAATTCAAAGGTCGCTGTTTTCTACGCCTGCCCACACCAGCCGCAGCAGGTGGGCGAGCGTGGCAAAATATTTGAGCTCAGCCCACGCCTGTTCTACATTGCCTTATGTAGCTTGCAGATATGCAAATACAACCGAAAACGTTCGATCACCAAGTCATGAAACCAATTATTCAACGTACGTCTTACCATGCCATTCATGTTTTTGGCAATTTACTTGGAAAGGAATACCTCCAAAAAGCGTAGGTTCATTGAAATCATGAATCAAAATGTACCTTGAGTTGAATCGAAACAAGGTTAATTATAAAAAGACCCACACAATCGACAATGGCACAAAGGAACACCTCTTCTACCCGATTGACACATTCGCGGTAATATCCGCCTTTTATTGACATCATTTATATTCCTTTAGCTGTCGGTTATGTAGCTAATAGCGAAATGACGAGTAATTTTTCTAGCTTATGTACGAGACGTTTTGTTAGGCCACAAAAGACACGACGCACTATCACGAGTCACGATGGTACTTCCAAATTGGCACTACCAGTCTTCTATAATCCACAATGTGCAGGAATATCTATAGTCTTTCTAGACAATAAATGCACACACGACATCAGTTAGCTAGCCACCGTCGGCATCGTGATGCTATTGTAACTTTGTTATCTGTTCACATTGTCTTCTTTCCTTTCTAGGACCTGTTGCGTCAATAGTAGAAGTACGTAATGCTAGTACCAATTTGTTACCATGCCATAGTTGACATAAGATCAGTAGGTATCCAGAAATCCAGTTCTGTCAGCAAAGTTTGAAAGTAATTGGACAGAAATTCCGTCCAACCATTTAAAAAGAGAGGTAGGGCGAATTGGGATCTCCCGGGGTTTTCCCATGAACATTGGAGTCGCCCTACTGGGGACTGTACCTCCACCTTACAGAAGACCGTAGTGAAATAACAGTTAGGTTGCCAGTGCTCCACGCGGATATGATGGGCTAGTATTAGTGCTGCTAGCACAGCGACTCCTCATCAACAACAGGGTTGACAACTCGTTAGTGATATCCCTGGTATTGCTAGCAGCTATAGGCTACGGTGACCGCTTTCCATCAGTTGGGCCGTATGGTTGTGTGCCAACTTAGTGGTATAAAAAAATCCAAACACGAAAATACAGCAGCAACAAAAGCCGGTGCTTCCAAGTCTTTTAACCTAGTTCTAAATGTGCAGGGCATCTACCATACAAACACTATAAACAGTATTCCTATCTCCATAGGAACATAATATAGCTTCAGCGACAGCGTTTGTATTGCTTTAATAACTAAAATTATATCAGGAAATTAGTCATCCGACCGTAAACTAGGTCTTGACAGTATACCCGCAGGAATAGTAGAGTGTCGTCATTACTTGCGATTGATGTATTTCTGTACACGGCCAGAGTGATTGCCGCCTGAGCAAGCCCGTCATTTAGGTTGCCGTTGAAAATTGCACTGGGTAAAGACTGTTGTGAAGGAGCGTGCAAAACAGACGAGCTGCAACTATCGATGGTATTTAATTCAATTTTGAATGCATTTCGGAAAAGTGACGCTTATGTTATGCATTTCTTTAAACAATCTTTACGCAAGAAGTCACAACATGCTATTGCAAAATTACAGTTAAAATGTATTGATTTTAGCCATTGGATGGTATCCTTATTATGTTTTATATGTATCAAAAGCAAACCAGTGAGTTGACGTTAAGTGTATACTGGCACGGCTAAACTGTTTCGAACAAATCCAGTTACCATGTTCCACGCATACTAAAGTCTGAAACGCCGTAACGTAAATTTCAAGTGGCCTCTGATTTTGACGACGCTTCACACAGATACGTGGGTCTTCCGTATTCGTCAAACTTTTAATATCGCTCAATATTCAGTCTTTAGGCAGTTGACTAGCAGTCGAAGTGTTGCCCGTCTGTAGCCGTATAAGTTGTTGCGTGCACGGTTGCCTGTCCGTTGCCACTCCATTCGTCTGCTCGCGTGCCCTATTGTGTAATGGAACACGGGTACAATAGCCCCTAGACTTCATACACACATATTTATTTACATAAGCGTATGTAAATTTACATTGTCGTTAAACAAGATTCGCGGAGGATGAATACTGCATACTGACTTCTATTTTAGATTCTCATTTGTTCACATTGTACTGAATTATAAATTGGGTGATATACTCCAATATGCCGCCTATCCATTGTGGTGTTTCCTTGAAACAAATTCGATTTTTGTCTTTAGCTATTGCGTGTTTGCAATGACGCTAAATCTAATTTGCCACAATATTATTGTAACAAGTAGGTAAGCAATATGCATTGCATTGCATTCAACTCAGCTCCCCTCCCCCATAAAGCGGACTCTATAATATCCCCATACGAACCAGTAATTGGGATTTCCGCTATTTATTGAATTGTGTGGCCCCAGAACGTGGCTAACGACCAGAACAATTACATGCAACTTCATATTTCATATCCATCCATTTTATTGGTATGACCACATTGTGTATTGTTTTCTCGGTGCAATAAGATTGAAAATATAGGTAGGTTAATTGGATTGCCATATGAAGCTTCACAGCTGAGCGAACACTTCGACCTTGCTTAGAATAGAATCACTAAGTATTTTTTCAGTATTAAAATTGTGGCAAATATGCAAACGGCTAGATAATGGTCTCTTACCATAACCCATAGACGCTTGCAAAACCAGGGGTATTATGAATACCAAACTCAAGTGTCTAGCCGCTAGCGCGCTGCCGACATTAAGTGCAGAAAATCAATGTTAGGTACTAGGATTTGCATTCTCGAGGAAACCTTACTCCTCGGATGAACGTACATATTGTTATTTGACTAGAAACTTCTGTAAATGGTTCTGGAGGTAGTGGAGTCGGGCGAGCAATTTTAAATTGGAAATCCTTTATTAAAACGTTGAGCTTTAACCATGAAAACTCGAAAAAGAAGTCTTCGATCTATTAGGTATACCTTTTACACCTGAATATTTTTGAATTTGGAAAGGTATTTGAATATTTTTGTGGTTCCTTTTCTAGGATAAGACCGCAGACGCCCGGCGAGGTGGTAGAAGGATGTGGTATCTGCGCACGCGCTGGTGGCGCGGCGGGCGAAGGCGGCGTGGCGCTGGGGTCGGAGCGCGCCTTCACCTTTGACTTCGCCTTCGAACCCTGCGCCTGTCAACAGGAGGTGTACGAGACCTGCGTGCGCAAGCTTGTCGAATCAGCCCTAGATGGATACAACGCCACTGTGCTCGCCTATGGCCAGGTTGGTACTATACACCAATCAAATCTGGTTTTTATTTTGTTTTTCATGGACATGGATACAGTTCCTGCAGTCGGATATATAAAACTACTTAATGTCACGCTTATTATGTACAAATAAAATGGCAAATAAGCGTACCGCATGATGCAGAGCGTGTTGGAGTATTGTATCAATAAACATACATGTTATTTATGGGCAATCTTTTTAGGTACTGCTCCCATCAGGTGACTTTTTACGGAAATACATAATATTATCCAAGTTACAGTCGCTGAAACCATTAAAGTTAGTTAGTTAAAGTTCCGTTAGACAACATTATTCCATTCAACCAACTACTGTACTGTGTGCCAGTGAGCATGCACCGTAAGCTTTATTAAATATGAATGTATTCGCTTTTCCTGTTTAGTTTCTGTATTTGATGACTTTATAACTGATTAGTTGGATGCACATCTTGTTGAATTGCAATCCAGAACTATATTGTTTTTTGTTTACAATAATTACTTAAAAGATTGTAATTTGTTTTGTGCATTAAATAAATAAATAAAATAAAACTACAAATTAAATCGATCATAAAATGTGGTTTTGAAGAACGACCGTAATTAAAACATTATAGAAAACTGTTCAATTGGATCCCTATGTCTGACTGAATAATTGTGCATTGCCGAAACTTTCGTGGCCGTGTTTGTTACCGGCGCGCCTGGAATGTTGACCCAGTTCCGAGGCTCTAGGTTCTAGTGCAATTGATGCACTTCCGCATTTTCAGACTTCGCGGCTCAACTCTTTGTTAGTCAAAAGTTCATTGCACCTTTGCACTGGAGAAAGGAAAAACAGCAATTTGTGTACTTTTGTTATATTCTATGTCTTCATAGGTATTGGATATTACATGCGGTATAGACAATGCAAAATCACTATTACAATCTTAGGGATCTTTGAAATCTTGTTAGATTTGATTCATTTGATGTGTCATGTGAATATTATGCTCTTTCAGTATTGTTTAAGTTTTCATTAGTCATGAAGCAGAATAATTCAGCTAAATGCAGCGTGCCATTTGTACTTGAACCGAGATGCCTTCAGTTTTTATTCGCTAAGACTTGCGACATGACTCGAATTTTTGAACCATAATTCACCATGACTTGCGTTGATTGGACGAAATACAATGTAACGTGGTCGTTATATTGATTTAATACTAACGTGGGTGATCATTGAGCCATGAGGTAGGACATTTAAAAAGCGGTCCATGGATCTGCCTCCATTATCACGATTCAGTTTAAGAAAAACATTATTCTCAACACATTTTCCTCACAAAATATCCTTCTTTAGGGTCAGACTTACCTTACTTATTATCTAAACGTCCAATACATTATATATTATTACATTGTATATTACCGTTTTTTAACTGGAGTTCGCGTTTTGTGGCTCTATATTGTATCTACTATATTATAGTTTCATTGTCGATGTGTACTTTTTCCATGTTGATAGAGAAAAACATGTATGATCGTCCTATATCTGTCGCTTCTAAGTCAGGCAGGATAATAGCGGTAAACTGAGCTCGTATACGGCACATCGCGTGCCTTTGCTCTATTTTGGCACGGCAATCGCCTGATTGGACACTTAAAACTTTTTACAACTTCGCGGGTATTTTCTTCCAGTCCATATGACGATCAATACAGTTCATCCGTAGAATAGCAAAAACCTCAGAATAATAACTAAAACCCGCTAAAAACAAAGCTTTTAGCCATAGTTTTACCGTCGTTCTCCATCAGTGTCATAGTCATTATACTCGTAATTACAGAGGTCTTTAGATCGTTTAACATAATACATTTTCATTAGCGAGGGCGAGCTGTATCGCCCTGTGGTAAGCGCTTTGCCGACCCTGCAAAAATTCTTTATACCATTCTTGAGGAACCTCTTAACTTCTTTCTTCCCTCGGGAAAACCACGGCGGTGTTCTAATTCCACCTGAGCGTCAACGGAATGTACCCAACCCTAATGTTTCATCTTGCGTCACATATACATACATTGTTACTTTACTGTCGATATATGTCATGTCTGGAACTTTGTGTAATTTTCAACATGACAGATGTAATTACCTCCATCTTGTCGTTTACACCGATTAGTATTATCTGACACTTGTATATAAATTGTTAGCTGTGAAGTACTTGCTTATTCGTCGCCCACATCGACCGCCGTGGCCTAAATTATATTCGTAATTCACTAACATTATCATACTTAATGATTATGTGGGCTCGTTTATGACTTGCTTGAAATTAAACAGCAATGTACTTACTTGCTTTCACTAGAACCACTACTAGAACCTAACAAATTGTATGGTGACCCTTTTACATTATTGATTCACTACAACCGCATCGTCATCATCACACTTCTGGGTATAGGCCTCTCTTTTGCTCTTACATGGATTAAATCTGGTAATCAGCTACACACGGGTTCTAGTTCAAGTGCCAACCTGAACCTTTTTAGAGATACTACCATTGAGACTGAATATGAAGATGGTCACTTACTCACAACAGTACTGCGAGCAGGAACACCTTTCGACTACGTTTCAAAAACGGTCTCTCAAAAGGCCAAAATGTTCATACGAATTTTAAGTTCCACTTTTCGCCGCGGCGGCGCTGGCATTTTCCCATACAAAAATTAAGTCGAAAGCGATACAAATATGTTGTCTAAAGCCATTCAATAGCTTTCCTGCTAAGGCTCCTGAACTAAACCATTTTGTTAAGCGCATGTACTCACTCATAACCCCTACACAGAATCAACGGAAACACACCTTCTTATTACGCCAATACCATCATCATTTGTGTATGTTGTTATTCCAATTCGCCGAATACGAATCGGATTCTTTCCACCCACACGTGTAAAATAATAGTTGCGTTACAAAAACGAGGATTATCATTTGGATTCTGTTTTAACAATATAAGTCGGAGCTACGAAGTTGGCGGTCCTTGCCGCCCGCCCACGAAGTCTTGTCATCTCGTGCCTTTAATTACGTGGACGAGTAAAACGTTATTGTTTATTGGAACTTCCAAATGCATCCCGATGATAAACAACATTTATAGTTTTGGCTTGATGGGTTGGTTATGATTACCCCATAAACTTAAACCATAAACCATATTATGATTACCGATTACTTAAGAAAGAGGATGCATGCATTTCTATACATATAATCAAAGTTCTATACGTAATGGGTGCAACGACGCGTATTTTAGGAGGTTTTATTATCGCCCACATGATGTGTATAGCACCGGTATAGTAACATTAAATTAACTGTTAAATGACAACCAATATTGGACTGAAGGTTTCCGAAATTATTCGCCATTCGGCACTTGCCGATCATAATAATGGCGATACTCGATGTCCCCAGATGTCCCACTCTCCCACTAAATTTGGCATGTGTCGCATTGTGTCCAGAATTTAATTTAAAATAGAAAATTTCGAATATTTGAATTTAGATTAATGACGTCATTCCGACAATGATAATAATTGTACTAAAATGATCAAACTTCTCCTTCTATGTCTAAATTCTAGATATTATTGCAAAGAATACGTTATTTCGCGCGTACATGCTAACAAGTCTAACAAACTGAGCTCTTGAGTCCCGTTTCCACAGATGAGTCAAACATTGAACACATCCTGCAAGTCTTGCAGATTTAAAAAGGCGTAGCGTAGCTATCCATAATAACTTAGCATCTGTTTAGCTAATGTTAAGAATCAGTATTGCCAAAATGCCATCGAAGATATTTAAATGAACTACTTGTATTAGGACTATAACATTATTTATCGATAGGTCCTTACTGCTTTCATTCAGCGTGATTGAAGTACCTTTGCCTAAAGAATAACCCGTATTATTTCTGTTGTACTGGAAGTAAGGTAATTAGCTTAAAATGGGTGAAAACTAATTGCGCAATTCAAACGTTCTTATAATTAAGTTTGATAGTTAAAGCTTTTGTAATTTAGGTGAAAAACCAATACAGTATAGCCTTGTACAACGTTACTATGCGGGTCAAATTGTTTAGAGAAAGCTCGGGATGTAGAATAATATTTATATGACAAAGATATTCATATTTTTGGAGTTAAACGATACATGAAAATAGCCAGCTATTTATCTTCTGGCATAGAATAATCATAGTGCTTCTGGACACAAAGTTACTGGTATTATTAACTGGAAATTTAATAAAATACTCACTAACGCGCGATCTTAAATATTGATTGGGACGACGTGGTATTCGCCAATAAATCCGTTATTTCCCCAGAAGGGTTTGTGTTTATATTTCCTATACGTGCGAAGACGAGGCAGGTCAGCTAGTTTATCCCTAGATTGAATTGTGAATACCCTCTATTCATCATTAGAACTAGAACTAGTCTAGAATTTAGATAGGAATAGTGCGCATACTGAATACAATAACCGTTCGTTGTTGTTTATCTGCACTAGCTATCAGCGGATATCCTGAACTTTATCGTATAATGTTACTTACTGTTTGTGTTAACGGTTTTAAGGTCCAGTTATTTCTCTTCCATGAATTTAATTCTTAAGCAGACACAACACGTGTACCATAAAAATAATTCGGTCTTAACGGCCGCAAATGACCCCCCAATATTATAACGATGGCAAGGTCAATCATCTAACCAGTTTGCAATATTACACTTTGATTATCAATACCAAATATTTTAACGACTTTTTGGTAGCATATATGCGTCGTTTGAGACTCGCGCCGCGCCGTGTTTAGAGTTCTACGTAACCCCATGACATTCGTGTCTGGAACTGTCTTGTCATTTCCAGGTTGAACTGCAATGCAGTACGTCGCGGTTGTTTAAAGTTCACAATACAGAGTGCATATGTAATTTATATTTCGTTCAGTCTAGGGATGTCTCAATCCTGATAGAAATTATAGAACCTGATGTAAAATTAAGTGTCTTGATGACTTTTTATTCATATGAGGCTGCCAAATTTATAAAGGAGCTCTTTAAGCTGTATCTGAAGCATGAGTTTCAGAAATACGCATTACGCACGCCACTATCCTGCGCAAACCTTTGTCTTTCTTGCCATTTTCAATTGTTGTCACCAACAAAATAGCTCTGTGGTAAGGCATTTTAGCAATTAGTTACCCAGTTATGAAGTATTAATGGTAGTCTCATTAGCAAGCTATTCTTGAGCAAATGTTCACAATGAGTTTGACGAATCCAGTCTAACTATCCTAGACTACTCCTACGTATCATCAGACACGCTAGGTTTGTTTGAGTGATCGATGTTTTTCCTAATTACTGACAAAATATAGTTACTCGCTACTCAATTATATTACTGACATCAGCTACAGCAACCAGGAGTGAGGACATCGCGAATACCTACTGTCGATAAATAATACAAATAACAAGATATACTATGAATCTATTAAGTTAATAAGAATGGGTTTATACAAAAGTGGTGTTTACGTAGATGACATCATAGACTAACTACAATGATAAATTTGATGAAAAAACGCGATAACTAACTTTAAAGTTGTCGAGATTAAGATATTTCTGATGATACATGTGTAAACATAGAAGATTCGTCTTGTATCAATATAAACAGTAGGAGCTTAGCATTCACCCTCTTATCTATTCGCACTGTTTTATTATGATATGGTAGTAGATTAGGCGTTTAGATTGCTAGCGTTAAGTCTGTTCATATTGTCTATAGGTAATATTTGAATTAATGGCACGGAGTACGCAGAGTTTTACCATGTTACTGAATGTGAATAGCTTTTTAATTTACAATCTACACTATGAGAAGTATGAGAATATCATATGGTGCAGACTGAATCCAATGAATTTTAAGTTGTTAATCAACTGTCGCAGCTTTTTTTAAGTCAACTGCAAAGATACGATCTTTAACACTATGGCCCTGGTATGTGTTCGTTAATTAATTGAACGATAATGCACCCACGACATTGCTGGCAAGCACTGGATGCTCTCGATTGGACAAGTCAGTGGCCATGGCGATAATGATCACCTTTTGAATTACACCCAATTACCACCGTTTGTCATCGCTAAAAGATTCGCCGACAATAGTGTTGGCAGCTCAACAATTGGTGCGAAAAATGGCAATCAATGACATGTTCCTACCTAATACATCGCGCTTCTTTAGGAACCCGTGGCCATAAGAATTGGTAAAGAAGTGACCTAGACTACCGCTGTGAACTGTGAGGACTAACAAGCACTGAATACTGAATACTTAAGTAATGTAATTAGTTTTGCGAAGTGTGTGGCCCGCCTAACGATTAGTATGTAGGAGCGGGTCCGCTATGCGCGGACGCAGCAGATATAGATCAAACACGCGCCGTCCGCGCCTTCTACGGGTAGCGACTCAACGGCCTTTGTGTTTTCAATACACACTTCTTCATTTCAGATCATTACTAGTGTCGTAAAAGCGCAAAAGAATAATTGCTATTTCCAAAAAAGGGTTTATTAAACATTCTTGCTGTCATAAGGCTATTTCAACTTGATGGTGCAGGTTCTTTTGCATTAATATGGCATAAGGAAGGAGAAATCTGTCTACTTGTATCTGTCTAGCTTCATTACCGAGCAACACAAAAGAAAATTGAAAATGCAGTGTAATAAGTCCGAAGGTCTGGGTGTAGTTCTATATTCTGTTGTGTTACTCGTTACTATGAATAATAAGCGTCGATGCAATTAGATTTTCTCTAGGATAAGGCCATTCCTTATCAGCGCTATCAGTGTAGTTCAGTAGGCTTACGCCAACGATGACGTTGACGATGTTATCAAATGGCGCCAGATGACTCATGCCCATTTTCTATGTATGGTGCTCTGCACCCCGCTGAAATATTTCCCAATTTGGAGTTGTCGCGAACTTAAAAATGATTCAACCGTTTTGACGAATGCATAATGTTACTTAAGACTACTGTCTTGGATTTCTAAGTCATCATTCTCCGGCACAGTAATAAAATACAGTCCAAAGATTGGTCGGCGCCGAAACCTTGTTAGGGTTGGAACCCAATGGGAGATTGTCAAATAAATTTTTGGAAGATTTCGAAATAAGCCGGTCTCATTTTACTTATTTTGTAGTTTTTAACGTATCCAAGACCTTGAACATAGAAAATGAGCCTTTTTATTCCATTTTACACAAATTTCGTTCAGACGTCAGCCTATTTCTATTAATAAATACTACGCCTATAATGAAATATGTATGAATAAGGATTTGTATCATGCTTTGTTCTAGCTCTTAACTCTTTTAACAATTCATAGGCTGTTCACCTTCACGTAGGTGGATCAATGATCATAATGATTTATGGTAAGATATTTATTGAATCATGTTTCCTTGGTCTCGGTTTTTTTAAGTTACATTTAATCTTTGATAATAATCCGGCATCGCTGCATAAGATTTACAGACTATGTATTGATTTTATCTCTGATAAAACCTGTGATAAAAACGACTACTGGGAATCCAAATAATATGAAGCGTGATAAGGAATTATTGCGTCTCGTCCTTTTGGCATACATTACAAATGCTTATAACATATTGTATTAACAGCAACACGATATACGGAATGTGTAGTATATTCTATTATATTTAGCCGTTGCTCTCCTACTGCTGGGAAAGGGCCTGTCTCTCCTTTTTCCAATTGCCTCGGTGTTGTGCTACGCTTTGCCAATCCAAAATTATAGCCGTCCCAGGATTGTCTCGCCTGAGCTTTTGTCTACCACGACGGCAATGTCTTATAGGTGGAAACTGGCAAGCGTGGCCAAGCCAATGCGGCTGTTTGGGTGACGTCGGTGATCCCAGTAATATATACAGTTTACTATATATTTAAACATGTCATAGATTTGTTCACATCTTAAAACTATTGCTCAAACTACGTAAGGTTCTCACTTGAAAGTATTGGTAATAACGATATGTGCTGGCAATATATGTGATTTCCCACTTAATGTTGCATATGTAGTAAGTATGTTTGACAAATAACATAGGTTAGAGTGACCTTAGATGTACAATTTACACGTCATAGAGCCTTAGAGCCTCATTTCGCATATATGACATCAGCAGAACAAACACAAACTCGTGCGCAGTTACTTTATAGTATTTTCCGATTGCGGTGCGATAGCAAATTGTGAAGTTACTTTTATAATCTTAGATCCAAGTTGTATTTCATTTCCCTATCTAGGAAATAAAGGGGTTAGAATGAAATACCAAAATTAAACAACCACATAACTAAATTATATTGACAAATAATACACCAGCAATTTTTTATACTATCAGCAATCGGTCCCTGGACTGTAAGATTTTTTGTGAGATGCTGAGGGTCGCACTCCAAAGAGCATACCATCTTTATTAATACTTAGTTTATTAGAAATAAATACCACAAGTTTGCATCTAATTATTCATATGTCCCAATTGTCACACACGAATGAATATATTTAGTCCATTCAATAAGTATAACACGAAATTAAATGTATGCAATATTGAAAATTGATGCATTCCAAAAATGAAATATTTTCAAAATAATATAATAATCCTTTACTATAACTAATTTGTCAAACATAATGGTGTTAAGGTTATTTGTTTGTTTACGTTATAAACGATCAAATAACTCTACAAACAGGTTATTTAATATCCGCGCGACTTAACCTTGCTCACGCGCTATTAATTAAACCTTTTAAGTTAATTAATACCTGCCTTTTATAATATACTAGCTGCTCGCCCCGGCTTAGCACGGGTAGACATTAGTTTCGGAGCATAGACATTTATCAAATATTTTGTCCACGCGTGCGAACCCGGGGCGGGCAGCTAGTATAATATATAGCCTATGTTATTCAGTGATAAATTAGCTTTCTAACGGTGAAAGAATTTTTGAAATCGGTCCAAGCGTTTCGGAGCCTATTCAATACAAACCTACAAAAATACAAATCTTTCCTCTTTATAATATTAGTGCAGATTGTATACGAACGAATGAGCACATTTCTCTGCGCACCTATTCGCCGATGCCAGATTAAATCTATGAAGAAGAACAAATATATTCGGACCCAGCTGAGTCACTTATAAGTTCCAATCTGCAATCATGACATTATTCAAACGACTGTACAATTCCGCAATTAAAAACACGAAATAATATTCAATCTATTTTTTTACTGGTAATTAATAAATCACCTGTTTAAAAAAAAACAATTTCCTGTATCACAGATCACAGTCTACACTTTCACTAGCGACCTTGTGTTGATTTGCTCAACCTGACCGAGCCTTTTGTATCTGAACTTGCTAATTGATGATCACACAATCCAATATTTACTTAAATCATTCATACATTTACATAATCTATCGTGCACACCTAACAGTTGGTTCGTTACATACATAACATACCATGTATTACTTGGAAATGTTAAAATATGACAAATAATTAAATTCGGCACCTCATACAATAATTCCTCAAAGTATTCCAATGTTATCTCCCTGATTTAAGGGAAACATATCTTTTAGCTCGCTATAGCAGATATATATCTATAATTCTGCGGTACACAATCGCTTAATAAGGTTGAACACACAGATGTACAGATTGACCATATTGTCACTAAACTACGTTCACATAGTTCCTTAAATGAGGCTAAAAATTCCCTGGGAAAAATTCCAAATGCGCTACAAATGACACCATATGGCTGCCAGTTGCAACGTGACTGATGGCTTGGAACGCTTTTCACACAAACGGTAATTAGGTACATACAACACTAATAAACAACCTAATTTCTCCTTTATACTGCGACAGATGCAGGCACATTTCACTCTATAAATTGAAACGTTTATAGCCTGCACTCTCCCTGCGCTTTCTTCTTTGTTTTGACATGTCTTAAGGATGAAAACTATCGTTTTCTTCAAGATGAAAGACTACTGAATTTCTTGCCGGCTTTGTCAGGTGGCTTTTTTCCGAACTGGTGGTAATTTAGACCTTCAGTAATGTCTTATTAGGGCCTAAACTGAATAAATAATTATGATTTCGAAACCTAATCGCCTGTCTAATCATCTAAATCTTTGCTCTTGGGTAAGCTTCAATAAGCCGAAGGTAACAAGCTGGTGGACAGTTCTTCAGACTCTTGCATAAAATATTTATATGGATATGAGATTTGCCTTTATTTGATTTGCTTTACTGCAACTTTCTCGTGAATGTTAGCTATCTCGTAGAAAAGTTGAGTTATTCACATGTGGCGATTAATTAGCTGGTCGATAAAATTATATAATTGGCAGTAATTGTGTGGCGGGCGAGTGAGCGGCTGGCGGCGCATGCCCCATTCGCATTGAAGTCACGCGCACTCTCCCATAATGGCAGACAGTGCGACGCCGCGTTCATGTGCGGTTATATCGCACAATGGCTATTTATACCGAAGTAACTGCATTGCTGATTTAGATTGCCTATTACAGCGAATCGAACAGGACAAAAAGTTCGATTGTGGAACCAACTTCCATCTTGAGATAACCAATACCTATCCGACTCGAAGGACCATATATGAAGATGCAAAAAAGTATACCCTTTCTGTATTAACAACTACGATCTTTTCTATTAGGATAATATCTACTCGTAAGTAAATATCTGTGGGAGATCACAGTTCTCATCAACATAACTACCTACTATGTTCAGGAACAACTTCTGCAAAGCGACATGATCTAGAAATGTTTTCATGTTATATCATCCGTAACGTGTACGGGTAATCTCACTTTCATATCCACAAACAGTACCGTTCATTAGCCGTTTCGGGAGCTCGCTTGGAATTAACGATGAGTAAATAATGAAGGGGAATCTCAAAAGTTTTACGAGTTTAGAAAGTGAATTTTGTGGTCTCAAACCGCGTTCGTGGGAACTTTTGTGTTGCACCCTTTCAAATTGCCTTATTATTGCTCTCTTTATATATCTCTATCATCACGTTTCTGCGTTCTAAGGATTTGGGTTAGAGAAAGTTTTAGCATTACTCGATCTTATCTACGGAACAATCATCCGAGTTTCTGAATTTAGCTCTCATTAAGGTAAATACAATGTCATTGGTGCCAATTCTCTTGTACGAAATCATTAAACTAAACAAATTTGACAAGTCTTAAAGTAATGCCATCCTTATTTAACCCCGGACATGAGAAAGGGATAGCACGACTTTTGGTCCTTTTAAATTGTTCAGTTTAAGGATTTTGTACAGCAGAATTAGCACCAATGGAGAACTAATGAAGTTTCAGACGCCACCATTACTTTTATGCTAAAAAGCTTTCCGCTTTGTTTGTGTTTGTATGAGTTTACTTGGCTTGCGAGGTGCGTCATTACAAACAAAATCAACAAAGACGACGCTTAGTAGGTAGTTACAAAGCAATTAGCTGCAGCAAATTCCTGTGTTTCAGTTTGATTGTTTTCAATTTCTATTGCACAGACGCTTCTCAATATTAACTAAAGGAATTCATAGCTGTCTAGCAAATAATAATATAGTTGTCTAAGTATTAGAGCAGCTTCTAGGAAAACCAGACGAGGTATGACTATAGCGATGCAATTCTTAGGACGTACTTCTGTAGGCCCTTTACTAAATTAAGAGGTCGTTGGAAAAAAACTTGCGTGTATACTGCAAATTGGAAGCAAAAGCGATGATGACCAATCAATTCTTTATGAATTTATCTAGCATTATCATTAATCTCACTATAGGATGCTATAGGTTTTCCTGGATCCGTAGCTTTCTAGTAACATGGTACTTGCAGATATTAAAGAGAGGTATCGCATAATTGTTCATCTCTCTTCAAATTTGAACTATGTACCTCCACCTTACAGAAGATCGCTTGCACAACTCTGGTGAACGTTTTCTATATATTTCTACTGTTAGCAATGTTTCCAAAGCTTACACTTAGCAACCTTTGTAGTTTAAAAAAACATGTTGTCTTGTTTGTTTGCAGACTGGCTCCGGCAAGACTTATACAATGGGCAGCGGATGGGAGGGCGAAGGTGACGGTGACGAGGACCGCCGCGGGATCATTCCGCGCGCCATCCGCGACCTGTTCGCTGGAGCTGAAGCCAGGGCTGATGACGCTCGGGACAAAGGACAGCTGCCTCCAGAGTTCTCTGTACAGGCACAGTTCATTGAACTCTACAACGAAGATATTGTCGACCTCTTAGATCCAGCTAAAGATCCCTTTGCTAAGGTAATGAACATTTATGACATGAATATATTGCAGCGGGTTCGTATATAGGGGCCGTATATTGCACCTGTATTAATTAGAAATGGTTTGATGCTTATCAAAGTGACGAGTTTAATCCTCGGCTAATGAAATCCATGTTGACATATTTGTTTGTTTACAATTTCTTTAACTTTAGACAATGTAATCACATTTAACAGGACTATGTACTAATAGATATTTTTCACTTATTTGTGAAGATTTATGTGAAATCTACTCCTCATCGGCCACCAGTCTGTACGATATTCAGATCCTGTCTTATTTTTGACCCTTTCGCTGTGAATGTCCAAACTCCAAACTCCAAATTCCAAAATCTAAATTTTGAAAAACCAAAGACCTTTTTTATTTAACTATCTAAATTTATAGTATAATCGATAGCCAAAAATACACTGGAATGGAATATGCGGGAAGGCATATGGCGGTAAGTGGTTACAGCTCACCGAACCATGGTATCTCGCACAGATAGCTGTGTTTGCTGACCATTGCTCATAAAAATTTACCTTTTACGCAACGCCTAATATGTTATGTTATGGCATGTGGCGTCGGTGTTGCATAATATTGTGTAGGGTATTATAGATCAATTTTTAAATTGTTTAGGTAATAAAAAGTGGGTTTCCGGAATATCAATCAATTTGACTTGGTTTTTTTGTGGTTCAATTCCTTAATACCCAAATTAATCTAATCTTATACCTTAACTGGTTGTCCCGGCAGACGTTGGCCTGCCTTGGCTATGAATTCATATGACAAATAAACCATAGAAAAAAGAACATTTAGTTTATCCCGAAATTAAAAGTGTTCCGGTTTTTTAACTAAAATTTTCTTTTCCTAAGAACCTTCTGCTGACAATAACTAACACAAATAAAAAAGAATTAGCGAAAACGGTCTAGCCGTTCACGCGTGATGCCCTGACAAAGGGAAATAGGGATTAATTTTAATATATGTGTATATATAGATATATAGACTAATCTATCGATAACTTCAGTAAACGCGCTACAAACGTATGGTCCACAGGGCGCATTAAGAATAACAGAAGACGGTTGCGGGGGAGTAAGAGTTGTAGGCGCATCAATGCGGGCTGTACGGGGCGCTCGCGAGGCCTTATCGGCGCTCAGAGCAGGGGCCTTAGCAAGAACCACGGCCGCTACGAACATGAACTCATCGTCCTCGCGGTCCCACGCAGTATTCACACTACTATTGAGGCAACGGAGACTGGCAGCTGATCAGGAGTTGGTAGACAGGGATGCGGAGTCAGAGACGCCGGAACAGTACGAGACGCTTACGGCGAAATTCCACTTCGTAGACCTTGCCGGATCTGAGAGGTTAAAACGAACAGGTATGATCAATCTGGGCCGCGACCAGTCCACTCACCGGTGGGTGCACGGATAATGCCTAATTACCCGTGCACCCACTGCCTCAAGTTTGGAATTAATTGGTCTGTTAAATAAAATTCGAACAATTTACTTACAATAAAACAGCCTAAAGCGATGGGTTTAGTTAGATGTTATTTGGGCATGAAGAGTCATAAAATTTGTCTTATTGTGACGTAAATACCAAGATTGCTTTTAATAATTAAATGAATAACCTCTTGAGCTGTTTAATAAAACGTAGAGTAAATAACATCCGTGCTGGCGGTGGATGTTTATGATCGTCAATTTATGTTTTTTAAAGCTTGTTTATAATAACTTTTTTATATCCATTGGTAGACGAATACTGTTTATTCGTCTATTCGTGTTCTGTTTATTCGTGTTTTATGAAAACATGTGAGATATATGTATATTGTTCATATTATATTAATGTTTAACGATATTTAAACATTCCTTGCATATAAAACTTAATTTAATGGACCACCTAATAGTAGTCTTTAAAGCTATATTAAACTAGCTCTATATGTATGAAGAGCACTCTGACTGAGCTGATTAAGACAGTGCACCAACATTCAACCCTTGTTTCACACCTTTAAAGATTATTTTTTGAGAAAAAAGAAAGCCTATGTCCTTCCAGAGTTTACAAAAGACATCATCCATGTTTCATAGAGATTTGGTGCAAATCTGAAAGTGTAGCTAACGCATATTTTGTATATCCTATTAGAGCTTGTCCGTCTGAGCACCTATTGCTATGGCACCAAAGTTGGACATTACAGGACATTTCATTTGTTTTGGTGGTTTTGAATTCCTATTTTAAAAAAAAAAATATGAAAATTCAGATTTTCGAACTCAAATATTATGAACTACACTGGTCCTACAGCTTTGGTGCCATAGTAAAAAAATGTTCAGACGGGCAAGTTCTAAGAATATAAAAAAATGCGTTCTTACAGACGACAGACGTTATGGTTCGTTCAGCCGCTTAGTCGTGAAAAGTTAGCAAACAAACAGAGTTACTTTCGCATTTATATTATTAGTATAGATTTTGGTTCCACTTATAAAAGTACTTGATTTAAACAATGTTGCAGGCGCTACGGGGGAGCGAGCCAAGGAAGGTATATCTATAAACTGCGGGCTGCTGGCGTTAGGGAACGTGATCTCAGCGCTTGGAGACAAATCTAGGAAAGTTCTGCACGTCCCTTACAGAGACTCCAAGTTGACGAGGCTACTGCAGGACTCTCTTGGAGGTAAAATATAAATATCATACTGCACTAGAAAGAGATGGCTATGTCTTTCTCAAGATCTGTAGCCTTGCGTATTGCTTGCGACTATTTTTGTATGGGAAAATGAACAGCATTGCGCATGCGATAAGTGGAACTAAAATTCGTATGAAAATTTGACATTTTGCATGTTCTTGCTATCAGTACCGAATTTATGAGTTGAAGGAAGTTGGAGGCTTTTAATATGGGAGATGCATTCGATTCGTTTTAACAAAGTTGGTGGAGTGACAGACAGGGTATATTGATCTTGCTAAGGCTTGCTAATATCGCGTGTAAGACTAGGTTTTTTTATATTATTATCAATTTAATGCGTAAAGATTTCATATACATAGGTGCTTCCGTTTAAAAGTATATTTGCAATTTATTTTATAATTATCTCCGGCGGAAAGTAGGTGTTGTGATGCCTCTGCCTACCTGTTCGGCGAGCCTTGTGGGAATGCGTGAAGCCGTGAAGATATATTAATATTTTATGATTGTAATTCTTACATTGTTCATTTTAATGTATGTGTTTAGGCAACAGCAACACAGTGATGATAGCGTGCGTGTCGCCGTCGGATCGCGACTTTATGGAAACGTTGAACACGCTCAAGTACGCGAACCGCGCACGCAACATCAAGAACCGCTGCGTCGTGAACCAGGACCTCACCTCGCGCACCATCCTGCAGCTGCGGCAGGAGGTGGCCAGGCTGCAGCTGGAACTGGCTGAATACAAGCAGGTATCTCTCTCACTCTTTACCTGCAAATTGAGAGAGCTAATTATAATAATGCTTGGATATTATCGCACAGCGCCATCTAGCCGCAAACTAAGCAAAGCTTCTATTATTAGAACCAGCAACCGCAGGGTACTAATAAAGTGAAAAACGCTTCGGACTTTTCATTTGCGTGTAAAACCGGTAGGCACTGTTAGTTTACATAATTTTTATCTTTACACATTTGGCGGTTTACACTTTTTGTCAGCGTTATAACAGCCATTTGGACATTCCAACACCCAGTCTAAAAATCAAGCTGGGGTTACCATAATCCATACTAATATTAATGCAAAAGTAACTCTGTTTGTTTGTGTGCTAACTTTTCAGTACTAAACGGCTGAACTGATCGTAATAAAAATTGACATGGCGATTATATCCCGGGGCAGGACATAGGCTATCTTTTGTCTTTAAACAAATACAGACAAAGTCACGGGCAACAGCTAGTTTATCATAAAATGTTAACCATAAATAAACGAATTTATTGATGCTTGTAGGGTAAGCGCGTAATATCAGAGAACGGCGAAGAAGGCTGGAGCGACGTGGTTCAGGAGAACGCCATCTTGACGGGAGAAGTGGAGGCTCTGAGGAGACGCATGAAGGCCATGCAGGGCACCATAGAACAGCTCTCCGCCAGGAACAGCGACCTTGTGGCAGAGAAGGCCTTAGGCAACTGGGCGCCCAAGGACGGCAGCCCTGAAGCCACAGACTGCTCGCTAACCTCTCTCGTACAGGTAACAAAGTAACGTGTAACGTAACAAAGTAACGTAAAGTGGTAAATTCTGACGATTTGAAAGTGTAGTCAAATAAAGATCTTTTTGAGTTTGAGTTTGAAATATAATCCTTTACACTATTGGTCTCAACCGTACACAAAGTAACGAATAGCCGAACCGCGTGCCCTAGAAAGTAATGAAGTTATCAATGTGTGCGTCCTGCGTGAAATACTGACACATAAGTGGCTTTTCCCGCTTAGCTAAACCCAAAAATAGAAGATCCATAAAGTATTTTACGAAAGGTGAAAAATCCTGCACGCGGTAAGGAACAAAAATAGTATAGCTGTGTCCTTGTCTTGTACATTAGTACCGTATAAAGCCTTCTCTTTGTGTGTGAGGAGAGCAGGTGATTTGGTTAATCCCTCTCTACGGTCTGAACGTTGCCTATGTACTACGCATTGAACACTTATTATATTAAATTATGTTAGCTTTGAGTCTGCTGGGTTTGATATTATAACTATTATAAGTACATAGACACAAAAAAACACGCTTAAAATGTATTTATCATGATGATCCTGGTCTGGACAGTAAGACAATTTGTGAAGTTGTGTATTGTCATCGGTCCTTAATAAATGTTTTTTTTAATCATCACGTATCTAGAGGTCATTCATAGATATATACAGGTTTATAAACGACGTGAAGACCTGGATACAATTCAACTGTTTATGTTTTTTTTTTATTACTGAATAAAATGTTGTTAGTATATTTTGACATCATTTAACACCAAAAAAACCACTGAGGTTTAACAACACTGGTGTTATTTAATAGTCTACGTCGACATAATATAGTTGAGGCATTATATATTACTTAGTTACTCACTGAATTATTAAGTTATATACAATCATAGTTTGCTTAATTACTGGTACATTTTAATATTGGATAAGAAGTATTCTTTTAATTTATTTTTAATATTGCTGTGGGTGAGGCTATCGCGAATATTAACGGGTAGATTGTTAATTAATCGAGGTATCATGTGAATGGCGGTCCTCTCTCCGTAGGCATTGTTTGCGCTAGTTGTATACAACCGGTTTCGTGCCACTGCCCGAGTATATACAGGATGTTGAATTTTTTTTATTAGTGTTTTATCAAAAAAGTATTGTTTGAGTAACATATATTTTTGATTTTACTTTTGCGTGTACGGGTATTATTTTGCAATGCTTGAATAGATCATATTCGTTGTTCTGGAGTTTACTCTTAATTTTGTTGTTAACTATTTTTTTAATAATTTTTAGTTGTAACCTATATATTTGATTGAGATATGTAGTATACGTTCGGCCATAGCTGCTTAGTCCATATTGTATATGGGATTCAGCCAGCGAGTTGTACAGCATTAGCTTCACCTTGAACGGTATACGATCTTTTAAGATTGTGATATTAGCCAAAAACGTTCTCAATCTATCGCAGACCTGCTCTATGTGATGGGACCAATTAAATTTACTATCTATTATTACACCTAGATATTTATGAGTGCTTAGAACCTCGATATGTGGGCATCCACAATTAATACTAGTATTGGCATTGTGAAGACAACTATGATCATGAGCGAGTATATTGTTTAATGGGGTATATTTAACGTGAGGGGATTTGATAGCAACAAGTTTGGTCTTATTAACATTTAGTACTAATCCAGCATCATGACACCATTTCGTTAGGTTATTAAAATCAGTCTGTAAGAGGTTACAAGCCTTTTGTGGGTCTTTATCTGCTACTATGAGACACGTATCGTCGGCAAACTGATAGCATGTGCAATGCTTTATGCAGTTGTTCATATCATTGACGTAAAATAAAAAATGAAGCGGGCCCAGTACGGATCCCTGAGCAGTGCCCTCTGTTGTATTTATGGGATCGCTATATGTGTTGTCGATTTTAACCCTATACGTACGATTTTTCAGGTAATTTTCGCACCATCCTAGCAGTGGGCCTCTTATTCCGCAATTATTAAGCTTATTTAATAATTTTGTGTGATCTAAAGTGTCGAATGCACGTGAAAAATCTATGAACAATTCTAGTACATGGTTTTTGTTATTTAGATTCTCATTAACTTCATCAGTAACTTTGGATAGTAGGTCGGTAGCACTTTTTCCACCTTGAAATCCATATTGGTTACTGTATATAACGTCTTGGTTCCTATAAAATGTGTGTATTAGCTCACAAATAAACTTTTCAACAATTTTGTCGATAGATGAGAGCAATGTGATCGGACGATAATTTAAATAAATATTGCGTTTGCCTTTTTTATGCAGTGGCCTAACACACCCTTCTTTTAACACATTCGGATAAAGACCTGTTTTGACGCTGCGATTAATTAAGTTTACAATAGCTGTCGATATATCAAAACCAATTTTTTTAATATCGATTACTCTGATGTTATCTGGACCTGGAGCCTTATTTGTTTTTATTTTTTTTATAATATCATGTATTTTGACGTTGTTAGCCTTCTGATAGAAAATACTAGTTCATTAATCTTACAATATGTTTTTGGGTCCATTAGTTTAATACTACACTTTGGAATAATATCCTTTACTGCACTGTCAAACCCTGTAGCGAATTTATCTGCAATGGATTTGGTTGCTAAGCCTTGTGCATCAAATGCTTTTTTTATAGCTTCGTCGATTGATAACGTTACTCGCCCTAACATCTGGTTAACGATTTGGTAAACTTTCTTTGAATTTTTAAAATTTATATTTATGTAGTTTTGTAATAATTATTTCTTTTAGTTTCTAATATTTTATGTATTTTGTTACGAATTGCATTATATTTAAGTCTGATATTCGGATCATTCATATTCTTTTTCCATGATTTGAATATTTTATCACGTGTTTCGCAAAGGAAAGTGACGTTACTATAAATCCAGGGTACTTTTTTGCTTTTATTTTGCTTTATTGAGCATTTATATGACTTTGAACTAGTTGCTAAATTAGTTGCGTTATGAAATGAAATGTGAAATCTTGGCATCTAATCGGAACTTATTTTTACGAGGACGCAAAGACTAGACCGGTGCCTTTCAGTGCGGACAAATTTATTTAGCCTTTTACTTTACGTATAACAGGGTTACGTGAGCGAGATAGAAGATCTGAGAGCGCAGTTGATGGAATCAAACGCATTGTACGAAGCGAGTAGGAAACGCGAAGCGATCGTTACGCGGACCCGACACGACTCCAGCCAGGACCCCTCCAGCATTATAGACGACGCTAAACGGGAGTTGTATAAGGTAAAACATACAATCAATCTTTAAAATCTAGACTAATATTATAATGATAAAAAAAATGAATTTTGTTAACTCAAAAACTACTTCCCCAGTCGAACGCTGTATTATCACTGAGTTACTGAAGCGCGCTACACACGTTCAGTTTTAACTGTACAGTCGAACTGTGCAGTTAAAACTGACGCCCCTGGTGTCTACACACCTCTAGTGTCAAACAGTTTTGTCTAAACACGCTACACGTTCAGTTTTAACTGCACAGTTTTGACTGTACAGTTCTATCTAAGATCCTCAGTTCAACTGCACAGTTGTCAGCTTTGCCTACACACCTTCAATTTTAACTGCACAGTTCGACTGTACAGTTAAAACTGAACGTGTAGCCCGCTATATACGATACATATCGACGCCTCAATTGTTCAGCAGAGCTTCTCGCGGTTTAAAATTTCAATTTCAATTTTATCTATTTTATTATATCTTTTTTTATTTTGTATTTTAAATGAAACACCAAAAAGTGCTTCCGATTGGCTTCTAATCTAGACAATTAGATAGAGAATATAAAAATCGATCGAACTTAAAAACACACACAACTACACGCCGAGATTTGAACCTGGGCCCATCAGATGACAGGCCGTTGCTTCAACCACAGCTAAAGTGGTATCCTATTTTTACGCGTACGAGATAGCGGATTAAAGTTAGTCCAAATCGTGTTCGTAGGAGAAAGAGCTGCTAGCGCGCAGTATGGGTGAAATGGAGTTCCAGCGCAAGCTGACGCTGACTGACAGCATGACGAGTGCGAGCGAGGCAGAGCGACCCATCGGAGAGAGAGAGCGCGCTGAGGGAGAGAGCGCGGACGACTCCGACCCCAGCGACCCTGACACCGACTCCGACATTGACGATATTGAGGCTAAAGGTAAACTAAAAAACATGCTTAAAATGTATTTCCTTTATCCTCTATTATACTCATGATTCTGGCCATTCAAGAAAACCTAAGCCAAAGTGTACCAATTTTTTTGTTTGTGGGCCCCTATCAAGTTAGGATAAAGTTATATAATTATTGTATTGTCACCGGCTCTGAATACGTGTGCCAATTTTCAAAATAATCAGATTTCTAGATACAGTTAATTGTTACGATAAAGATTCCATTACATTGATAGATATGCAGGAGAAGCTTTAAAGAGTGTTAAAAAGTTAGACCTAAGCCTTACTTACAAATCCAGTATTTTTTTTTCTTTAATTCTGTGGTACATCCTGCTCGAAAATAGTGACTAAGAATACTCTCGAAAAATTCCTATACGCGGAGTTTGATTTGTCAGGATAAGTATGACCAAAATCATGTTTAAAAAGTTAAATGTATAATTAAATTCTTATCACTTTACATGTTAACATGATCCTACTCAACACCGAACCGGTGGTAATTTAGACTTTCATAAGTGCCTTATTAGAGCCTAAACTGAATAAATGATTTTTGATTTTGATTTTGACATCTAGACTTTATCTTTTCCTATTTTCCAGAATGGATATGAAATTAAAGTAGCAGGTATAGATATAATTACTCTTATAGATTTAAACTAGATATGTCATCCACAGGCCAACGCATCCTCTCCGCACAACTGGCGGCTCTTAGCGAGGACATCGACACGAAGGCGCGGCTCATAGAGCAACTGGAAGTGTCACAGAGGAGGCTGACGGCCTTGAGGCAGCACTACGAGCAGAGACTGGATACGCTACACCATCAGATCAAGGCCACCAATGACGAGAAGGACAAGGTTTTAGCTTCACTAGGTCAGTTGAAGTTCCTTAATATTTGTGTTTGCGCGTATATATATATATATATATAATACGCTATATATATACACTGACTGAGGACTGGCAGCTGTCCAATCCTTATACCAAGATATATATATATATATATATATATATATATATATATCTTGGTATAAGGATTATTACCTCAATATGTCCGATCCCTAGTGGTGTACCTCAGGGATCCTTGTTGGGTCCTTTGCTTTTTGTCATATTTGTGAACGACATCGATAGTTGTTTCCATCACTCCCATGTTCTGAGCTTTGCTGACGACATGAAGATACTCTCCACAGTAGCCACCCAAGCAGATGCCTTGGCGCTGCAGGCCGATCTTTGCCGTCTTGAGCATTATTGTGAATGTAACCATCTTGAGCTCAACCCATCCAAGTGTAGTGTCGTAACATTCACTCGTAAGCGAAACGTTGTGCTTCACAATTACATCCTCAAGGGCACCAACCTGCGACGAGACTCCGTCATTCGCGATCTCGGAGTACACCACGATGTGAAGCTGATGTTCGACACTCACATTGATAACATCATTACCAAAGCTTCCAAGGCCCTCGGCTTTCTGATGCGCAGTACAAAAGATTTTAAAAACATCAAAACATTAAAAATCCTTTATTGTACCCTTGTCCGAAGTAATCTTGAGTACGCATCCCAGATCTGGAACCCCATGTACCTAAAATACATAGACCGTATTGAAAATATTCAAAAGAAATTTATAAAATACCTATGCTTTCGCACGAACCATACATTTAGTTCTGATAATTATGTCAAACTATGCAAGAAACATCATCTCCTTACATTGACGAAGCGCCGGGAGATAGCCGATCTCTGTTTACTCGCAAACATCGCACAAGGTAAAACCGACTGCCCGGAACTCCTAAGTCAAGTACAAATTAATTGCCCCAGCAAACCTTTGAGACATAATAACCTTTTGGTACCCCCTCTCACTACATCTAATTACATGGGAAACACATATTTAACGCGTGCGAGCAACAAGTTTAACTCATTACTTAAGAAGAACCCGAGCGTTGATCTCTTTAATTGCAATGCGGCTGCAGTGAGACGTGCCCTTAGCAACGAGTTTTTCAAATCATGACATTATTTATTTATTGCGCATTTTTGTTTCAATTAGTTCATCGTACACAGAGCGAATACATTATACTGTAGACAATATTATTATAACAACATAAGATGTAATGAAGGCGTGCCTATACAAGTGCTTCAGTGCAAACAGCTTAATGCTAACCTTTAATGTTACGTATAAGTGAGAACCTTTAATTGGCTTTATGTTAACAATCCATTACTTATGTCATGTTAAGTTAGCTGTTGGTTTTCCAATAAACAAAAATAAAATAAAAATAAAAATAAATATGAACATCATAGGTTAGACACACATTATTGATTACATGAGAAATATAAAATTGTTACATGCTTTTCGTGCGTTTTTCTTCGTCGATCCTCAATTGTTTTTTCTTTTATTTGACAAGATGTCATATCGTAAAATCTTCTTTTTAATGTAAGCTGCCAGTCCTCAACATTTATGTCTAATTCGACTTCGACGAGACCGCTGGTCTAGTGGTTATATACTATCTGATTTCTACGCTGGGGTCACGGGTTCGATTCTCGCCGGGGCAAACATTTATGTTTTCAGCATTTGTATTTCTCTTGTGTCTGGGTGTTTGGTATGTATTATTAGCATTTATTTACAAAAAATATATACATATATAAGTATTCTATCAGCTGCTGGTTCCCATAGTACAAGCTTTGCTTAACTTAGGGCCAGATGGCGTAGTGTGTGAAAAAAAAACGTTATTTAGTTCCATTGAGGCTTGTTTTAGTTATGTGTAATGTATTATGAAATCTCACAGAGAAAATAATCCAGTCAACCTAATATCTATGCCACCTAGCCAATGGTGCCAATTCTGTTGTTCAAAATGACTAAAATTAACTAACTTGACAGGTCTAAAAAATATTGCCATCCTTATTTAACCCCGCACATGAGAAAGGGATAGCAAGGCTTTTAGACCTGTCAAATTTGTTAAGTTTAGTAATATTGAACAACAGAATCGACACGACCGTCTAAATTTATTAAGCGAGTTTATCACAAGCTTATCCAGTACACCATATGACGATCAATACTCCTTTTAACCAACAGCGACACAAGCCTCCCCCCCGAGCGATAAGCTGAAACGCGTCAAAGAGGAGTACGAGCGAAGAGTATCGACGATGTCCCGGGAGCTGAAGCGACTGCAGGCAGCACAGAGAGAACACACGCGGCTGCAGCGCTCGCAGCAACAGACCGCGCAGCAGATACAGACGCTCAGGAACGAGCTGCACAACATGAAGAGGGACAAGGTAAGCTGGCAGCACACAGGTACCGACTTATGTGACTACCTCATATTTAACAGAGGTAGGGCGAATTGGGATCTCCCGTGGGTTTGCCCATTAAAATTGGAGCCGCCTGACTGGGGACTGTACCTTACAGAAGACCGCAGTCAAATAACACTACTTTGATGTAGTGTTGTGTTTCGGCGGTAAGTAAGGTTGCCAGTGCTCCACGAGGATACGCTACGCTAGTATTAATGCTGCTAGCACAGTGAGTCCTTATCAAAAACAGGGTTGGCAACTCGTTAGTGATATCCCTGGTATTGCTAGCGGCTATAGGCTACGGTGACCGCTTACCATCAGGTGGGTCGTATGCTTGTGTGCCACCTTAGTAGTATAAAAAAACGATAACGACCGAACAAATGGGATTAATTTTATATCTCATTTGAGGTATATGCGAAATTCCAGTCACTGTAGAATAGATCGGCAATCTACATTTATATTTCTAGAATCCACACAATCCAATATATGGTAAGATAAAACGGATATTCGGGTGATAGAACATATAACATAATAAATTTATATTTCAGGTAAAACTAGTTCAAAAAATGCGCACGGAAGCCAAACGTCACGCACAAGCTGAGGCAGTGAGAGCGAAAGAGGCACGTATACATTTTAATGCGTATTTTATTTCCCATTTCAGATCATTAATTCTATGTGGCTTTTATAAGATTTTAATGTTTTCATTTATTCAAATTATAATTGATAGTTTTTGTGTCGTTTCTCATAGTTTAGTGTTGTTACTTCTTTTGTTAAAATTACTTGTTTAAGATAGGGTAAGAAACCTGTTATTGTGAATGGTGTCTTCTTCCATAACTGTTGGAGCATTTAATTCTTTTCCTAAATCCATGTTCTGTAAAATGTATAATGTATTCAATGTCGAAAATCCATAAATAAATCATTTAATTTTACTTTTGATTTTTAGGTGGCTCAGTTACGTAAAGAGTCGCGTAAAAATGCCAATATCATTCGATCCCTGGAGGCGGAAACGAAGCTCAAAGAACAGGTACGAACAATATCGTAATTAAATCTTTACCTACGGATAATAATAAACCACGTGTTTCAACTTACGCAATGGCTTAATCTCTTGCGTGAAATTTTGTAGGTGCTGCGACGCAAACAAGAGGAAGTATCGTTGTTAAGGCGAGGACATCGTGACAAGCTTAGCAGTCGGGCTGCGGGTCGATTACACGGTACGTTAATATCAGTATCAGTTTCATTGAATTTCAGTTAAAAAGAAAAGAGGATATTTCACAGCGCACAATTTATTACGCTCAGCTAAGCAACTAGTTTTCGATGACATGGAAAATAAAGTGAGAAAAAACAAAAAGTATGTAAAAAAACAAAATATTAAAATTTCACGAATAATTTTGAATTTGTAAGTAAACTAATTAATTCCAAAAAGTATTTGCTGTCGCCAACATTCATAGTTGGTGCAGTTAGCTTCTAAATAAGTACACTAGCTCTTTTCCGCCTCTTTTCTCACGTATAAACACAGGATAACACATAGCGTTAAGATTAAATAAAACTCACCATGTTGTTTTTACTCTGAGATATTGTGCCTTACTATTTGTGTTTTCTTTATCCGAATTCTACAATATTAGTAAAGACAACTGATTAACTACACTTTGTATGTTTGTCTGTTGTTTTTTTAATTAACACTTTCTAAGAACCGACGACAATTCAATAATTTCACATGTTAGTATCCTGACCAGGCATATACGGATACTTCTGTTAGAGTTATATTCTGAATTAAAACTCTTTTTAAGCATTTTATTTGTTTCACATTTCGCACACAATACAATTTAATCATGGCACAGAGAGGAAGGAACAGGAAGACAGATTGTAAATCATAGATTATTGACATCCATAAACTAAAATAGACCAAACTAAACTCGGTTTACAGCAAACTAATCGACTAGTCTAGTCAACAACAACAACTTCTTAATGTATTTTTTTGGCAGACCGTACACGCAACCGCAACCGCAACTCGTTCCGCTCGTCGTGGTCCAAGCTCGAGTGCTGGGTGTCCCGCGCGTGCGCGGCGCGCAGCACGCTGGGCGAGCTGGAGGCGGCGCTGGAGCGGCAGCTGCGGCAGCGGGAGCGGGAGCGGGCCCGGCAGGCGCGGGACCCCGGCGCCGGCGCCCTGCTCGCCTACCTCCGGGACGCCATCGCCGACACTCAGGCGCAGATCATGCAGATTGAGGTACGCTACACCATCTATATACTCGTTTTTTATTCTTTTAATATTTATTTTTTTCTAAAAAAGTCATCTGTCTGTCAATAAAAGTCCGGTCAAAATCGGTTCAATCTTTTTCGCAGATAAGCTTATACGATTTTATGAATGACAAAAAAACATTAGGGTTGGCTTGTCGTTTTGCAAAATCGTATTCAGATAATTTAATTTGAATATTTGTTATGTTATTATTGCGTAGGAGGAAAATGAAGAGAACGAGCTGCCTCGCTTACTCGACCACATCGACTCCATAGAGGCGGGCAAGTACGCGTTGGAGCGCATGTCTGCACTAACACTCCAACACGCGCAGGACGCGGCTAGGAATCTCAAGATGCTGCAGGATACTAGGGCACACCTTAAAGAGGTCAGTATTAATACATTCACTATTGCTAGCTCTAATTCTATTATCGTATTATCATGTGGGTAACTTTGACCAGAACGGTCTTTGGTGCAAAATAATCAGTAGCGTAGCGATTTTGTAGTAATTTTTATGTAATATGCTAGCATGGAATAATATTTTGATATTATAACATTCTGCCATCATACTTCGTATGGTGTACTTTTTTTTTTATTTTTTTTTACTTTTATCTCAGCTGCTCCATTACTAGCGCAGCGTATCCTTGTGGAGCACTGGCAACCTTACTTACCGCAGAAACAACACTACGTTAAGATAGTGTTATTTCACTGCGGTTTTTTGTAAAGTGGAGGTACAGTCTCCAGTTGGGCGGCTCCAATTTTAATGGGAAATCCCACGGGAGATCCCCATTCGACCTACCTCCCTTTTTAAGCTCATGGTGTGATTAATCTCTGAACTTAAGCTTAGAAAAACTCATTGGTACAGGCTGAGGTTTGAACCTGGGCCCAACAGATGACAGGGAGTTGCTTCAACGACATGGCCACCACGGCTTTTATAATATTAGTACGATGATGTCAGGTGGAGGAGAGTGTGGAGCGCGAGATGAGTGCGGAGCGCGCGGCTCGCTCGGCGCAGCCCTGGCCCGGCGCGCAGGCCTGGCCCGAGGCGCTGCTGGCGCACGTCTCCTCCGGCACCTCCACCAGATCCGTGTCGCCGGCTGACAGGTACCATTACATCCACTACCATGTAGGGTCGGCGACGCAAGAGTGATACCCTTACATATTGCAAGTCTCCATAGGCTGCGGTAATCGCTTACCATTAGACGTGTTGTATACATCGTATACTCGATCATCACCTTAGTTGTATAAAAAAGCAATTCCATAAAGTTTCTTGTATGGCTATGAAAAAGTATGGGCCCTAAGATAGCTCCCTGTGGTACTTCCACAAAAGTTTTAATGAAGTGAAGTAGAAATTGACAGGGAAGTTGTTACCTAAACTTCTCCTATCCATTTAAACACTATATATTTGGGAGATACATTTACATGTATGACTTCTGCTCTTAATTTTTCATTCAACATAGTAAAATTATGTGATACAAATAATCAAAAGCCTTAAAAACATTATCTAATATTACATTGAGAATCCTTTGAGTTTAATGTGTAAGAGATGGTATTATTAATACTTGTGGTGCTACCTAATTAGTTACATACAACTGTATATTCCCTTCTATCTCCAGATGAAGCACGAATTAACATGTATTTAAAAACCTTACAGTTCGTTGTTCGACTCACGGATACAACAGACAAATGGTGTACGGGAATCAGTTACAGCGCCGACCTCACCACCTGATGAAATCACTAGTTCACCATTTCAACGAAATGCGTGAGTTCATATCAAAGTTACATATAACTGTTAAACACATTTCATAATTCAACTTGTACTGATGCATTTTTGGTATCAATCATAATTGTATCTGCTAACTAAATGCGATCAATCATTTTAGCGTAACATTAACCTAATTTAGTTCTATGTCTATATGGATTAGTGAAAATATGAATCGCTACTTCATTGTGTTTATACAAACTTTTCATTTTATTCACTCTCACCATGTCTTCATTTTTTATCATTAGAAAATATGTATATGAATGATTTGTTAGACCACGACGCGGCTCAGTACGTCTTAGAGATCTTGGCGTGTACGGCAGGGAGTCTGAGGGCGAAGCGGCTAATGACGTCATGACGCAGTCCCTCATCGAACCCACATCGCCCAGACCTATACCGCTTAGCCGAGTGCCCAGCGCTCCGGGCAGTCTACGGTAACTACATTTTCATCTTATTAGATATGACATGGTCAGAGAGGAAGTGAATATTGAGATGACGGCTGTAAGAGAGGGATGGAATAAATAATATGGGATAAGGGCAGGAGCATGAAAGTTTTAAGAATGATGGAGATATCTCTCGTTACATGCATTGTAAAATTTGCTTTCACATCATCTACGGAGTTCGGAGTGAAAATATTGAAACTATTGTAAGTGCCAATTCTAGAAACAATATTTTGCACCGTCACTGGATCTTCCAATTCTTGACGGCACGTCCTTATATTTAAAGTGTCCTATTGTAACTGTATTAGTTGTCTCGTTACACACTAGTAGATCGTAACTAATAATCAATATCCGCATTCGTACACTATAGTACATTAGCCAATCAGAGGACAGAGGTGCAGCGTGTTGAGTAGCTGCGTCCACATTCATCTCTCTGGAAAAATGCGTGCGTTATAAGACGTCGTGAATTAAATTATCTATACATTACTTGGGTATAGTGCTAGTATGATGTTGTATCAGTGGTCTGCAGCGGCTGTATCTGCGTCCGCACCTCCTTTAGAAACATTATAGGGCGTGCCATCGTGAATTGAATCACACTATCACACTAATATTATACATGCGAAAGTTTGTGTGTGTGTTTGTACCTTTCATGCCTTAACGGCTGAATGGATTTTAATTAAATTTGGAATGAAGGTGGCTTATAAGCCGGATTAACATAAAGGATACTCTTTATACCGGAAGCCTTGGGTAAAAGCTGACGGTGGTATGTTGTGTGTCAGTGGGCTGCAGCCGCTGGGCGCGCCGCCCCCCGCCCCCCGGCGCGCGCCCCCCGACAGCCCCCGCCCCGCGCGGCGTCAGATCAGCCTCACCAAGCCCGCCTCCTTGTACGTATACGCTCTCTACGCCATACTCATACTACACTGAACAGTGACGCTCGCCAATTGTGACTTAGATCTTCAAGATAACCATGGATTGACCTGCTGTGGACTTCGGGTCTGCGCTCAAAAAAGTCCGGAGCTAAAAAAATAAAATGCGACAGTCTTAAGTCGATAAATTGCAGGAAAATTTGACTGTGCTAATATGATAAAATTTAATTTTTAGTGTCCTACATTTATTTATGGAATAATTTACATTCAGGTAGGTGAGAGATTCTATTTAAATGTTTAAATGTGGACTTTGCAATAATACCTTAATTTTTTTAATGTCACAATTTTTGAGTGTCACTTATTAGTTCACTAAGCACGGCTATAATTGTAATGTTAGTACTTAGTAGTAATGGAGTTAGAATAGCTTGTAGTTAGAATATTGCCTCGCCACCGCTCCTCTGCATGACGCTTGGGTATACATATAAGTGTGCTCTGCTGTCGGTGTGTGCTTACAAAATTATGTGTCATGGTTTTCTTTGACTGGTTATCTGGCGTTGTAGTTATATATGTATTACATTCTTACAAGTCGTTTAAATCCGCCTTTATGTAAATTTAGAAAAGAGTGTTGTAGTTTCTGGCTCTACTCAAAATATTTCTTACTGTATGTAATTTTGTAAACGCATGCTCAGTTTCTTTTAAATGTATTGGTGGCATATTAGTGATGATAGTCAAGTTTGCAAATGTCTGGTTGCTATTTTACTGGAGTACTCCACTTTGGACATGTATCGGGACGGAATATAATGACAGAATCTTGCAGCTATGTCCGAAGCTAGAGAGTGGTCTAGACACAGCATTTACGTGCTGACTGGGTGTAAGTGTAACAGTGAATAATGAGAATTCGTGAAAACTTCCTCGTTGAAATCCTGATTCAAGTGGAAAGAACATTTCCAAAAGTCTCATATAGCTTTAATGATTGGATATTGAAAAGAATACGTGCTTTTTGAGACTTGGCTAATTTTACGTATCTATAGGTAATAATCTCCAAGTCTTGCCAACTTACTGAAACAAAAGAGACAGCATTCAAACAGTCACATAAAAGTTAGTGCAACTAGAGACCGCGTTATGTGTTAATTAATAGTTGTATTGCAAACTTGAGTATCGTGTTACCCGCGGATCGTGCGAGGCAAGCGGTGGTGGTGTGGCTGACCACGTGGTTGCTTGCAGCCTGCTGATCGACCTCAACATAGTCGAGGACTGACGACCGCTGCTGGCATGGACCTACTCGCCAGGGAACCTACCACTGCACTATAACTTATGTCTTCCAACCAACTTTCTAGATCACATTTTTAGTCCTAACTAAAATGGTAGAGTACTGGGAACCGGCAGACATGTATAATCCGACGGTGAAAAGGAAATATAAATGAAACGCCATTTTGGTCGAAAATAAGTTTTATATGCAGTTCGATGCGGGTTTTGGATTCTCTATCGATCTGTCTAAGTTAGAAGCCGATCGGAAGCTCATAACATTTCAGAAAAACCATTAGTAAATAAAATGATAATATAATAATTTATTGAGTAACTTCGAGCAGCTCTGCTGAACAATTGGCCTTTCCACCGTCGAATTATATTGAAGAATGTGGGAGCAAAAGAGTTGTACAAGTTGAGAGTAAAATTACACTTTATACTCCTACTCTCTCTGCCTGTTTTCTTTAGAAGCAAAATTGGTGTGCAAGTAGAGATTGAAATGACGTTTTATACTGTAAATTAACGGAAGGGTTGCTGAAAACTACATATTTTGATTTGATCTGATATAGCTACAAAATTCCCACGCTACCTTATTATACGCGTAGGTTTGATGCGTGTGATCATTCGGTTTTGATTGCTTTACATGTTTAACTACAATACAAGTAGATCAATGTAACACTAGTATATTTAGGGTAAATAGCCCTTGTATTGTTTAGAGATCCAAAATTACGGGTATCGGGCCAAATGGGAAAGCTTTAAATTCAGGACACGTAAATAATAAGATGAGAATTGTATAAAGTACGATATTAATATAAACTAATCCAAAGGCAGAATGTACAGCTTTATAAACTTGTTATTAAGTAAAGTAAGTTTAAGTCACAAATACTGAAACTTTAAGCTTTAACTTGGCAGCCATTGTATTGATTGTGTAGGATCAATAAATAAGTTGAAATCAATGTGTGTTTACTTTGCATGTCGCACCTCGTTTGTTTATGCATGAATGTAGCGGAAACCTTATTCCAGTTGAATTAGATAGTAATTACAATACTATTTGCGCTTTAATATCACATCATGCCTAGATTATGAGCGTGGCGCAGCAGCAAAAATAATTGTGTATTACCAAGCCGTTTTTGCTGCCGCGTTACTTTCGCAGTGAATGTGTGGCGTATTTTTGAACCGCAAATAAAGTTGGTTATCGTTATTAAATTCAACTGGAGCAAGGTATAGTTATGTATAGAATGCTACCCTTTGAATCAGCATCCTAAAGTTTTGTTTCTTAGACTACCCGCTGTAATTGGGTTGGCCTAAGCCTCTGCTTGCTTTAGAATTTTTTATAGGAATGTAGTAAAACAAAGTAGATAGTGGTAATTATATATAATCATTTGTAATGCTTGAAGGATAGTAATGTCCATAGACCTCTAGTAACAATTGCCAATGATCATAAATTAAACTAGGCCAAAATTTAATTTAAAATTTTGAATGTGTGTCGCCTTTAAAAATACAGACTGTATTTTAAAGCAGCATTGCATGGCATCAAGTGACTTTCCTTTTTGTTAATACACAACGTTATTTATGTGTCAGTCAATAACCATGACTAGAAGGTACCTATATAGTATAAATATGTGTTCGGCGTTATAAAAACAATCGTCTTATTGGGGTTCTAACGTTTATTGACTCGACCCACTGGGGTTCCACATGTTACACTTTGAGAATCTATAGGTACTACATTAAACACATCAATATTATAAGAGAGGCAGACCTATCTGTCTGTTTGTTACTTTTCGCGACTAAACGGCTGAATTTAATTAGGTTGAAATTGACATAAAGGTTCCTTGTGATCCGGAGAGTGACGTAGAAAAATACGGGAGTATGCCAATAAGGTGCAGGCGAAAATCTAGTTACATAAACTTTGGCATTATTATAAATTATATATTATATATAAATTATGTTTTATTACAACATATCTAAAAAAAAATGATATTACACGTAAATTTTCCATGTTACGAACTTTTCAATGTAGGTAATTGATATAAAAGTGTTATCCTCAATGTCACAGAACGTATCTATTAGATATTTGTAGTAAGTATTGCTGTGTTCTGTTTATCATTATTTATGGCGTGCGGTATTACGTCCATATTCCCCATCAAAGATACATTCATTTATATCAAACAGATTAAAACATACATCTGTTCCCTCATACAGTTAGCTTTATTAAAACTTGAACAGCTTTGAACGACAAACACGCAAGAACATTTTCTAACTGGTCTAAACAGTCATTTACCATATTCATGAACCTTAGTCCTGATAATTTATATCAAGCCACACCATATATTACATATCATGAATTACACCTCCACATTTAAAATCAGTGATATTTATATTTTTAAAAGTCGTTACGATCTAATTCTCATACTGCTTGTAAGCAGACAATGAACTGTCAATGCTCGGAAGAGAGAATGGGATATATTCATCCTCAATTCGTCAACAGGACATCATCCATTTAGGTCTAAATCTGAAAGTGCCGGCCAACGCATTTTTTTGTACGTTCTGTTAGAGCTTGCCCGTCCTGAACATTTTTTACCGTGACACCAAACCTGTTGGACCATTCTAGTTGATATTATTTGAGTTCGAAAATCTGATACATTTATTGAAAATAGGAATTCAGATTAATCAAAACAAATGAAATGTCGTGTAATATAATAATTCTAGGCAGCCCTCCCAATTCCGTCCTCAAAAACCTATATATCCGTTTAACTTTCACAAATCGCATTTACCTATATCAGTCACTAACTTTGTAAAGTCTAACAAAGTGTTTCAAGCATGATCAATTTAAGTACATATTAAATAATGTCTGGCGAGGGTAGTTGTTAGTGAGTGTGAGTGTGTGTAGTAAGGCGCGTGTGTCCTCAGGGAGAATGCGGGGATCACGCCGCCCGCGTCGCCCGGCGCCGCCCGGCGCGCGCGCGACGACGACGTGTTCCTCCGACTGGCCGGCGCAGGCGTCGCCCACGACACTTCTCCACAGGGACTCGTCAGGGAAATGCCGCTCAAGGTAATTCACTTATACCATTAGTCTTATGCAAGATCAATTAAACATGCCACAAAGAGTTGTATGAGAATTGGTGAATTGGCTCGAAGGACCATCGTTTATAGTAACGTAACGATGTAAACTTCTGGTTTGCCGTAATGTTTAATAATGTGCTATACTTTTTATGAAGGCAAATTGTTACTATAGGCACATTGGCTTATGGTTCAAAGCGCAATTTCTATTGTATGTACCAACCAACAAGGTGGCAATCAAACATAAGTACACGATTCGTTTGATGAGCGGCTCTCGTCGCGTATAGACGCTTTCAGCCCCTCGGGCATAAATGATAAATCGCGCGTTGCCAGCGCTACAGGAAACTCTTGATACCCTTAATGTAAAGTGTAATATTGTGGTTAGCGTGTGGGCGGGGGCGGGGGCGCGTGGGTGCAGTGCTCGCACGTGGCGGAGGGCCACGCGGGGGCCGCGCTCTCGCTCGCCGCCACCACCTCCCTGCTCTACAGCGGCGGCGTCGGTAACAACACTACTTATTTCATCGTTTCCACTGCTTGCGTGAAAATAATAGCCAAGTACTATAGTTATAGTTCCCAAACTAACTTCATATCTCTGTGCGTAGTTATTAAAATTGATTTTATTTATAAAAACACTGTGCAAAAAAGTCATTTCTGTGGGTGCTAAATTCAAAATAGCGCGAGACTGAAAACACAAATTATAAATAAATATTTGTAACAGATATATATATACATTACACCGAATTGTAGCTTAGTTCTGTGAATATTAAATGATGTCCTGTCAAGTTTTAAGAGAGGTAGGGTGATTTGGGTTTTCACGTGGGTTATCCCATTTAAATTGGAGCCCGACTGGGGACTGTACCTCCGCCTTACAGAAGACCGCAGTGAAATAGCACTACTTGATGTAGTGTTGTGTTTCTGCGGTAAGTAAGATTGCCAGTGCTCCACGAGGATACGCTGGGCTAGTAGTATTGCTGCTAGCACAGTGAGTCCTCATCAACAACATGGTTGGCACCCCGTTAGTGGTACTCCTGGCATTGCTAGCGGCTATAGGCTACGGTGACTGCTTACCATCAGGTGGGCCGTATGCTTGTGTGCCACCTTAGTGGTAATAAAAAAAAGTTTGAAGAGCAACAAAACAGGCTAAATATTGTGGTTTAGTTGTGGGTCAGAAGTTGTAGTGTAGGTCAGATGAAGGAGTGGATATATATGTATGTGTGTGCAGACCGCACGGTGCGGGGCTGGGACATGGGCGCGGGCGCGGAGGCGTGGCGCGGCGCGTGCGGCGGCGCGGTGTCGGCGCTGGCGGCGGGCGACGGCGCGCGCCTGCTGCTGGCCGCCGCCGGCGCCGCCGTGCGCGTGTTCGACACGCGCGCGCAGGCGCACCTCGCCACGCTCTGGTACACCTACACACATCTATTGACGCTCTACACGACGCTAAGACATGTACACTTTTTCTTGATCATCAATAAAAATCCTGTTTAATCGCGTACTATTTAAAATTATCCTGAACTATTTGTTGTGTTTATTTCTCTGCACGGGCAATTCTAAAAACTTTCGTCGTCCTAACCTCAATGCCTTGAAACATGATTGTTTGAAGCACCATAGTACCATAGTACCATAGTGCATAGATGTCGTGGTGCGCAGGTCGTCGGGCGCGACGGGGGCGAGCCCGGCGTCCCGCGCGGGGGGCGAGGTGGCCGTGACCGCGCTGGCGCTCAGCTCGCACCGCCTCTACACCGCCGCGGGCGACAAGCTGCGCCTCTGGGACCTCCGCATGTACGTATGATATCGCTTCCTCCATTAATCACGTGACGCGTGACGCTCGAAGGGGGAGGTTACGGAACAAAACACAAAATGTCACATGGGGAGGGCGGGTGTAATGAGATATCGCATGTATTTTTTATTTGAACGCGTGATTGCAAAAGTTTTGTAAAACACTGTACCAAGAATAGAACACGTGATTTAGAGCAGGGAGGGGTTCAATCTAACACCTCACCATGAATGACCAGGATGGGGTTATAAATGGGACTACCGACTGAGATTGAACATGTGTAAAGGTAAACTTGAAATTTAGATGGAATAACTTTTCACTTTACACGTTAGGCACCTAATGCACCCCATCCTTCGGAAATGCGTGAGCATTTACATATTAGATGGATAAATTATCCACCCACTGGCTTCACCCACTAGTGGGTGGATGCCTCAAGAAATTCAACAATGACCTGTCCACCCACCGCTTCAAGGCTAGGCAACCTAACTAACAAACGACGACAAAATAGTTGAATGTTACACGAGCGACATCTGCCGTCCAATGTCGTCAACGCGTAGTGTATAGTGTCGTGTTGCCAGGATGGAGTGCCTGTGCAAGATGTGGTCGGGGCACGCGGCGGCCGTGATGTGCCTCGCGCTGGCCGCCGGCCCGGCCGGGGACCGCCTCGCCACCGGCTCGAAGGACCACTACGTGCGCACGCTCGACGTCATGCCACAACATCCCAGTAACTACCCACACTACCCACACACAAACACACTCCATATTACATTCCTGAATAATATGTAGGCTTTATAGATGGGGGAGGATTCTGGGGTGAAATTACCGTGAAATGTATGAGGGTGAATCGCCGGAATCTGCAAGATGTTCTGTTCATGTTCCTATAAATACACACATACATTGTTCGTTGTGCGTTTTGAGTGTGCCTTAATTTAAATAATAGGACATAATAATAATTTAAAAAAAAACTGTCTACCTATTACGGATCGTGAGATGCACCCCGCTGACAGACAGACGGACTGTCGGACAGCGCAGGGTTAGTTAGGTAACAGTCCCGTTGGTTATAATTCGGGTATGGAACCCTAAAAGGAGAGTCCAGTAGTCGCATATGATGTGTAACAAAAACTAAAAAAAGTAATAAAATATGTTACTCGTTAATAAACAAGCAATAAGAATTTTGTTACAAAATTGATATATTATCATGATTGTTACATGAAAAAAAAGACAGAGCACTGAGTTTCTTGCCGGATCTTATCAGGCGGTTTTTTTTCCGAACCGGTGGTAATTTAGACCTTCATAAGTGCCTTATTAGGGCCTTAACTGAGTAAATGTTATCTTTTTCTTATTTTGATTTTGAAGCCTTACATAGTTGATAGAGGTCAGTGAAGATGATGGTGGTCTGTGTGTGTGTGTGTGTAGGTGGGTGGGAGGCCAGCAACCGTCGTCTGCTGGAGCCGCCGCACTACGACGGCGTGCAGGCGCTGGCGCTGGCGGACGGCGCGCTCTACTCCGCCTCCAGGGACACCAGCCTCAAGCGCTGGAGCCTGCACGACCACACGCTCACACACGTGCGTACACACCCCACACCCTTACACCTTGCCTTATATTGCTCTGCATACTAAACTGTGCTCTAAATTTAAACCAGTCTGGCCGAGCGTCGACTTCTTCGAGCATTTTCGCCTGCATGACAATATATTTATCAAGGCTTTCTTCGCTTTGAAGCATGTAATTAGCAGTTTAATTAAACTAAAGCAGTGTGATTAATTTGTCAAGGAATCAAGTGTCAAGAAAAGCGTGTGACGTTGGTAATGTAAACGTGTGTACGTATGTGTGTGTGTGTAGAGCGTGATGAACGCGCACAAGGGGTGGGTGACGGGCGTGGTGGCGGCGGGCGGCGTGCTGGCGACGTGCGGGCGGGAGGGCGCCCTGCGCGCCTGGAGCCCCGCCCTGCGCCCCCTCGCGCCCCCCGCGCCGCTCCCCGACGCGCCGCACGCACTCGCCGCGCACCCCGCGCACCCCGCCCTGCTCTACACCGCGGGCAAGTCAGTACCGCCTCCCCCCTACATACACCCCGCCCGCACCCCGCGCACCCCGCCCTGCTCTACACCGCGGGCAAGTCAGTACCGCCTCCCCCTACATACACCCCGCCCGCACCCCGCCCTGCTCTACACCGCGGGCAAGTCAGTACCGCCTCCCCCCTACATACACCCCGCTCGCACCCCGCGCACCCCGCCCTGCTCTACACCGCGGGCAAGTCAGTACCGCCTCCCCCCTACATACACCCCGCCCGCACCCCGCCCTGCTCTACACCGCGGGCAAGTCAGTACCGCCTCCCCCCTACATACACCCCGCTCGCACCCCGCGCACCCCGCCCTGCTCTACACCGCGGGCAAGTCAGTACCGCCTCCCCCCTACATACACCCCGCTCGCACCCCGCGCACCCCGCCCTGCTCTACACCGCGGGCAAGTCAGTACCGCCTCCCCCCTACATACACCCCGCCCGCACCCCGCCCTGCTCTACACCGCGGGCAAGTCAGTACCGCCTCCCCCCTACATACACCCCGCCCGCACCCCGCCCTGCTCTACACCGCGGGCAAGTCAGTACCGCCTCCCCCCTACATACACCCCGCTCGCACCCCGCGCACCCCGCCCTGCTCTACACCGCGGGCAAGTCAGTACCGCCTCCCCCCTACATACACCCCGCTCGCACCCCGCGCACCCCGCCCTGCTCTACACCGCGGGCAAGTCAGTACCGCCTCCCCCCTACATACACCCCGCTCGCACCCCGCGCACCCCGCCCTGCTCTACACCGCGGGCAAGTCAGTACCGCCTCCCCCCTACATACACCCCGCTCGCACCCCGCGCACCCCGCCCTGCTCTACACCGCGGGCAAGTCAGTACCGCCTCCCCCCTACATACACCCCGCTCGCACCCCGCGCACCCCGCCCTGCTCTACACCGCGGGCAAGTCAGTACCGCCTCCCCCCTACATACACCCCGCTCGCACCCCGCGCACCCCGCCCTGCTCTACACCGCGGGCAAGTCAGTACCGCCTCCCCCTACATACACCCCGCCCGCACCCCGCCCTGCTCTACACCGCGGGTAAGTCAGTACCGCCTCCCCCTACATACACCCCGCGCACCCCGCCCTGCTCTACACCGCGGGCAAGTCAGTACCGCCTCCCCCTACATTCACCCCGCGCACACCGCCCTGCTCTACACCGCGGGCAAGTCAGTACCGCCTCCCCCTACATTCACCCCGCGCACCCCGCCCTGCTCTACACCGCGGGCAAGTCAGTACCGCCCCCCCCTACATTCACCCCGCCCGCTCTTCCCCCCAACACATCGTTTACAACTTTACTGTTAGCTACACTAACCTATTTTGTGTTTACATGTTGTCATGTAATCAAAATTACAAAGAGCTCGATGCAGCAGAGAGAAGATGAAACATGGGATGTCCTTTGTTTACATAGATAGAGAATAATATGATAGAATTTTAATCTAACTACAACAATCCTGTCAGTTCTGTTTGCTGGCCTTGAGTTCGATTTCCCAAATTAAATAATATTTTGAGCCTACGACAGTTACAATGCGTGTATTTTATAATAATTATGTGTTATTTTATTATAAACGGTCGTACATAATCCTCCTGTGAATCTAATCGTTTGAAATCGTCGTATCAGTTATCAATCATTAAAAAATATAACCAATATAAGTTTTTCACAATCTAACTGTTACATGTTAGTTTATTTAATAAAACTGTATCGACTTTCCGAGTAGCACTAATCTAGTATATACAATATTAAATGCTTACTTGACCTTCAAAAAATGTCCGTATTTTATTGCGTCTCTGTCATTTCGTATTTGAATTATAAATGTTATTTTGTAACTCTATGTAGGTAACCGTAGTTATTGAATAAATTGTACTATGATATAATGTAATCTAACGCACAAGTGTGTTGCAGCGGCGGCGACGTACGCGCATGGCGGATCCTCGCCGAGCCGTGACCGCAGGTTACTACCCACCACATCATGACTGTTCCTAGCACGAGTTAATATATGCTTCTACCATCATATTCACCATAATATCCCCACGCTCAGTAATTTCACTTCATTCTCCTCCTACTAATATAATTAATGCAAGTTTAGAGTTTTTGTGATTCAATGTGTCTAAAACGGCTGAACGGATTGAATTGAAATTTGGTGTAAAATAGTAGCTAATCTAGAAGAATGTAGACAACTTTTCAACGTGGATTTTATTTGGTGCTACATCCAAAACTATGTAAAAAATCATTAGATCGAAAGCTGGGTGATAATATTAATTTTACATAAACATATGCTTAGAATCTCAGGTAGTGTAATTACAGGCTCATTACTTTATTTCGTGGTACGACATGTATCGAGATACCTATCTACTTGATGTTAACACTATTATTATAGCGTATTCCTTCATAAATATTATATTAAAAGTACCGTTCTTACTCATTTAAATAACTTGAAAATTTCATATAGAGAAACCAATTATGACTGGATTTATCATCATACATTTTTAAGATGTAGCCACGTGTCGGTGGAACAATCTCCAAGCAGTTTTATCACTCGCCACGTATTTATTTATCATCTGAATTGTAAATATCACGCGGTATATCACCTCTGAACCCTAAGCATGCACGCGTCGCCGCCGCTTCACCCATCATTCTCACCAGGAAAGCGTTACTTCAGTTTTCATCCCTATTACCAACGACTACGACTCTTTTTACTGTGAGTGACACCTTAAATCTTTCAGCGCTGTCGACTAACTTTCCAATTATACTAACATAGAGCCAGCTTTCTGTTTAGATGTTTCATAAACTACTTTACTACGGTTTATGCTTACGTATACAACATTTGGCAATACTCTTCTAACGAAATAAAAATTAAATAATACATATTGGTATCAATTCTGTTGTACAAAATTACTAAGCTAATTTGACAGGACTACAAGCCTTGCTATCCCTGTCTCATGTGCGGGGTTAAATAAGGATGGCAATACTTTTACTTCGTCAAATTAGTTTAGTGATATTATACAACAGAATCGGCGTCATTGGCCGAGCATTCAACTGTATCATAATTTGAATTTGATAGATGTTATATTGTTAACAGATCTCGCTTTCATTGTCGTGAATTAATATAAATCTTCTATTGATCTAACTGTTTAACAAACCAATCCGCATTCTTGTTTGTGACTGCACATTTAAAGAGTTGCGTGCACTAACCAATACCCTGTTTAAAACAAACGTATATACAATTACAAAAGTATTTGCGCTTCATAAACACATCGTTAGCTATCGCTAAGTTATTTTTTCTATCGCGTTGCTTTCGCTGTCTATAGCTGAACCGCAAATAAAGTTGGTAACCATTTCTACGTTTATTTGAAACAAGGTCCGAATAAAGATTTTATGTACAGAGCTGTACATAACTTTATAATGTGGGGTGTTTTTCCATCAACTTTTTGAAATCGCTCAGTGTTAGTCAAAACTAATATACAAACCCATGATATTTTTTGGATCCATAACACAGGCCATGATCACCTGAAAATTAAAAGATGCTAGCCAATAAAATTACCCGTTCGATGCCATAACAAAAGTTAAATCCATCGATATAAGATCCTTTACGTTGGGTAAAACTTTCAAAGTGATGGAAAACTAACCCCTAAAAGTGTTTATATTTTATAATAATGTATGTGATGGGCGTGTAGTGATGGCCGCGTGAGATGTTGGCGTATCCGTGCGGGCCGGTGACGGGCGGCGGCGGGCGTGGCTTCAGGCGGTTTAACCGCTACCAGTCCGCCCGCCAGTCCAACCGCACGAATATCCAGTCCTCGTGTCGTCACGCCACGACGTGCCTGGAGGTGACCGCGCATCATACCACCACTTCTGTCAGACTCCGGCCAAGTATTATCCAACATTTATTGACACAAGGGCTTTGTTGTTTCGTTACTAGAACGTATGTGACTAGGAAATTAACGCTGGAATATTTAAGACTGCATATCTAACAAAAATCTGAATAGTACTTGTCTGAACAATATTTTTTGGTGGGTATATTACCCGATATATAACCGGGTATATTATGTTTTTAGTATTCGCAAAACCCCTGCCATTATGCAAGCTATTGATATGAGTCTTAAATTCAGTCCAAGTGTTGTTTTAGTCGATTAGCGAGACGGTAGAACACGACAGACATGTAGCCTGCTTAATGCATGATGTAATCAAAGTAAAGTGTTATGTAAGAATAACAATAGTTTAGAAAAAGACTGGACAATTCGACCATTCCTTATGAAGTCTCAATTATATGACTAAGATTTGTAGTTAAGTTAATGTAATAGCGCCGTAGACATTGACTAAAATAATGTATGGATTACGTTTCTAGATGACGGATTTAATGTGGAGAGAATTAAAATATGAACTACAGAATTACCAATATTCCTTGTGCTGTAACATAAATTTTGTTGTTAAAAAGCATTCTCAACTAAATAAATTGTCCAAATGTCAATCTTTAAAATTCCTCTTTATATTTTTTCTTCCATATTATGTCAATATAATGTATTGAAGAATCTAGACAATATGGAAAAATGTAGAGCCACATTCAAAATCAAAATCAAAATCAAAAATCATTTATTCAGTTTAGGCCCTAATAAGGCACTTATGAAGGTCTAAATTACCACCGGTTCGGAAAAAAAGCCACCTGAGAAGAACCGGCAAGAAACTCAGTGCTCTGTCTTTTTTCATGTAACATTGGAATACGTGAAGCAGTTTAAACCAATATTATATTTGAGTATTGTACCAGAGGGCAGCTAGTTGATAACAATGGCCTTTGAATCGATAATAAGTTTAAAAGTTGTAGGCTATCTTATTGCCGCATAGAATAATATTGTATCTAGTATAGCAATAATCGCTACCAAGTTTCTAGCTTAGAGTATACATTCCTTAGGTATGCATACCCTAAGACATGTAGGTATAACGTAACTAAATAATAATTATGTAATCAACGGCCTTAGCTTAGCGTTTTCAATTCCTGTGATTATTTGAAACAGTACCTTTATTATTTAGTAGTGTATATTCGTCGAATAATTGTTGTAGGCTGTCATTTCTGCCAACGCCTTGATGCCAAATTAAACGCACATGGACTGATATTTTACCAGAAATGACGTCATCACTGTCTATGAATAACTCTTATGACGTACCTAATTAATTGAGTACCCAATTATAGTTAATTCGACCGTTTTATGAACATGTCATTTTAATAGCTACTTATTACAAGGCAGTGATGAAAGGAAAATGTTCAATAAATATTACCAATTTTAGATATTTTTAGTAAAATTTGAATGGTCCTAATTCGATCCAATTAAATAGTATTTCCATAATATTACAGTATAAAGTAATCCATGCGATACAACTGTATTTAGGCGAATAATATTTTTATACATTCCTCACCTACGGGTAGTTACAGACATACTGTAATCACTAATGCATTCGTTACTAAGTATTAACTGTCAAATTATATAATATTAATAAATAATGGTGTCGATTCTGTTATTTAAAATTAACCTTAACTAATTTAACAGGTCTAAAAAGTCTTTCTATCCCTTTCACATGTTCAGGTTAAATAAGGATGGCAATATTTTTAGACCTGACAAATTAGTTAAGTTCAGTAATTTTGAACAACAGAATTGGCACCAATGTCCAAATAATATAAGGTAGCACATGATGGCTATGTTGAGTCTAGTATCAGCACTTTAATTTACATTTTAGTATTGTGTGTAATAATTTCAGTATTATTTAAACAAATCATGTCTTAAACCTGCAATATTTAGTAAAATATTTAAATGTATGGGCTATATTCATCCACAACTACATCACCGATTGAATGGGCGACATTAGATTTTACCGCAAACTATATATGGTTGTCATTTAATAAATTATACTAAATATTTAAGGTTTTGTATCGAGCGCTTGCGAGGCTATCAGTAGCTTTATTACAAAGAACAATATACATTATATTATTGTTATATTGAGGTCATTAACCACATAATAATTGTTTTGTTTATCGTAAGGTTAAGAATTCGCCGAGTAGCTAGTCATCTATGTGATTTTCACATACGTTATGTACGGGGCGATTGATAAAAGATCTTCGTAAGATAACACAATTTTCAATACTCATTGCTGTCGATTCTGTTGTACATAGTCACTAAACTAAACTAATTTGATAGGAATAAAGAGTCTTGCTATCCCTTTCATTTGCGGGGTTAAATAAGGATGGCAATACTGTAAGTCCTGTCAAATTAGTTAAGAATTAGCACCATTAAAAACCTTATTTCGGCCTCAAGTAAATTGTTTTGTTATTCTATTTGTTATATCAGTAAAAATATTTGTTCGTCTATGAAGATCGTTGCTCTCTAAATAACTGTCACAAAAATCAGTAATTTTGTATCGAATTATTATGAAATTCTCAACTATATCGTTTTGAAAATTATGAGATTAATTATGTTTGTTTTCAAGTGATTTTATATGAAGTTTTTTTATAATTATTAATTTTATCATTTAGAAAATCAGTAGTGAATTTCTTTTTTACAATTACTTTATGTGAAAATGTTTTATTAATAAAACTTTTACTATATAATACTGTGTTTAACTCATTTCCGATTCTCAAAATGTCAAAATATTCATACGAACATTTCGTTCCACATTTCGCCGCCGCGGCGCTTTTCTTTTTTCCCACTCAAAAAGTAAAGCGATACCTCAGAATAGATAATATACTACGTATGCGATACCTACGAATACAATGGATAGTCCGAGGGTATTCAGACAGGGGGGTAACATTTTTCGTTATTTTTAGCGTAGTAACGTTTTCGAGATGAATTAGATTTTCGTTCATAAACGATTATTTCGCAAAAAGACATCACAAAAAAATAAGTAAGACAATACAATTAGGTAAACAATTTTAATGCTTTATCTTATTTCACCACAATGCAACAATTTGTACACTTCAAACCAAAGGTTCGTCATTTCATAGTAAGCCCAACAAAACTAGTACTTCTGTGTCATTAATTTGTTCACCAAGGAAATAATATTCCTGACCTATACCTACCCACTATAACAAAGACTACCTTTGTCAGGCATGGCTGATGTATCAACTTCTTATTATTACCACAAATAACATATTTCATTTCGCAACAATTTGGAGACGGCGTAATTTATAATTTTATAGGCTGCGTTCTTAGTGGGCAGTTCTTAAAAGCGGAGTCATTGCGTGCGCTTACTGAAGTTGCATAAAATATAGTATAGTTTCATTGACGTCGGTTAAAGCGATTAGAAGACGAATTCTAATGTACTTACCTACTTACTTGGCCTAACCTAAAGTTTTAAGATTACTTCGATAGCTTAGTAATTGCTACGACCATTAAGCTAGACTTATAAATATATTATACACATTAAAAGCATACGCTCCATAGTTTCTGGAAACAATTCAAAGTGGTAGCAGATCATAATATGCCTCCAGTCTGAGGTAATCAGTAGTCACGATAAATCACTTCATATTAAATCCATAGTACAGTTCAAACAAATCCGTCACAACACAACGGGGAATACTATCCAAAATGACATTAGAAATACCAACTTTAACACAATTTGTAAGCCGTCATTTTTGATTGCACTAACTAAACGCTAGTTTTTGGGCCATTCTATACATTTATAAATTGGTACTGGTTGGAATACTTTCAATATTTAGTATAAGGCAATCGTCCACTATACTGAGGGTAGTCTTCTTGCCAGGGTGTCTTGGAAGCTTGTTCCAAGGGGATGGCTGTTTGTCAGTACTTGTATTTGTGTTTAGCGTGTTTGCGGTGGTGTGAAGGGGGCGTGGCAGGCGACCGGCGTCGCCTCTCTCTATCTCGCTCCCTCTCGCGGTCACGCTCCCTATCCCTCTCTCGTTCTCGCTCACGTTCCCTCTCCCGTTCTCTCGACCGTGAACGTTCACGCTCTCTCTCCCGATCTCGTGATCTTGAACGTGACTTACGTTCACTGGATAGAAAAAGACGCGTTATTATTTTCCATGTATTTTAATTATTGGTACGAGTATAAAATTGTATGTACAAGACTATAAAAGTTCTGTTATTCAAAAAAACTTAAAAGACAATTAATAATCATTTTAGGCCTTAAAAAATGGTGTATTCTCACTAGTGCACTACTAAGAATTAAGTTTCCATTTTACTAGAAATGAATGAATTTATATGGTTCTATAATCTGCGGAAAGTCGGGTAACATTAAAATTGTGGAACATTTCATGGTTACTTCATGTTTAAGCCTAACGGAACAACTGAGCTATGGCCTATGACCTTATCATCGTAATGTACATTCTTAAAAATCTGAATAGCTTTTTAAAGTTTTGACGTAATTTATAGCATAACAAAGTCACCTGTACCGAGATCTCTTTGACGGTGGGGACAACGAGGGTTCTCGTGATTTTTTCGACTTCTTTGACGTCGTCCTGTGCAAAAAAAAACATTTTTTTATGAAAAAAGAAGTGTGCTTACAACAGAAATAATATGTATCACCGCTTTAAAATACATTACACGGTAGCAATAGATAAGCACAGATAATATCAATTATAATCTTTATAATGTATGTCTGATTCTTCCGTACGTCTGTAGCGCGAGCATAAATAATTTGCGACAACGTTTTCGTATCGCCTTCGACTACACCGCTGCGGCGGTGAAAATTGGAACTAAAAATTAGTATGACAATTTTGACATTTCGCAAGTTACGTTTTCGAATACGTCGTCAACAATGTTCCTGCTACCTGCACTGAACTTCTAAGCAGCTGGACTGTTTTTCATTACTTTTTTTAGTATGTGAGTGGACCCATGCATACTTTAGATTCACAATTGGACCCAATAGGTGGCGCTGTTGTCGAGAACAAGATTTGTACGGGTGCGAAGTCGCTGTAAAAACTAGTAGTATTATATAACGTACGAGTAGGTATCGTCTTCGAGCCTGGGCTCCGGAGACTCGGCGCGCGCCGCCTCAACAGCCTCCTTGGCCTCGCGACTAGCCTGCAGACAATCATTACAACATCATTAATGTGTTACATCAATCTTTGCTCTCGCTTTCCTGGGAGTGATTTCGTGAGAAGGGACTAAAACGTATTACAGAAAGCCGGGGAGCTTTTTGTCCTTAGCGATAAAAAAGAGGGCGAGTCAGAGAGAAAAAGAGATAAGTCAGAAGTACTGGTCCCCAGTCAGGACGGTAATATATGTGTGTGTGTTTGTGTGTGTGTGTGTGTGTACCTTCTTGATGAGTTTCCTCCGGTAGTGCGCGGCCTGCTGCGCGGCGGAGAGCCCGGGGCGGCGCGCGCGCAGGCCGGCCTCCAGCTCGTCCGCGTACTTCACCACGCGCACCTCGATCTCACGCAGCGTCTCGCGCTTCAGGGACAACTCCTCGCTGCTGCTGCACAAAACATATATATCTTCAGAGCGCACGCGTCATCGCACGTAACGGTTACCGTTACGGTGGGCACGCTGAGAATTCAGGGCGACAATATTATGTTCCATCCATACTCTAACGTAGTTCTCCAAGCAGATGTAACAAAGAAAAACGCATGTTTTTTTTGTAATGTAGATACTTTTTTGTAATGTGACTGCACGTCACTTAAGCTGTCAGCGGGCGGCGGCGTCTGCAGCGGGCTGTGTGTTAGTTGTCAGCGGGCCTTGTGTTAGTTGTCAGCAGGCTGTGTGTTACTTGTCAGCGGGCTGTGTGTTACCTGTCAGTGGGCTGTGTGTTACTTGTCAGCGGGCTGTGTGTTACCTGTCAGCGGGCTGTGTGTTACCTGTCAGCGGGCTGTATGTTACCTGTCAGCGGGCTGTGTGTTACCTGTCAGCGGGCTGTGTGTTACCTGTCAGCGGGCTGTGTGTTACCTATCAGCGGGCTGTGTGTTACCTGTCAGCGGGCTGTGTGTTACCTGTCAGCGGGCTGTGTGTTACCTGTCAGCGGGCTGTGTGTTACCTATCAGCGGGCTGTGTGTTACCTGTCAGCGGGCTGTGTGTTACCTGTCAGCGGGCGGCGGCGTGTGCAGCGGACGCGGCGTGGGCGGGGGCGAGGGCTCGCGGGGCGCGGGCTGCACGGTCTCCCAGCGCGAGGGCACGAAGCCCCCGGGCAGGCCTCCGCCCTCCCACTCGGGCCCGCTCTCCGCCTCCAGCGGCACGCCGTCTATGTCTTCCTCTGCACATTACAAAATCGTACAAACATCATTGTAAATAACTCAATGGTATGAAACGCACGCTTTTTATGAGAAATAATACTTTTCTCTGCATATTGTTTTCATTTATGTAGTGTCCCACCAAAGCGGATTCAGCCACCATCGGCAACAAAACACTTTCAGCGAACCTTTGGCTTTGGTCAAAATTGGTCGTTGGCAAGCGCCGAAATTGAACAAACTGTTACAGATGACGCTATTAACTTTTCAGCGAAAAATCGGTCACCACAGCGCGTTCTATTGTTAGTGATATTGATGATTGAGGTGTGATAGAAGTGAATGCATGTGTGAGTATGTGTCGTTACCGGGCAGAGGCACGCCGTCGATGTCGTCGGCGGGGAGCGGCGCGGGCGCGGCGGGCGGGGCGGGCGCGGGCGTGGAGGCAGGCGCGGGCGCGGGCGCGGGCGCGGGCGCGGGCAGGCGGCGCGAGGCGGCCAGCCGGCGCAGCGCCGCGCCGTCCAGCGCGCCGCCCTCCCACGACTCGGGCGACGACGACCGCGCCGGGGAGCCCTCCTCCGAACACTCGGACGCCACCGCATCCGCAGAGCCCTCCGTCTCCTGGTACCACCACACCCGTTACATTACTCCAAGGATATTAGCCACGAGAACACCTACGATTGTAGATATTTAGCCACCGAGGACAGAGGTTAAAGATAATTTTTCCTCAACCCTCTCCGACTTAAAAAGCACGTTAATGCAACCATTATTGCACTATGCCACTTTAAGATATTTGCAACTCGAAGACCTACAATTGTGGTTGGTACGGATCAAATTTCCTGAGCCCCTTTCGTGCCGTTATAACACACGTTAAGCCATTGATAGTTAGTCAGATTTTCCTGATAAAAGTGAAGATCAGATAGCAGTTGGTCTGTGTCCAAATGCGTAGTATACGCGCTATATATATGGCTGAAGTGAACATAAATTGTGTTTGATGGTATGAAATGGGAACCTTATCCTGTCCGAGAAAGACGTCGTTGATGTGCAGCAGGAAGTCAGTGGGGTAGACGGCCCAGTCGGCCCAGGCCTGCAGGATGCGCGTGACGCGCGCGCGGAACCCCTCCTGCTGCAGCCGAGACGACATGCTCGCGTACGCCAAGTGGCAGTTGCGCATTATCTCCACCAGGCGCTGCTGGAAACTACACGGGAAACATTAATTCAACACTCCCAAATCATGCTGCACTCACCTTGACCTTGACCTTGGGTCACTGACCTACAACAAGCTCTTGGTCATTTTGCTAAAGAGTAATTTGGTGCAACTTCGTTAATACCTTCTTGATTCAATGACTCGAATGGAAACCGTTTTTTTTAAACTGTGGTCAATGAACTTAATAAATTAGTGAAAATCAGAGTTCGATTATCAAGTCTAAGTTACGTTCTAATAAACATATTGTTTTGTAATTTTTTTTACCTTGTAACATTTCTATCCTGCTTTATTTTCTTCCAGATAGCAAAAAAAGGCAAGTAGTTCACCGGGTGATAAAAACCATGAATCTCTTTAGACTTCGAAGTCCTGTCACATTTAGGGGCACTACAGCAGTGTTTTTGAGGGCATATTAAGGGGAATTGTGTCTTAAACAAGGTATAAGAATCGTGGTGTACTCACGCGCTGCGGAAGGCGCTGGCGTTGGTGAGCTTGGCGCCGGCGTTGTGCAGGATGTCGGAGAGCAGGTAGAGCCGCGCCACGCGCTTGTGCGGCGCCGTGTGCTCGCCCGCCAGCGCCTCCGCCAGGCACGCCGCCACCTCGCCCGCCGCCTCCGCGTGCTCCAGGCACCACGCCATCGCCGCGCCCACGCTCGCCCGCGCCGGCGACAGCCCGCGCACCAGCTCCTCCAGACGGTCGCGCTGGCTGCACACGCGCACACCCGCACATGGACCACACGCACCGGCTGCTCCAGCCACCTCACACACCCCCACACATGGAACACACGCACCGGCTGCTGCAGCCACCACACACCCGCACACATGGACCACACGCACCGGCTGCTGCAGCCACCACACACCCGCACACATGGACCACACGCACCGGCTGCTGCAGCCACCACACACCCGCACACATGGACCACACGCACCGGCTGCTGCAGCCACCACACACCCGCACACATGGACCACACGCACCGGCTGCTGCAGCCACCACACACCCGCACACATGGACCACACGCACCGGCTGCTGCAGCCACCACACACCCGCACACATGGACCACACGCACCGGCTGCTCCAGCCACCACACACCCGCACACATGGATCACACGCACCGGCTGCTCTAGATACAATTCTATGGCACACAGAGTAGACCAACTCACACATTAACTGATACCTATCAATTCACGGAGCTATTCCTCGGGCTAATCGCATTTAAAACTTGCAACCCATCCGTGAACAGTTACCGTAGCCTATGGACGGTTGCAATTCCAGAGCTATCACTAGCACGTTGTTAAATTTCAACAAGTTGATGGTATGTAACAATGATCCAGGAACTAGCATTTGTAAAGGTAAGGCAAACAATGAACGCTTGGGAAATGTGTCAATTCACCAGGACCTAACAACATAACTTTAATATAAGATGAAAAATATACAGTGACTGACTTGTTGGAGAGCGTGCCGCGTATGTTCTCCTTAGCGTCGTCTTCCTCCACCAGCTCGTCGGGCATGCCGGCCGTGTACAGGTTCATCACGGGCGGCCGCCACACGGAACCACCTCCACAACGAACACAAACTCAAAATGATTTTTTTTATACTACTAGGGTGGCAAACAAGCATACGGCCCACCTGATGGTAAGCGGTCACCTATATATGATCTTTGTTTGACTAGACTTTACAGAGAAGCACTTTCAAATCGTCAGAATCTACCACCGGATTCTAAAGGTAGTTTTTTGCTGAGAAGAATCCGGCAAGAAACTCAGCAATTACTCTTTTAAAATCAAAAGAAATACATATAATTTACATTTGAGTTACTAAGATAACATGAATATATCACATAAGAATTAAATCACATTAAAAAACTAACATGAACACGTAGACAAGGATATACCACTTAAAAATTAAATTTAAGTTAGACGTTAATTAAAAGGCTTGATGACTTGATGAGAAATTCCAACACACCTTTACATCACTGGCACATAACTAAATAAACGAAATGAGTGTAGTATGCTCCTTTCACTAACATAAATATTATTACTTACTAGAATAATGCTTGTAGACGACTTCACGTGAGCCAATACTTATGAAAAATATCGTTTTAAAAGCATATTTCGGACAAACAAAGACATTCTCGCAATCTTAAACAAATACGTAATCCGCTAAAAATTGCAGTAACCGCAGTTCTCAAGCCACTAATCAAACTTTACCTTTAAACATACGGAAGTCTTCGAGCGCCCACTGTTTGGGGGAGTCCCCCTGCAGCATGGAGAACAGCTTCCAGCGGTAGTACACGTGCGCCGGCGACTGATTCTCGAACAGGAACCGGAAGAAGGGGTTGTTCATCTCCTTGTTCATGATCATCGCCTCGAACATCGGGCCCTCGCGGATCACGAACTCCACCATGCGGTGGATAAGCATCAGAATGTTACTGAAAAAAAAAACCATTTAATTTGGCACTAGTGACCCGCCCCAGCTTCGCAAGAGTTACCTAAATTAATTATACATAATAAACTTCCTCTTGAATCACTGTATCTATTTAAAAAAAAACGCATCAAAATCGTAGTTTTAAAAATCTTAGCATACATAGGAACAGACAGAGCGGAAAGTGACTTTGATTTATTATATGGGATGTGAGTTAATCTATACCACTATTATATAACACTAACTATAGGCCTCAGTGTCATCTGCAATTTTTTTATTAACTTTCTCTAGCAATTCATTTTAAGACATCATAATTATTAATCATAGACTAGCGATCCGCCCCGGCTTCGCAAGGGTTACACAAAACCTAAATAAATGACATATAAAAACCGGCTCTAAAATCACTATATCTATTGCTGAAAACTGCATACAAATTGAAAATCCGTTGAGTAGTTTAAAAGATCTAAGCGAACAGACAGCGGAAGCGGCTTCATTTCATCCGCCATTTTCGTCAGACACCTTGAGATGTGATTTTGTTTTTTACTTTGTTGTGTGCACTAAATTATTAAATAAATAAATATTTCAATTTACCCATACATACATACATACAAAGGTGGAATAAAAAATATATATTTTATTAGCTTTAAATATATACTTGCTGCAGCATATAGTGTACAGCCATAGCTAAGATATATAGTGTACAGCCTACAGTTTCATCAATTTCAAGCACACAATAACTCACCGTTCTGTCGGGACGACCACTTTGACTATTGATTGAGACAAAATCTGAAAGAAAACGTCATATTTGTAATTACAATGAAGTTATTCATATACGTATATCTGACTAATCTGTGCCGGTAGCAGGAACATTATCGACAACGTATTTGAAAACGTAACTCGCGAAATGTCAAAATTGTCATACTCATTTTTAGTTCCACTTTTCACTGCTGCAGCGCTGTTCATTTTCCAATACAAAAATAGACGAAGGCGATACGAAAACGTTGTCGCAATTATTCATGCTGATGTGATACGTGCACAATAGAGACGGTGTAATCACTTTACTGTCTAAACATAAAATAAGTATACTAAATCACTTAATAACATTGGGTATATGTCAAATATTTAAATATTTTAAAGAATGTTTTCCCAAAGTAATTTAGCATTGAGTTCTTCAAGAAGACGAAGAGATTTGCAGGGTTGGCAACCCCTGTGTTGCAAGCGTCCATACGCTACGGTAACCGCTTACCATCAGACCGGGCCGTATGCTCGTTGGCCACCTTAGTGGATTAAAAATATACGTGTATTGTTATATAAACTGACCTGTTCATAATTTTGTCTATCCTCAGGATCACTAGGATAGTAGTCTCCAAAGCGCACGCGCGGTATCTGAAACAAGTGAAACTTGATAATTACTCAAATATACCTACTAAAATCTACGGACAATAATTCATACTCTAAATAGTTATATATTTGATAACCCGGCCAAAATAAGAGGGTATTTTTTTTACTTTAAATAGCATACATTTTAGCACATACATTTAACGCACAATATTTTTTTCATTTGACGATGTGATCACATCGGAATTCCTTGCATTCGCGCGAGCAATTTGTTATTTAATTCAAATTTATAACTTAAATCATTTTTGTTTGACGAAACTTTACAAGTTACATACATACTTTAAAATCGACAGAATTTACCATTTGATTTGGAAAGGCGTTTTTTGCTACTCTTTTACAAAAAACTAATCTGAACCATTATTCAGTTTAGGCACTAATGAAGGTCTAATTTACCACACACACACACAAACTTTCTCATGTATAATATTACTTTGACAATTTTTATCCCATTTTCGTGATGTTGTTGTATAGAGTGTTAGCTAATGATGCTCCTGTAATAGTTGTGATATGAATGCGCATACCCTGTTGACGAGGTGTTTGGGCGGCTGCGCGTTGAAGGGCAGGCCGGAGGGCGGCGGCGGCTTGCTGGGCTGCTGCAGGGCGGGCGGGATGTAGATCGGCACCGGCGGGATCACCACCGCCTTGCCCCAGCCCAGCTTCATCTCGTAGCTCATTATTTCCTTGCCTGCGTTACATACACTTGTAGTGACCTCACCGGTACATTAACCAACTTTGGCAATCTACTAACTGACATAACACTTTTTTTTTTTTTTTTTGGGATTTGCCGATTACTGATGTTGATATTGTTTGTTCTAATGTAGTTATAATAATATAATAAAATTTGAATTTTAACCTCTTTTTATCAATTTTTACTTTTCATTTCTTTTTCAATCATTAAACACTTTTATTAACACAAAATAGATTAAACTATCTACAAACTGTTAATATAGTTGCATAATATGTGTACTGTGCAATGTGTACATCCGTTGCCTGTTTCGAGCGTAGTATGGCACTCGCAGGCTACAGCTGAAAACCAGCGTTGCATGACCGGTGCTGCAGTACTGGCATCTAGCATTATGCTGAGCTGCTTAGCCTTTTTGGCACAATTGCAATATACATTTAATTTTAAGGATTTATATTACTATGTTTTTATATGTTGTTGTGTCAATAAACATTTTTTCTTTCTTTCTTTCTTTCTTTCATGACAACTCCATACATACGTCACAATTCTGCAACCCGCAATGCGCTAGCGAAGTTTACTGCGCAATATCACACATGTAGAGGCCCGTTTATGACATTGATATTTGGTAAGGAATACAATATTCGCCAAATGCAGAGACTATTTCATGGGGATGGAAAACTAAACTAGGGCTATTGTGATGGTGAACTGTTAATGGATATCTGGGTTATGGGATGACACTGCGGACGTCTGCCGTACAATATGTCTCAATATTGGATAAAATTTATCAGACGGTATTATTATTATAATTAAAATAAAAGTAAAAGTAAAAAGTAAATTTGTGAGTATGGATGGATGTTTGTAACTCTTTCACGCAAAAACTACTCAACGGATTTGGACTTTTTATCCCGGAACAAATTTAGGTTACTCCGAGATTCTAAGCTCAACGTGCACGTAGTCGCGGGCAGAAGCTAGTGTTAGTATAAACTGACCGTTGATGCAGCGCAGCGCTCGCTCGCCATCTTTACGCGACATGAATGCCACGAACCCGCAGTTCCTGCCGCGCGCCTTCTCCTCGTCGGAGCGCGGCCACATGATCTTGATGCTGGCCAGCGGCCCGTAGCGACCGAACACCTCCATCAGCTGCTGCTCCGTTATCTGACCACCAATATATTCACACTCACTCACCGACAACACTGACTTACTGACATGCATTTTATACCACTAAGGTGGCCCACAAGCATACGGCCCACCCGATGGTAAGCAGTCACCGTAGCCTATAGCCGCTAGTCATACCAGGGATATTACTAACGCGTTGCCAACCATGTTGTTAATGAGAACTAACTGTGCTAGCAGCATTACTACTAGCGCAGCGTATCCTCGTGGAGAACTGGCAACCTTACATACCGCAGCAACACAACACTACATTAAATTAGTGTTATTTCATTGCGGTCTTCTGTTTAAGTCAACAAAGACATGACTACACAGATGGGCGTACTGTACGGCTCGTTCGTTTTTATCAAAATTGACTCGCTGTGTAGGTTTTGATAGTTAAAGCTTTTTTACAATTAGTACAGTAGATACAGATTGCAGGGGGCAACCAACAAAGGAAATAAACCTTTTTTATTTATGCATTTTCACCGCGACTTCGGCCGCATAGCAATAACATATAGTATGTATAGCTCAATCTTACTCAGTGATAATAAATACGACGAGTAAAAGTTTTTTTTTAAACGGGCCAATTGTTTATTCATAGCAAACATAAATATATATTTTTTCCTATTTCTTTATAATGATAGTGTAGATTATTAACTATGTATGTAAGGTTGTTACCTTAGGGTTCAAGTTGCCGAGGTACAGGTTGGTAGTGTTGGGATCGCCCGTGTCGTAGGAGCCCACATCGGGCAGCTGGTCCAACACCGGCTCCACGCCCGGGGCGCCTCGCTCGCGGAGTACGTTCTTGTACTTATGGCGCTCTGAACGCTCCTCTTGAATTCTGAAACATAATACACATTATATTCTATACGTTGTTTTACAGAATAATGACTGAATACTGAAATGCCAACAACACAACACAAAACATTGGAACTTGGCGCTTCCTCTAACGCATAATTAAACTGTGGAATGAGCTCCCCATTTTCCCAAAGGAGTACTGCATGGGGTTCTTCAAGAAGGGTGTGAAGAAATTTGTGAACGGTCGGCAACGCGCGAGTGATACCCCTGCTATAGCAAGCATCCCTAGGCTACAGTAACCGCTTACCATCTGGGCTGTATGCTTGTTTGCCACCTGGTATAAAAAATAAATCTAATATAAAAGACAACCGCGCCTTACAGCAGATGATGCGTGACATCTCACGGCCAGCTCTAACACCACGCGCGCTTATTGGTCAAATTAAGTGCGCCCTCTTCACCGACATACGTCACTTTTCACGAAATTACTCCCACAGATTGCAGGAAACGGGGGTAAAGACATATAAGAATAAAGACCATTCTATCCACTTACTGTCTAAGCTCCTCTTTGAACAACTCAAGGTTACTTTTCTTCTTGTCTCCAAATTTCTGCTTGGTGCGCAACGGTCTTATTGGCTCTTGCCGCTGTGCTAGACTCCTGACCACATCAGCCTCAGTTATCCCTCGCTTGTCATCCAGCCGAGAGACAGGCTTATACAGCTTACCACGCTCTGAGACATCTTCCTCTGAAAGTATGAAGAAAACATAATTAGTTCTCATGGATGAGCATCAATTGATAGAATAAGAAATATGTGTAGTGTGGATCTCATTTATGTAGGCCCTTTGTGAAGAGGAATTATGCAAAGTTTTAAGCAAAATAATTTTGTTGTGAGCTTCTATCTTCATTGTCATCTTCTCGAGCATGCAGGTGAATTTCAATATGGTATCAAAATGCTTTCTGATATCATAGAAGCTCCTACACCATACATTTGCAGCAACTTACTGCCAGATTCTAAATTTTTTAACCCTCAATTCTCTCCACTTTGTCATTATGAGATAACTCTACTCTTTTTTTACTGCTCCTTCTTTAAGCAAAATGTTAACAGTATTGTAAACAAACTATTCTAAGTCGGTAATAAGAGCCATGAATAAAAATCCGGATAATCAAATTTCCAGATAACCAATGTTCAGATAATCAAGATTCTACTGTAATGATACTCACTCCGAGCACCCGCATCATATGTGCCAGCCTTAACCCACACCTTGCTGGTGCTACTGGGCACTTCTTGGAAAGTCTCCACAAACTCTTTGAATACCTGCAACAATAATCAACATAAACCTTAAAACACAAATTACAGCTTATATGGTGCCTTCATGACCATAAGGGCACACAGGCCCATGGCCAACTTTCTGGGCCCCCGACTTGACTGGGGCCCAGAGAGTTAAAAGCAAAATGCTTTCATTTATTTTTTACATTTAAATACCAGGATCCCAGGGGATGTAAGTATAATTTAAATTGTCCAAAGGCACCTAAAATACTTGTGTGCCCCTGCATATCCTAAGACGGCGTTGGGCATATCTATACCTTCCTTTCTCCCAATGTTAATAAATTGTGATCTGTAATTTAGAGGTACAGTCTCCAGATGAGATTGGGCATGGGCCAAATGGCTTTTTATGAGATATACTCAATACGCCCGATCTTCTTTAAGTTCTAATAGTAAGTCTTTTACTACACCGCTACATTGCAAGTATTGGCAAGCCGGCCCTGAAACGTACTAAGTCGGGTGGGGTGGTGCAGATAATAACAGTAAATTATCACGCATATACAAATGAATACAAAATACTAACATGAGCAGCCGCTTCCTCTTCTTCCTTCTTACGGAGATCTTCGAGCTCCTTCTTCGACAAGCCCCGAGAACTCATTTTGACTGTTACTGTAGATAACTACCGATGTTTTATATATTAAAATCAGTCCTATATAACTAGCGCATGTTATTTCTGCTGAGTACGCATCTTATGTATGTTTATTATGCTTTATTTAAATTTTAATCACATTTTTCTTGAACATATCGGAAAATCAACAAAACAAAATATAACCTCCAACGCGTACAAGCATAGCACAGCAACTAGTAACACCAGTAGATAAATGTCAGAGATAACTGTCATACGTTCTTGTTTTTGGTTCTGGCAACACTACCACACTTTAAAAACGACTACTGCTAGGTAATAGTCTAGCGTAGCGGTTGTATTCTCTTGGGGTAATAGCCCCAGAAATGCATGTCATGTAAAAACGAATTTACGATACTTAACATGGATAAAGTATCTCATTCATGATACCTACGCTTTCTGGAAATTTGGTGGGTACTTCATTCACAAAGTCGACCGCCTTCGATTGATGAGCCTAGATTCAAGCCCTGGCGGCTCATACCTATGAGTTTTTCTAAGCTTAGTTCATTGATTAATCACACCACACCTCGAGCTTGAAAAAGGGAGTAAGGTATGACGAATGGGTAACTCTAGTTGGCTTTTCTATTAAAATTGGAGCCGCCCGACTGAGGGTTGTGCCTCTACCCTTTACAGAAGACCGCAGTCAAATAACTGAATCCGAAATCGAGATGTGAAATGGGAACATCTTATAAAACTATTACGTCAGTGAGAATAATTTTATGATTGAATGTGATGTGATTCTTATAAACGCTTGCTCCTAGAGAACTACAACGTCTACGCCGCTTGCTCAGACGTTGCACCAAGATGTTATATAATCGCTTCTACGCCTTCACTTACAGAAAAAAAAACAACATTACTGGTTACATATTTATTTGAAAAAGTACACATCAAAAATTTCGATGTAAAATTAAAAAAGAATGTGTAGAGCGATTTTACATTAAATGGGTCATCACGGAATTCAAACCGATGGTCAGTAGCAGTGATGGTCTCTCAATAGAATTTCCAGTTTAATAATTAGAAAATAAGATCCATTTCTCGTGCACCAACCAAGATCTTCTCGCACATGTAGCATGAATGCACGTAGCATTTATATATTATTTTTATCGAACGCGCTGCTACATATGTACTGTAACTTTATTTAATATTGTTTATCGTATTGAATACTATCTAAGATTTCTTACAGGGTCACTTTACAGCCATGTGGTAAATGTACCATCCCAGTTGAAAGTGCAGTCTCCCACTAAGTTGTATACAGACTTGGCAAATTGTACTTAATTGTGCCGGGGCGTAGGCTCCTATTGCAGTGACTACACTTATTGTCTGTACATTACACATTGTCATCGTCTTTATTTTGTTCTTACTAACGATATTACAATTAGTTTATATCCATTTTAATACTTACATCAAATACATAAATAATACGATTCTATAGCAACAAAGTTAATATTACCATTACACAAAATAAATGTTTGTGCAGTATATACTTTTTAATTTGAATTACGGACACAGAATATAACTACGCATAAATATTAATCGATGATATATAAATCTCTACAACGGTAATATCTTCCATCTTCTAATATAGTATGTAGTATATAAACATTGATCTAGACAACATATAATATGTATGTACCTACTTTTTACATTTGTATTCATAAACTCGTTCGTCCTTGTAAAAAAAACTCAAGAGTGTATATGAAACCAAAAAGATTTCAATTTAAACAATTGCTTCACCTGAATGTATCACTATGGACACTATGGTAACATTACCCTTCTTCAGGGATAGAAGACCATAGAGAAGATAATTTAAATATACGGTAACCGGGTACCACATTTAACGGTTACTTTTGCTGTGTGAAAGTATTAAGAGTGTGTGTTCAGCTTTAGCACATGTTCAGGGTAAATACTTTGTGCTTAAAGCTTATATAATACAAGTAAATACGCGACATATTTTACACCACAACTACATTATGTACACGGCTAAATAAAATGTACAGTCTTCACACCTAGTTTCTGAACGAATATAAAAATGACGTTGTTGGCGTGCACGACGAACAGACAGTGCATAAATGGAGTCATTTTATATATATATTAAAAAGCACTATACAAAAGACACCCGCCTTCAATTACTACGCTCCAAATTGAATAAATAATAACTTTATATATGTAAAAACTTGTTGCATTTTCGGACTAAATAAAAAAATATGCATTGCTATTAAAACTAGAATTTCAAACGATTTATATATATATAATAGATATGTCAGCTCTTCAACTTTGAAATTCGGAAAACCTAATACATATTTTCTCTACGATCGTATCGCTTCAGTTGTTAATTATATCATATGCGAATATTACCAACAAAAGTTACAAAACATTTACAACTTTAATGAATAATGATATAAATGTACCCAGTCGGTTTAAATTCAGCATTCAAGGCACCGTGCCAAACATTATCTAGACATCGTGTCACTGGTCACAGCTATTTTATTATAAAACTGCGGTCACTTCACGACCATCCATCAATATGTTTTACAAATGTGCAATAAAGCCCTATATTCCAGGCGACGAGAGGAAGCTCGCGAAGTGACCACGATCCGATCTCGTCCACCATTATATAATTAATTATGTAGTCATCGACAAAAGAGTATAATACATAGAATGCTACCATCCGACAGTATAACACCGTCAGAGGTACACAACTCTTTATATATCTATTAAATGCACGTTACCGAAACATTGTACTAATGACATAGCCTAAACACCGACGGCCGATGATTGATTGTGAAATTACAATATTCTAAAATTATACTTATCTTAAGTTGTACTCGCTAATTTGATCAATAGACAACTATTAAAATATTTTTCACATACAATATACATCGAATATAATATATAAATCTCCATCCTATCGTAAAACGCATGTTATTTAGCGGATATATCCGAAAGTTCGGATACTTATTAAAAGTCACATTTCCATGTCGTATTTGTGCGATATAACTGCCTGCGATCATTCAAATACATGTTATTTAATTATGCGTTGTATCCGCTAGGTGCGGATATATCCGAATTTTATTGGCGACCCAAATGATTGTAGTGAATAGACGAATCTTAACAGAATATACACTGTACAGGGACAAAGAATGTTCATGAACAGATTGTATGCAATAAATTTGTTCGTTCCAATGTTCATACAATATAATACAAATTAATAATTAACCATGAAACTTTTGCTTACACAGTTTTAAATATTAGTAGAAATTATTTAAGAATGTGTAGTATCATATAAACAGTCCATATCTCAGCTGTAAAGCCGTCAAGACTTCATTTTCAGTTAGTAAATCGCCACCGAACATAGATACACATCACATGGTTGGCGCGTAAGAGTTTAATTTTAAAATATAGTTTTGTAATTCGTTAGTTTTCCTTGTATATTTATAAGACAATGACTACCGATTATGAATTTAATAACATGGTACAACACGCGCGAAATAGTCGTTCAACAGTTGTTGGCTGTCATTATTCGACTTCTGTGCTGGTAGCAAAAACATTTTTCGACTACATATTCAAAAACGCAACTTTCAAATAGTCAAAATTTTCATACGAATTTTTTGTTCCACTTTTCGCCGGCGCAGTGCTGTTAATTTTCCCATAAAAAAATAGTCGACAGCGATTCGAATACGTAGTCGCAAGTTATTCTTGCCAAGGCTTCAGGTATAATAGACGTACTGGTCTCCAATATAGCTTTGACCTTTAAGTGTTTCTCGTATTACAGTGAGTGTTATCTGCAGCGTGTGTGTGTCCGTCTGTTTCTGTTCAGGCGTCTGCGTCGGCGCCCTTGAGTCGTAGTCGCGCAAAGTCTTCAAATATTATGTCGTCGTCCTGCTCTTGTCCATTCTCGTCGCTGTGAATTAGCACGATGAAATTAATCATATGGAAATTTTTTTTACGGAAAATCGTCTGGTTATTAAAATGGGGTAAAGTGGTATTAGGTTGTGCGTTAGGCGGGGGACCGGCAAGTAGGGTGTACGTGGTAGTATAGGGTGCATGAGTGCAGCATAAATATTTGCATAAAAGATAGATTTTAAAGTTTTGGGGACTGTAACTCCACCTTACGGAAAACCGCAGTCATTTAACACTACTTTAATGAAGTTTTGTGTCGATAGGTAAGGTTGCCAGTGCTCCACGTGGATACGCTGCGCTAGTAGTAACGCTGCTAGCACGGCGACTCCTCACCAAACAACAGGCTTGGCAACTTGTTAGTGATATTCTGATATTGCTAGCGGCTATAGGTTACGATGACTGCTTACCATCAGGTGGGCCGTATGCTTGTGTGGCACCTTAGTAGTATAAAAAAAATCTCTTGTTAAACTGAATGGAGACATTTAAACATTTGTTTACATAAAAACCTGTGGTTTAATTGAACAGGATGCGGTGACAGTGGTACTAAGCTGTGCACGAGTGGGGAGTTTAGTGGTTTTTTAACATGTAACCTTCAGCTGAGCAGAGTGCATAGGTAGGGGTGGGGGTAGGGTGTATAGGTAGGGGGTTGGGAGTTGAGGTATGGTGTACAGGTAGGGGTAGGAGGTAGGGGGTAGGGGGTAGGGGGTAAGTGTGTAATACTGACGGGTGCGGCTCGAGCTGGATGAGGTCGTGGTCGGGCGGCGGGGCGGCGGCGCGCGGCTCCTCGGGCTTCGGGTGCATCAGGATGAACGGCAACTCTGCGCTCAACTCACTGCACACATACACATATATACGGTTGCAATAAACAAACCCACCCAGAGGGAGGCTACTCTAAATAATACTCATAATAATGGCTGTGATAATAATCACACAGCGGTATAGGCCCATACCAAGCAAATTTGTATTACTATTTGGACCAGACAACTGATAGAATACTTATATACTTTTTTTAAAAACATTTGTAAATACATTCTTATAATATACAAGGCAACCACAAATGTTAGTCATTTAAAAATTTGCTCAATGGCAATTGAACCCGCGACACCAAGCGCAGCAGTCAGATACCCTAACCAATAGACAAAGGGTGTCGTAAAATTTCCATTGAGAATTATTTTTTAATGAGAGTAAACATTTTTTTTCTGTTTTTTTAATAATTTCTTGCTTCATTTCACAATTCAGTATTCAAGCCGAGTAATATTGGAAAAATTTAACCCTTGCGGATGTCACCAATTGATAGAGTCAATCATAAGGATCAAATCAGTGTAATAAACATTGCATCCGTGAAATGTATAGTAAAACTGATTGCATGTTGCACATACCCGCCGAGAGGTCCGAGGCACAGTTTCACCTTGACTTTGTATTGCACTATGATACCTAAGTTCTCGCGTTGCGACGGATCAGCAATCCTGAAACAAACATTTACACTATCTTAACTATGCTCATAAGGGATTTTGACAAGTTTTGATTGCAATTTCTATCATTTGCAGCAGTTTTTTAAGAGAAGTAAGGCTAAATGCATGCAAGCATGTGATAACGTTATGATTTTATAACGGTATTTGAATCTCTGCGGGCAACACACGGGGCTAGTATGTATATAAAGAGTATGTGTGTACTGACAGCGTGCTGGAGGCGAGGTTGGTGTCCTCGTGTTTGAGTTGTCCGTCGAGCGCGAGCCCCCACTTGTCCTTGTTGTTGGCGAGCAGCGGCGTCAGCGAGAACACCTTGCTGAGCGTGAAGCCCGGCGCCACGGGGCAGCCCTCCCTGGAACACCACCGTTCATAACACAACCTACCACCAGTAGCCAGCCGGCAGCATCAACTTTTTCGACAACGTTTTCGTATCGCCTTCGACTATTTTTGTATTGAATAATGAACAGCGCTGCGGCGGTGAAAGGCGGAACTAAAATTTAGTATGACAATTTTGACATTTCGCGAGTTACGTTTGCGAATACGTTGTCGACAATGTTCCTGCTACCGGCACAGGCTTAGCCATGCTTACTATCTACAATCGTCGACGCTGTAGATAACCAAGGCAAAAGTATGGGAACTAAAAACTTTTACGTAATGTCACGTGGTCAAGTTTTTATTTCCCATACATTTCTTTTGTTTTCTATAGCGTTTCGATTATAGATAGTTAGCATAGCTGCAGGTACAGTACCGTTAGCAGAAACATCATTCGCTTACGTATGCGAAAACGTAACTCTCAAAATGACAAAATTTTCATACGAATTTTTAGTTCCACGTTTCGACGGCGCAGCGCTGTTAATTTTCCCGTGCACAAATAGTAGAAAGCGAAACGAATACGTAGTCGAAATTGTTCTTGCTAAGGCTAGAGAAAAATATTCGCACCTTTCGCTAGTTGCCCGCTGGTGGCAAGCTGTCAACATAATTTTCAAGCATGGCTCTTTTATCTTGTAATTTATTTTGAAAAGAATAGACTTACCTATTTGTTGTATTTTTACTCTTTCCTGTGTTATATTATAGCGGAACTGAGAAGGATTTCCCGGGCATTTGGCTTATGAAATGTTTTATGGCGTTTTAGGGGACGCGGAACGGTTTCCCACGCATTTGGCGTAGGAGCGGTTAATGTACCACTCGGTATTATTACACCACACGAGATTATAGTAAGATCGGATCTTTTTAGGTGGCATTTGATTACTGTGCAACATTTTTCCTCTCACTTTTCTGGGAGTGATTTGATGAAAAGGAATATAAATGCAAAGCCGATGCATACCGTCGACAATTTAATTTAGCGACTTTGTCGCTAGATACTTAGACTTTTGTTTAAGTCTTAGCGACAAAAAAAACTTGCTACACATCATAATATGCAATTTCGATTAAAAGTACCTATTTTATATTGATACGGAGAGCTGCTTTATACCGACGCAATGATGAGTGAGTTAGTGACATTAGAATAAAAAAAATCTTGACGGGACGTATACAAAGCACGAATGACAAATAAATTAAATGTTTTTTTTAACAAAAATAACAAGACCAGCTGTAGTTAGCAACAATTGAATTTTGGCGGCGTGTTAGTCAAATATTTCGGGGCAAAATGGGGTTTTACAAAAATATCAATATACTGAAGGTATAATTGAATGTATCGCAGCTGCGGATACTATGTAAGCCCCTCTCAGGGTTGTGGCTCGACACATGCATACACACGCAAAAATTACTTACAGACATTGCAATTTAACATTCTTATGAAACATCCCAATAAAGGGGGTTTTAAATATATCCTTCGCGTCCGATTTCGGTTTCCTGAATGAAAAATATAATTTCAAATAAAAGTTACATCCAAAATTCCATAAGACCTCCATATGTTTGGGGTGATAATATATCACCGAAAAGGGTTTCATTTTCATGTTCTAGATATAAACATCAAGAGCAACAGGAATCATGTAAGAGTACATGCACAATCAGTTATATCCTCTAGCGGAAAATTAAACGAATAAAGGAAAGAGAAAAAAATTAATTACCAACACAATAAAGAAACCGAAAAAGATAAGACAGTACAAAAAATGGCATATCAGTATAATGCTAGTCATGATATGATAGGGCATAACCAACACGCTTAATCTGCGTCCGGGTGATAATGAGTAGCCATAGCCACAACAAGAATATCGCCGTTTTAAAGTAAGCGCTTTTATATTTTCTCAGCTCAAGATAATAATAAAACATATAATTATTATTTAAAAATTATACATAGTACACATCCAGCCTTCTACGTACGATTTGGGTAAATCAATGAGTATGCGGAACATAAAAAGAAACAACTGATCTCCTGGGCGGACGCAGATCAAACGCACTGTTTTCAACACAACTTAGCATTACACCGAAGCTCCGTAATAGGTACTGCAAAAGATACGTTAACGTGAAGACAATAGAGTGCATACTAACTCGCTCTCGGCCTCGGCGACGGTGCACTTGTACTGCGCGGTGGAGAAGAGGCAGATGTCGGCGAACTGTCGCACAGACACCTTGATGCGCTTCACTGACCGGTTGGAGTTGTTCGCTATGTGCACGTTCACCGCTATGTTCTCGCCATGGTGGTACAGCTCCTGCGGGGGAGAATAACATATATAATTCAATATATAATAATTTTTCTACGTATAAACAGGTAATGATAGTTGTAAAATAATAAATAACATGTTGCATTGACCACATAGGACCATTGCATAAGATTGCCCGCAGCGAGCAAATTCATAAGCCTCTAATCCAGGGAATCATAAACTATTGAGAAATAGAGACCGCTTTTTAAAATGAACTGATACCGCAGAACCCCATAGTCACGTTACTTTAAAATTCTATCTCATTTTTTCTAATCCATATTTCCCTTTGTCACGGCATCACGCGTGAACGGCTAGACCGATTTCGCTATATTTTTAGTGTTTGCTATTGTCAGGAGAAGGTTCTTGTGAAGAGATTTAACAAAAAAACTGAGCCTTTTAATTTCGTGATAAACTAAAGGACCTTTTTTCTATGGTGTATTTGACATATGAATTTATAGCTAAGACAGGACAACGTCTGACGGGACAGCTAGTTAACGGATTAAAATCCATGCGAACACGAACAGTCATGTTATAGTAATATACCTCACCCTTATTCAATATACATACATACGAATAATGACCTCGACAAAAATAACCAACTACCAAAGACGTCCATCCCATTAATATGAACTGTAAATATTGATACAGCCACATAATAATAATTAGTTTATTTACCGCAGACCTCGGCTCATTCATAGCGGTAATTAATGACGTTTGATGATTAAAATAATCGTTGACAATGACGTCAAACGCGGTGAGGCCGTTGCATAAATTATTATTAGTGATTAAATGTAGTGCGTCAAAAAGATTTATTTAATAAAAACAGTAACATTGAGAAATAAATAAAAATATTGTTGGTTAAAGAAACCGCGCTTCTGTAATGGTCTCACGGAAATGTTAGTCATAACTTTGCTATAGTAGAACGAATCGTTTTTAAAACTAGTCCATCTGCCGCAGATGAGGATCGGCGTGACGATCCGCAGCATTGACAATTTTGTATTACCAAACCGTTTTTGCTGTCGCGTTTCTCACACAATCTATGTATAACGTGCTTTTGACCCACAAATTAAATCGGTAATCGATATTAAACATTTTTATACTCTTTGATTATTACATGAAAAAAAAGACAGAGCACTGAGTTTCTTGCCGGTTCTTCTCAGGTGGCTTTTTTTCCGAACCGGTGGTAATTTAGACCTTCATAAGTGCCTTATTCGGGCCTAAACTGAATAAATTTTGATTTTGATTTTGCCCCATAAGCAGTGTTGTCCAGCTCTACCAACTACCACATTTAATGCTATCGCCACCCTAAGTGATTTCTAGATCAGCTACATCAATATATTCACATCTGTTTGTGCAATTGTATGTAAAATTTACACATGTTTTATGCAAATATCTTATCTTATCAGTTAGACATCAAATAGATAAATTCACCCTTACAGCTAAGCGCGAGCGATACCCCTGGTGTTGCAAGCGTCCATAGGCTACGGTGACCGCTTACCATCAGGCGGGCCGTGTGCTTGTTTGTTACGTTAGTGGTATAAAAAAGGTTGGTACCTTGTCCAAGGAAGCTTCCAGGTACAGTTTGTTGGGGCTCATCATGAACTCCTTGGAGACCTCCACTGAAGGCTGCTCGCCTTGCTTGCTCGGCGCGTACATGATTTTCCTGATCGCTAACCGCACTGAATTCCTGGATCACAATACAATATATTTAAGTACATACATTAAATTTACTTTATATTAAATTATGTAATAAGATACGCGCCGATGAGCTCGTACATATTTGTAACCGACTTAAACAAAGGGCAGGATTTTTGAGTCAATATATTTAATATTTTTAGATATTCCATAACAACGCATTGTGGACATATATTCTACGAGGAGGCAATGACTTAATTTTGCAGGTTTAAATTAACAAATACTCATTGGCTAAAAACCAGGACGGATTTAGCGTGTACGGAAGGAAATTAGCATGAAATACGTTCATACCAAATGGTAGAACTGCTACGGTTGATTGGTAAGAATGAATATTCACCTGTTAGATTGTTGCAAGCATCCAGAGGCTACGGTAACCGCTCACCACCAGTAGGGGCATATGATTGTTTGCCACACATTTCCGTCCTATTTCACGAAATCACTCCCAGCAAAGCGAGAGGAAAGATGTACATCTTATAATTTTTTTTTATTTGTTATTATAGCGGCAACTGAAACATATTCCGTGAAAGTGACAACTGTCTACCTATTACGGATCTGTCTACCTATTATAGAGCCCGATGACAGACCGTCGGATGGAAGAAAAACGGAGGCATAGTAATGAATGGGTAAAAAGGTGATTAACCTCTTGTGAGGCTTGTCATCTTGTGAGTCGGCGACGAATGCCTTGAGCTCGTAGTCGACGCCGCAGGGCTTGCCCGTGTCGCCGGGCGCGGGCTGCAGCGTGACGGAGGCCGGGCAGTGCGGCGGCAGCTCGAAGTAGAACGGGTGCGCCGCCGGGCCCAGCTTGCGCACCAGGCGCTCCTGCAGCCGCGTCAGGGGACGCTTCGACGTACTCGTCACTGGGTATATCTACGGTAGATGTTCATACACATTTACACATAAATGCTTTCTTGCCACATTAGTAGGTACCTTAACATAGTATAAAACAAAGCCGCTTTAGGTTTGTAGGCTTAGTACATAGCATTAAAAGTACGTAAGTAAAGTACAGAGTGATGTCTGAGAAATGTTTTTATGTATAATTCATTTAGGTGTTGTGTAAGCCCGTGCGACGCCGGGGCCGGTCGCTATGTATAAAAAAACAATTACCAATTTTATTGCGCTCCTAAATCTCACACCATTCATAGATCTCGATGATTGGGTAACGCAAAGCTGCTTATGCTGATGCGATGAGTTAGCATTGTATAGCTATAGACGATCGATTTTATATTGATGCGCTAATAACTATACAGTATATATTACATATTAGTGATCGCTTGTAATCTTATTTCAACAAATAAGGATTCTGCCTTATGTTATGTTTAATTAAGCACTAGCTTTTGCCCGCGACTTCGTCCGCGTTGAGCTTGGAATACCAGAGGAACCTAACATTTTCCAAGGAAAAAACATTTTCCCGGGATAAAAATTAAAAAGTATCTAAATTTCATACAAATTCATTGAGTAGTTTTTACGTAATTGAGCAACAAACATACATCCATTCATCCATTCTTTCAAACTTTCACATTTATAATATTAGTAGGGTTTCTCTTTGTTTGTTCCTTATCTATCACCACCGTCCTCGATAATGCCCCTCTGCTGGCAACGAGAAAGTGCGCCAAGAATAAAAAAAAACTACATACTCCACCTGCGCACCAACGAACTTACAAACGACAAATACACGTATTACTACTAATTAATTTTAAAAGTTCCTGCGGATATAACAGTGAAAACATTTACCGTTTTTTTGGTTACCTGTTCAGCGGCTAGGTACAGGTCCTTGCGGAAGGTGAGGCCGAGCACGTCGAGGTCCTCGCGCCCGTACCTGAACGCGGCCAGCACGTGCCCGAACACCTTCCTCTCCTTCACATACTCCGGGTCGATCAGCACAACCCCATCTGGAATTGAACATGCGTTCTGGATAAAGGGTCATGAAAGACCGCAGTTAAATAACACTACTTTGATGTAGTGTTGTGTTATTGCGGTGAGTAAGGTAGCCAGTGTTCAACGAGGATACGCTGAGCTGGTAGTTATGCTGCTAGCACAGTGAGTCCTCATCAATAACAGGGTTGGCAACTCGTTAGTGATATCTCTGCTGATATTGCTAGATGTTAGAGGCTACGGTAACTGCTTACTATCAGGTGGGCAGTCACCTTAGTGGTATAAAAATAACGTACAAAATCAAAAAATCATTTATTCAGTTTAGGCCCTAATTGGACACTTATAAAGGTCAAAATTACCACGTTCTCGATGAAGGGTCATGAGTAGGACGCATTTTAACATTTGGCACCCTGGGCCTATAAGGCTTAAACAAAAAAAACTGCATAAATGTGGTCCCTTCTATTCTTAAAATAATCAGATTAAAAACATTGTTAGCAATAGCTAGTTTTATTGTTCCTCAATAAACGAAGCTAGCTATAAATATTCAACTATACATAGGTACTTAATTATGATAAGTCATGGACATATATATTATGCCTTTCCTTGAAATTTGGCAAGGAGACTGCATAAACAATGAACATTTTCTTAATCGAATTTCACCCAGCTAGATAGAGATGGATCTTACGCAGACGAACTGGCGGCAGACAGGAAAACTAATGAAGCTAAAGTTGACAATATAAATCTTGAAGCCAGTTGAAGCGTACTGGCATTTCCCGGTTTACATTTTGTGGCTGTTAAGATCGGAATTTCAAGAATCCTGTTCACGCTATTCAAGGAAATTATGTGTAGAATTTCTAGGTCGCAGCTCCAGTGGTTTTCGTCTGAATTTTGTCACGAAGCGAAGGAGCGGGCTCTTATCTAATACAATTCAATATTCATATTTGAGAGAATATTAATAATAAGCAATTAACCTGACGAAGCCGTTAACATGTTTTCTAATAATTTCCTAATCTAATAATTTCTCGCAACTTACCTACCGTGAAAAAGACAAGGTAAGACTACGAAGATTTGCTAGTTACCATAAGAAAATGTAGGTTTTACATTCCCGTAAATATGTCATCAAAAATGGTTCAGCCGTTTCTAAGACTAGTCTTAGAAACGGCTGAAACGGCTGAAACGGCGTCTTTTTGTTTATTGAAACAAAAAGATAGACGCTATAAACAGATAAATATAAAATAAAGGGTTTTTCGATTTTAATGGTATACAGATGTATTAATCAAAGGCCTTTAGATAAGTGAGTCTTATATCGAGTCAACGAAGGATATTTTGTTAAAATATGTCATATTCAGGGCCATTTCGTTTTTAGGGGGTGATCCATCTAAATCCGCTTCGTACCTCTTACGTCATGCAATAAGCGCGAACAACAAAGATAATACCTACCAGCTATAGAAAGGATAATACTTTCTTATTTGCATAGCTAGAAATAAACCATAGGCGACGGTAGAGAAAACACACTGTTCGGTCGTTTGATGATAATAACAACGAAACACAAATCGACATCAAACTTAATACGGATAAATCAATATAGGTATGTGTCTACAGGGTACAACTAAACAAAGTGACAACTCCATTATAAATTTAATTTAACTTTTGCCAACATACGTGTCAGCAGATATATAAGCCTGGTTAGTATTGGCAGGTAAATCAAAACTTTAATATTATTTTCGCAAATGCGGTGTTTTTATAGGAATCAGTATCAGGTACGTAGTATATTATCTACTCTGAGGTACGAGTAAGTTTAAAGTTTCGTTGCCCCGAAATCAATTTATCTGTCGTTTATGTCAGTGACCAACAGGGAATCTTTATTACGGTGCCGGTGTCGCCACTTTGGGCCGTACAGATATAACGCTTGTTCTTAGTTCTATAAACGCGACATTGGCAAAATTGTGGCAACCCCACAGAAGCCACTCATAGACAAATTTGAAGTTCCACGTTGATCATAATTTAAAAGAACACGGCATTTTCAATTCTGTCTGCGTGATCCGGAGCATGGAATATTCAATTATCACTCTAGTTGTTAGTGTTGTGAACGATACTCATACGCAATTTTTATCGTCAGTTCAAGAAATCGTACTCACCAATTGGGTCTACATGTGTGATGTGGTCTACGAAGTCTCTTTTCCCTAAGTATACTGTGATCTGAAAAGCAAATAGTTTTTATGTACACACAAGAATTAACTTTAATGAACTATTAACACGACATAAAACAATGAAATACTTCTTAGTCGTAGTCTCATGACTAAGGGTTGTGATCTTTCAAATGCCTTACACTGCGTTTCTTTAGGATTTTAGTCACGCCACGAGCTTCAGGGTGTAGGAAAACTTCGTTAGGAAACCTTCATAATTCTGGGAAGACATTCAAAGCCGCATATAGTGTAGTCGCTAAAAGACGGCGTCGGACTCACCATGTATCCTATTAGCACCACTGAGTTAGTACATAACCACTACGTTTTAGTTGGCACCAAATTATCTTCGGTAAAAGTGGGTGTTGTAACACCTCTGCGGGGACCCTTGTGGGAAGGCGTGTATATAAGAGACAGGAATTAAATAACGGATTCTATACATGCATTGAACTATCTATGACAAACGGGCTGAAATATATTATATAATTATTATTTATATTATTCAGCGTGGGGAAGCGACCACTTCTTAACTACGAAAAAATATGCGTACATGTATATATTATTATTTTACGTAGCTAAGCAAAACATACGAGGACACGCGAATGTCATTATAGTTTTACATTTCCATGTATAACTACACGCTTGCGTAAACATTATTTAACATTGCAATTCAATAACAGATAATTGTCGTAAGTAACCCATCACGATGTAGAAATCGCTGTAAAATATAATATAACTGAGGTTATATACGTATACAGGGAACAGTGCCGGTAGCAGAAACATTGTCGACAACGTTTTCCAAAACGTAACTCGCGAAATGTCCAAATTGTCATACAAATTTTTAGTTCCACTTTTCACCGCCGCAGCGATGTTCATTTTCAATACAAAAATAGTCGAAGGCGATACGAAAACGTTGTCGACAATGTTCCTGCTACCGGCACTGACGTCTTTATATTACGCGTTACCCAGGAAAATTCCGTGGGAAAACATACAAACGGCAAACTTCCGTTAGAATAAAAGTGCCTTGAATAAAAAAAAACTTGAAATTGGTGGAAAAATTGCGACTCTGTTACTACCCCATTATACTTGGGAAATCAAGCACTTGTTCAAGCGTTAGATTGGGCTAATTAGTGCGTGCTGTAGAAAAATTTGGAAAACCTTCCGAGTTTCGCTGCAGCATGATTAGCAAGATTAAAATTATCTTGTTATGTTAACACTTACGATCATACACTTCGGATCGGATTAATATTTGTACATGTAGGATCGTACAGCACTCACACACGCACAATTTACAATTCCTAGGACGCGACACGCGACGCGCCCACGTAATTGCGTCATTGTAATTATATTATCATGCCGCCGCGAAAGGGTCGCCGAAGGGGAAGGCAGAGCAAGTAACAACGCCCACTTCTCGCCGATCTATGATGATGGTTCTTCAGGCATGATCAATTTACAAATGTATAACGTCTCATTTACAACTGACTTCGGTTTCAAACCCAAAGCCTGAAGGTCCCAATCCAAGTGCACCGCCACGCCCCGCTGAGCTACGTAGGCGTCTAACTGAATCACATGACGAAACGACAGTGTTTATACCTTTCCATTGGGCGAGCTCTTCTTGAATACCCTTGTGGCTTGCCGCTGCTTGTTGCTGCCGGCGTCGTCCATTGTGCCGCCGCGCCCACCGCACCACTGCCGGCAACACACAGACACATTGTATCATCAAACCTATCACCACCAGAAAAGAGACATCATCATCAAAGCTGTGACCACACGAGGCAAAAGGCATGCGTAGCGTGACGTGCCGCACGCTTAACCTCCGTTTTCTACATCCTATCTTATTAAGTCTTTAAAGTTCAACAGTTTGGTCTCTTTCACTAACAATTGTATGCTTCTCTCTCTTATGAATGTAATAGAAGCAGAGGTCAAGAGTGAAAGGCGCTGTATAATTTCTGCATACCCCGTGAGGCTCTTGGCATGATGACATGTATGTATTATCTATATTATATTGCTAGGGAAGGAACTGGAAGGAAATTTCCAGTTTATTTGTTGAAGCTTCGTTTCAAATCACGAGCTTGTCCAAAGCTGTCGCTGGATAATGAAGAATAATACATATTACAATACAAGCGTTATCGAAAAACCGGCCGGAGCAGCGAGTACGTGCGCTGGTGCCTCAATGTGCTCCACAACCCATAACCTTGCGATTGGCATTTTATTACAGAGACGAAAACAGAGGTTGTTACAACAAAGAAAGTGATTGGATTATGGGGATTGTTGCTACATGGACAAGTTTTCCGATTAAGGGCATTGATTGCACTTTATTTAGGCTATAAAGACAGGAAATGGATTCCAGTTTGCAGTAAAGTCGGACCTAAAGTTATACATACGTGTACCGTATATCAAAATGGGCTGGTTTATTTTGTAGAGGGTCGGTCGGTCTCTGTTAGCCTCCTGTTAATGCTTGGATTATATTGTGAAGATAATGTCTGATAACAGCATTCGTTATAGATATCGACGGGAAGTAGTTGTCTCTATGAACGTTACTGCCAAGAACTATTGTCTCATACATAAACCGATCCCTCTGAGGCTTAAGTAATCTAAACTGAGAATGAGCTACTTGACGGAAGAATATCTCACACTACGGTTGTACCACCTTAGTCGGCCACTTTGTTTGTCACTTGACCAATGACTTGCCAATTTCCACAATATGGAGAAATGGTGATGTATTAAAAGATTTAAAAAAAACTCACGTGGGCCCGTGTGAGGCTCCAGGATGCGCGTCACCGCTAGCGCTGCGCAATCACTTCCACCTACAACAAAAAAAAAATTAAGCCCTGGACAGCACGACACAAATTCTAGGCTCGAACCAGTTTCACACGGTCGCCTCAATTAATGACATGCTTTCATGAATGACCAATAAACGTTGCACATCCCACAAATTCGTACGGCACCGTCTGAAAGTTGTTGAACGAATGTTATTACCGAGTCGAGGCTAAATTTAATCATCTACATTAGAATACACTCGGCAAACAAGGCCTTTGTCGAGAATCGTTTGAAATTTTGATTGGTATTTAAACAGGAATAAAGTACTCCGTTTTATTATGATCCATTCGCTCGTAAACCCTGTATTATATATTGTACATTCCCAAATTCGATCAAGCTTTTGCCTGCTGTTGTGAACCATTTTCAATATATTTTAGAGTAGATTTAACGAGATGAAAAAACCCATTAATTTTGGAGAATAGGCTTTAGTATAGTGAATACTGCAATACATACAATCCGATTCAAAGAGTTTCTTTAAATGTTCCAACAGACAATATATTCCGTGAAACAGACAATGTATCGTGATCCGAAGAATATATTATTTCTGAAATAACGATATAGACACAACCCTTAGAGAATATGAACACTAAAACTATGTATTTAGAGGTACCTGTAATATACACCATGTAACACACATCAATATTAAATACTGATAAAACTTTGTTAATGGCATCACAAGAGCTATTGTTTGATCTCGCTGTTAATATGATGAATTGTGTATCTACTATTACATCTTTATGTACTCATCTAACGGATTACTGTCGACCACAAAGGATAATATAAATGTACTGAACCAAAGTATAGTCAATATTACTACGTACCTGAACAAAGGAATCGTTAATATCAGTGACGTTGATCTTGATATAACTTCTGAGTTCTGACAAACAAGTTCACAGAATAACGAACTAACCTTTTTAACACGACACTTACGTCCGCAGTGTATGAATAAGTACCAAAAAGTGAATAATTATACTAAATTGATATGATTGACAAGACTAACGAGCATATCGGCTGCTGGAAAAAATCTGTTTCAATATCACCACTCACCAGCTATGCCATTCTTAAAAAGTATATGCAATAACTTAGAAAGACACCTCGCAATCCACACTCACTTCACTTGTTTGGTGTGTTAATATGTGAACACTTATTTATGATTATTCTTGTTTATTATATATGTCGTGTAGTGTTTTCATCTGTTGGTGATCCAAATAAATAAATAAAATTATATCACTCGTTTTTGAGAACCTCCATCGAGAAGATTCTCAAATTAAACTATAACAATCTGCCCGCAGATGTACTGTGGTTGTGCAAGTGAGCTTCTTAAGCACGGCCAGCGCGTCCATTAGTGTGACACCATAGTGTGCTAGTCAACTAACTCGGGACATCAGTTAATCTATCTTTTACGTCCAATAGTTTGGGATGTAACGCAAACAGAAAACAAAGTTTACTTTTTGTACCTGTCAGTGTCACCTACTCATTGGCAGGGGAAATGTCACAGGGGCCGTACCAAAGTACTAACAAGGTAAATTCGACTAGGACTACCTCCTTACCAATTTCCCTCGAGTTTGTATTAGTAATCGGCATAGGCAGGTATAGAAGCAATATTAGATTTCGTATCGAGTTTTCCCTCAAGCCACCGGATCACCGCGGCCGCGGTTGACCTAAGGCTACACAGTAATATTATTACACGAAATCGATACTCAAAGATTATCTTACACACCACTAGACTAATTTTATAGTAGTCATTTAATTCATAACTTTGAACAAAGTAAAACGTAAAAGATAAAAAGCAAGAACATAACATTTCTTCCCGGTGTCAGAAACATAAATTAAATTTCTTTATACACCTTTTAGCTCAAGCGATTAAATTATGCTTACAACATTGAATACTTAGTTAACAATTTAAACTTAGTTTGAAATTCGTTTCGTATATATTCGGGTACCTCACGTTAATTTATTTTCCTATTCGCTTGGTTACAAATATAACCATTTTAATGTTGTTGACTTATCTCACTCCCATAACGTACCTTAGTTCACAATGAATGCCTTTAAAAATTACTTCTATTGAACCAATTATTATACATATTGACAGCTAAACGAGACGACTTGAGGTGAATTTAATGTTTTCGTACGTCAATTTGTAGTGACAACAGTAGTGAAGTGAGAGCGGACAGTAGATAGGATTTTCCTGGGATGATTACCGAGATCCGGATTCTGTCCGTAGAGCCGGTGACGGGTCTGCGTAATCGGATTGCCGACCATCCAGCCATGCGCGGGGCACCATCGTATTGTATAAACGAAGGACTTTACAAACAAATCCAAATTTCCGAAATTTCAACTGAATTAAAAAAATAAAGTACCAAATTTATCGAGCCGTTCTCAAGTCATGATATTTCAAATACGCGGCAATTTATTTTTATTTATACAGATTAACTTATTTTGCATGTTTTGCAACCTGTGTTTTCTAGCTATTGTTTTATTAAAACCGCAACCATAGGTGCAGTGAACAATCAATATAAGGGTTTGGCTACAAAACCAGCGGCTCTTAAACCATGCCGTTTTAAAATGCTTGAACATAAAGAGTGAATGAGAAACAACTTATAAAGCACATGAAGTAATAAACTATCATCACGCTACTCACGCCGTCTGCAATAGCGGTGTAGTTAGTACACATGTTACATGAATCGAAATTAATAGCGTGCCGAACATGCGAAATGCCATTGGAGACTGACATGCGCGAGCTATTAGAGCTATTACTTGTACGTAGTATATTATCTTCTCTGAGCTATCACCCACCATTACTTTCTAGCAATTCAAATTCAATGCTTTTACACGATACAGAATTCTCACTGCGAAGAATCTGCAATGTAAGTAACGTTGACAACGGCTAGGTTTTGGATGGGCGACCGTCCATATCATACCGAGTTCCCTCCGTGCCTCGGAGGGCGCTTAGGGTTGGCAACTTAATTTCTTAAAATTTTTGACGTCTTTTCAGAAATAGATGATCTGAAAAACTTCCCTATATTCAGATGGCAGGCGTTTTGTGCAAAAATCCTGTAAGTGGGGCCTGTAAATGACGATTACATCACCAATATACGTACGTATTGTGATCTAAATTCATGTACGCGTTCAAACAACACGCATTTCCGTAACTGTTTGTATCCAAGTAACTGATTGTACGAGATAAACCTTGTAAATTGATGTCCTGCACGACCTTAGCAATGAGCCGTGAATACCCACATTCCATTTATTCATCAGCAAACGTTGTCTAAAGCTGTATCTAAATATGGCTCATACGAGAATGTTAAAGGATTTACAAAACGTGACTAGGATGATGACCCACATAGAGCGCACCCTTGAGTATGATTTAATTTATTCCAATTACCTATCTTGCGTGCTGCTAATAAAGCTGAAGGTTGTTACAAATGATGATCGCTAGCGAACAACGCACGAGACGCGCCACTTCGCTCGTTTTTCGTATAAATTTATACGTAAGACAATAACATTACATTAATAAACTGGCGATGTGGCTGATAACTACTCTACATACATACATATCATCACGCCAAGTCCCTCACGGGGTAGGCAGAGAGTATAGAGCGCCATTTCACTCTTGACTTGCACACCTCTTTTGTTCTTTTAAATTCATCAATCGTTTCATACATGCCTTTTCCGAGTACTCTTTACTTTTCCATCATTGAGTACTTTGGTAATTTGATCTAGAAAGTTGGACCTTGGCCTTCCACGGCTTCTTCTTCCGCTCACATTTCACTTATTCGTTCTAAGTTTGATTGACGAGACCGCTGGTCTAGTGGTTAGTATACCTGACTGCTACGCTAGAGGTCGCGGGTTCGATTCCCGCCGGCAAATATTTATGTGACAAATATGTTTGCCTTGGGTTTGGGTGTTTGGTATGTATTATAAGTATGTATTTACAAAAAAAAAGTATATAAGTATTATATCAGCTACTGGTTCCCATAGTACAAGCTTTGCTTAGTTTGGTGCCAGATGGCGCTGTGTGATAATGTCCAAGCATTATTATTATTATTAAGTATATGTCCAAACAAAACGAAATTACTTTAGTCTTTAATAACGGTGCCATCTACAGACAAATAATTTTGTACTTTTATAATATTGAGAATGATGATTCCACAGCGATCTTGTAATATATAGGTATGAGATCTGTATATTAATTTCCAATAAGGCAGTATTTGTGCTTCACTCTTTTCTCACACACTTTATCTAGCATCGTTCACCCACTCTTGTCAATCGATTCAATTGTCTGACTGAACAGACATAACAATCTGTCGTGAATGAGAGATCGACGTAGCTCGATTGAATTATGACATTAGCTAATAGCTAATCCCGCACATGCTTTACTTACTTCGTGCCATATTGAAATAGACTGCATGTCTTCAGACGCAACAATCAGACATACAGAATCTTGTACTTATCTATAACAATCCTTACTGATTGTGCAAAACTGCGATCCCATAAACGATGGTCACCCCGCAATGGACGCCTTGTTTACTTTTCCATTTATATCTCATTCCCGGTGATTGAGCGTCACCCTAAGGCCGACCCCGCTTGATTGAAGTTTTCCCGATACACTCCACGTGAAGAGATTCCTGTGAATCACAATCTTTTTCGTATTTCATTAGGAAGAAAGAATATATGTATCAACCTTTCTCAAAATCAAAATCAAAAATCATTTATTCAGTTTAGGCCCTAATAAGGCTCCTATGAAGGTCTAAATTACCATTCTGTTTTGTATAAAAATATTATTGTTTCTAAGGTATGGTTACACCTAGCGTTGCCATCCGTCTGGATAAAGCCGGACAGTGTTAGGCTTTTTGACCCCTTGTCCGGCCAAATTGACTGCGTCCGACCCGTCCGGCTTTTGTTAGTGTTTTCATACTTATAGTTCAATTCAATCACTTCAGTCAGAAGCGAATGAGAGAGATTTGCTGAAACTGTGTTTCTTCAATTGAAATGTATATAAATGATGACGTTTATTAAAATGTTCTTCTAAACTATGTGCTTTATTATTTTTTTAGCGTCCGGCTTTGGAATTCAAAAGTCCGGCTTTTAAATGTGTGTTTTTTCGATATTTTTGGCAAAAGTCCTTAATTATTCTTAATGTCCGGCTTTGGCACCTAGCTCCAGCCTTATTTTAGCCGGCTGGAGCTTGTGCAGCCGAGCTTCAGAGGACAATTTTTTTTTTGATATTTTTGTACTTATATATGCTTAACCATTGTATGCAGTATATTCTGGCAGAAACGAGTAAATGAATATAAAATATAAATGGTAGTTGGGCACACAAATATATCATAATATTCTGTACTAAGGCACTTTTAGCCCAGAAAATTAAAAAGCATAACTACAGTTACTGTTATCCTCAATCTAAATGGACGACAACGCGGGCAAAAACTAGTCTATAGTATGTAGGTTTATTAACGAAAGGTACCTACCAATAAAACGCGGCACTGTTATCACGGACATATAAAGCTAAGAATAGGGTTTATGATATAAACAAGCACATCACTATGAGTTATTAGATAAGTCATCTTTGACGATACACAGTTACTGAATACATTTTTATTGATGCACATTAAAGTTAATTTCTAAATCTCAAGAAATGAATGATCGAAACTCTGATTTTATAGACTTGTCATGAAGTTTGAATTCTAAGACTGTCTAGATATTGTCTTAATTCAACACTACATATTCTATAGCGCGAGCATGAATAATTTGCGACAAAGTATTCGTATCGCCTTCGACTATTTTTCAATTGAACAATGAACAGCGCTGGTGAAAAGTGGTACTAAAAATTAGTATGACAACTTGGTTTTTCGCGGGTTACGTTTCGAATACGTAGTCGAAATAAAATGGGTTTTTTTTATTCCACTTAGGTGGCACACAAGCATACGGCCCATCTGATGGTAAGTAGTCACCGTAGCCTATAGCCGCTAGCAATACAAGGGGTATCACTACGGGGTGCCAACCATGTTGCTGATGAGGACTCACTGTCTATGTAGCAGCAATACTACTAGCCCAGCGTATCCTCGTGGAGCACTGGCAACCTTACTTACTGCTGAAACACAACACTATATCAAGTAGTGTTATTTCACTGCGGTCTTGTGTAAGGCGGAGGTACAGTCCCCAGTCGGACGACTCCAATTTAAAATGGAATAACCCACGGGAAATCCCAAATCGCCCTACCTCTCTTTTTTTTAAAAAGCTCATGGTCACTGTACTTAAGCTTAGAAAAACTCATTGGTACAGGCCGGGACTCGAACATGGGCCCATCAGATGACAGGCCTGTTGCTTCAACCACAAGGCCACCACGGCTTTTGAGATGTCAAAATGTTCATGCGAATTTTTAGTTCCACTTCTCGCTGCCGCAGCGCTGTTTATGTTCTTATTCAAAAACAGTCGAAGGGGATACGAATACGTAGTCACAAGTTAATCTTGCTCGGGCTACCGAGACTAAAACTAGCGTACAAAGAAATATTAAATCACTTTTAACACTCCTCCTAAGCGTTCGATATTCGATAAAAGCGGATGATGACGTGGTCCTTTTATTTGGGAACGTAACGTAATCACATCAATCCGAGTTTACCTGGAGATAAAACGATGATAGAAATCGAATCATTGCAATTTAATGTAAAGAAATATTTCAAGTAATCGAATTCAAAGAGCTCTTGTCTACGATGCGTTGCGAATTGCGAACATTTTTATATATAGGTGCTTTATGCCTGTCAATTCTGTCTTTATTAGACAGGCTGGCTGTTTATTTTATAATCCACAATTGTTATATCTTCGACTATTCGTTCTTCTTAACCCTCAATAATATTAAGCCGTAAGTACCTATTAGGTACGATGTTTTAATAACAATCTTTGTCTGTGCTAATAACAATGTGTTATAATAGTTAATATTGGATACTCATAACGTAAATAACACTTATATTGCCTTTAATATGTTTTCAGCCTACAAACTTGATCGTTGATCTATTCATGAATGTTTCAAGGACTGCGTAGCAAGGTGAGAGGGCCTGTTGGTACCTAGTAACCAATGAGAGGCGGACAGCCAAATTAACAACTTTCTGGTAGACTTTACAAGGCTTCAGGTAAAACTCGTTAGAATTTCTCCCCGCTCTCTCAATAACAAATCAGAACAGTTCATAAAGTTTTCATTGCTAGGTTGCTTTAAGGAAACTCAACAAAGCGAACGTATTTGCGTAAGAGTTTACAATAATTCAGGCGTCTTTAATTTATTCATTCCCTATGAATATTTTCACTTGAAAAGGTGACAAAGGACTAATCAGTACGTATTACTGTGTTTTATGCTGTGGCGTTAGGGAGAAATGTTATGTGAATATCGCGTAACTAGCACTCAATAATGTTCGTAGAATTAAATGATTGTACCTGTTCAGAACAAGAGCAGCGTTGTATTGTAAACAACCTGGCGTTTACGCACAAACGTTACTCATTACGGACTGTTTACGGCCACAACCAGTGCGCCGCGCCCATCCGAGCGAAACAGAACAAAGGCATAAACATAAGGCAACTCTAAATATCCATTTCGTGTCGATGACCCGCTTTACTTGATCCTTGGGTCTGAAGGATCTCTTCCAGGAGGATGGTGTAGCTCACAGGCTGAATGCGATGAGGGAAAGTAGTTCCCAATTAACACTACACTCACTTTTCCTGCTATGGGGGCCCGCTCTACTCTAGAAGCCAATTTGTGACTATTCGATAAACTCCCTTTCCTAATAAAAAAATGCAAGATACATTAGAGATAGACTAGATTACATTATAGTCCAGATACGCAGTATTTTATATGATCTACTCTGAGGTTCAGAAAATCTTATCAAAATTAATTTGTTTGCTGCGAGTACTCTGCTCATGTTACACGCTTACTTCAATATGTATCGAGACAAAATAATGAGGATTATGTAATATTCTGCAGATAATATTTTATAGCCCCATGTAAGTAACTTTCATTTTTGTTATCGTGGTTAGTCCAATACTAATATCGCGAACCACGGGGTTCGCAATTACATTTAATTACGGGGCAATTACATTTTTCAAGGGGTTGCAGGTTATCCCCATTTATGTACATTTACATAAAAAAAATTGCCTTCTGCTTCCAAAATTCCCATATATTGACAACTGCCCCTACCTGGCTAGGCATGCTGTCGTTCGGTAAACAATATCCGATATCGATTCCGCAAACGTTCCGACCCGGTGTCTAACCAAATTACTTATCTGCAACGAGTTGAGCATCATTCGCGTCGACGTCGACGTTACGTATTTAGTGTAGTGTTGGCGGCACTCTGATAGAGGAAGTGTCGGGTAGAGAGAATCTATACTCGAGACTCAACTGTAGGTAGTTCTCGTCGTAACGATTACATTTCCAAAGATATACTACCAACGTCCGCAAAGACAGAACTTAACTATTCAAAAACCTTCATAACAGCGAATAGTTTGTTTAAGCAACAACCCATTGAACCAACCCAAGAATTGAGTGCCCGATTCCCAAGTAAATAAGGAAAACTAAATGTATATTGAATACAAATAACAAATATTTCACTGAAATTGGTACTTTATGTGTAGAAAGTAGGTACTTGTTTTGTCATTGAACCATTCAATTTTTGCCGAAAAGCCGCCTCGAAAACCGCATAGCTGTATGAGTGTAGGAAGAAAGGTGTTTGTCAGAATTTTGTATAGTAGTTAGGTTACGTCACTAGAAGTTAGAGCACAGGTAAACACAAGTGTGGGGCGGAAGAGGTCACGAGCTGCACCCGAGGCCTCAGTGAGACACAATGACTAGCTTCCACCCTGCTGCATTTGAAATGGGCTGCGAGAAACTAGGCACACGTCACACGTCCGACTCAGACTGCTTGCCAGTTATGAAACGAAACCTCTGTAATACTTTATGTTTACTCAATGGGACTGTTTACTTTCATAAAAAGGTAGGTTAGTACGTTTGTTTAGTTTTCGGTTGACACAAACTAAGTACATATATTCTATGGCATTAATTAAAAAGCTGTAAGTGAACATGTGAGTATAAAAGCTTGACCTATTACTTGGTTTCCTCGGCACGGGGCCCTTTTATGTCCACTGTTAATCCGGAACGGGAATTAACGTCATCAGTCGCCACCCTGCCTACAATAACATCATACGACGCAATTTCATATCTCACCCCGCGAGACCATTTGCCACGGTATAACACCATTATGGAGCCCATAAACCTGCATCAAATACAAAAATATCACCAGGCAAAATATCAAAACTCCGTTAGGGAAAACGGTAGGCATGCATCTAACTTCCTCATATAAAGCTCATTGATTCGACACTAAAATGAGCTCAAATTTGTTTCAAGTAAATCACAAAATCAGTTTGGAGAGAAATATTCCGAATCTGTAATAAGATATATGTATAAGAAATTTACAATAACGCCTAAAATAAACGAAGACAACGAGAAATATGAGCTACGGAAAATCTACACAGAGGGTATTGAGTTTTAAACCAAATTAATTTTGGGAACTAAACAATCTGATATTAATAACATCACTACTGTAAACTAACTCAGAGCAGCAACCGCACATTACGGTATTAATTAATAATAAATTTTCCGATACTCACTTAGTTTCATTTGCGTATTTCCAAAGGCTGGGGAACACCGAACTTAATTTATTTTTTAATTAATGGACTAAACTGGAGCGATCGCTCTGGGTGTGATGTCAAAACACGTTGGAATTAATTGAATAACAACATCAGTTAGTGTGTGAAGTGAGATCACTTCACACAGGTGATTGGATTCGAAAAGATTTATGAAGAGAACGCCATCCCTGGAACGCACGCCTTCGTTGAATAATTTATTGTATGCTCGCAACTTTTCTCACACGGTCATGGTCACTACTATATCAGAAGGAATTGTACCACAAAATATCCCGTTTAATTAAATCCTTGGAATTCTATTACACCGTTTTTTTTCATCATAAAACCATGTCGCTTATGTCGTTACCAAGCCGTTTTTGCTGTAGCGTAGCGTAGCGTTGCTTTCGCAGTCCGTGGTGGCTTGTTATTATACCGCAAATAAAGTTTGTAATTGTTATTAAATTGAACGAGTAACTACCAATTACAATTATGTGCTTAAATGTTTACATTTATTTTGTAAATTACTTCTCACACCATAAAAAGTGATCACACCTTAAACACTTCCTCTCTTAGTATCTCTTTTAAACCAATTATATTAAATTAAGATGTTACTAATAATATAATGCTTTGGAACCAGAACTTTCTAACAGTCTCGCTATTCTCTCCATAACCTGTCAGTGTAACCTTAGTAACCTAGCTAAGCCACAGAATACATAATAGTACCTTCGACTAAGCTGCCATCCTATCTTGGACTATCTATACCTGATACACTTTCGGTAAGGTTCTAAAGTTTGTGTAGCATAAGACTAGCAGCTGTGCCCACAACTTTCTTCGTGTTTTTTTTATACCACTAAGGTGGCAAACCGAAAAAGCGGTCACCGTAGCCTATGGACGCTTACAACACCAGGGCTATGACTCGCGCGTTGCCGACCCTTAAACGTGTTGTGACGCTTAGCTTTGTTTTTACTTATAAAGTTATAGTTAATGAAGCGCCATTGTTTTGATTTTTCAAGGTACTTAATTTTATTTACGATTATGATTGATATAACACAAGAGACTAAGAGTAAATCTTTTTCTATTTTCATGATGAAGAATGTCCGTGTTCGAGTTTCATCGACTATTTCAGCGATTTGTTTAAAAACAAAACTTGGTGTGTTTCCAAAGGCTGTAACAATAAGCAATAAATTCAGCATCTAATTGCCGTCTGTGGAGAGTTAATAGTTCAATCAGCAATAAAACATTTTCGTGGAGTCGTCAACATACATAATTAGACTGAATAAGCATTTGTTTTCGGTCAATTCGTAGTCGAAAGGTCGAAAATAAAGGTGCTGATGAGGATATAGTTTATTATGTTCGTCAGTCACAATAGCAATAATGGTGTTCTTTACAAGAATATAAAATAATATTCATTGGATGGCTCGCCTTGGTTCCCTATGGATGGGCGACGACGTCGAGACAGTCCCAAGAAAAGGTGGCGCGACGACCTATACTGTAGCGCGAGCATGAATAATATGCGACGTTTTCGTATCGAAAACGACTATTTTTGTATTGAAAAATGTACAGCGCTGCGGCGGTGAAAAGTGGAATTAAAAATTAGTATGACAATTTTGACATTTCGCGAGTTACGTTTGCGAATACGTTGTCGACAATGTTCCTGCTACCGGCACAGGCTTAGCCATGCTTACTATCTACAATCTTCGACCCTGTATATAACAGTTACGTTTTTGAATATATAGTCGAAAAATGTTCCCGCTACCGGCACTGGTAGCAAGATCTTTCATCTACGTACCTCATTGCAGACTGAAATGTTCAGAAAAAATCACATCATCTCAAAGATAAGTTTTTTTTGACGCTTCTTGGAACATTTGTGACATTGATAAGCAGCGTTTATTTATAATATTCGAAATTATAACTAGCAAAATGTCAAAATTTTCATACGATTTCTTTATTCTACTTTTCGCCGGCGCAGCGCTGTTCATTTTCCCATACAAAAATAGTCGAAAGCGATACGAATAAGTAGTCGCCAGTTGTCCTTGCTAACGCTACCGGGCGCATTCCGGATACATTGAACCAACACTGCCTAGGAAAGAGAACAGAGGAGGAAATTGGGGGTGACCTTTGCCCAGCAGTGGCACAATATAGGTTGATTAAAAAAAACCCGATCATAATCTAAAACTATCGTAGAAAAATCCGATTGGATCGAATTCATTTTACCTTCACATGACTCTCGTTATAATTATTGAGACGCGACAGTTTTGCTATTTTTTTCGCAATAAAATATAGCGTCGTAAGTGAAATTAGGTCGGAAATGACCTACTTCCGGTTAGTGAAGCCAGCGAGCTCTACGTAAACAATTTTCACTGACGTCCAAATGCAAAATTATAATGTAGCCGCCCGAACAAACAGTTTTCATATTGCTGGGTAATTAAATTAATCTACATATAAAAAATAAAGTCGTGTTAGTTACACTATCTATAACTCAAGAACGGCTGAACCGATTTGGCTGAAAATTGGTGGGAGATAGCTTAGAACCAGGAGACGGTCATAGGATATTTTTGTCCCGGGAAAATGTTAGGTTCCTCTGGGATTCTAAACTCAACCCGGCCGAAGTCGCGGGCAGAAGCTAGTAAAGAATAGAGGTCGTGTGGTTTCGAATGTTTGCTTGACAACGATGTTGACATAAATGATCCCATAAAGGATCTGGCTGGAAGCTCTCAAGTAAACAGGAAAAGATGCCAATTCTCTTGTTACAAATTAGCCTAAATTACACTTAATTTAGCTTAGTGCTGTCAAAACGGTAAATATTTTAGTTGAGTTTAAGGCTATTCCCATGAAAAACTAAAACTAAATTTGAATATTTACCCCATTTTGTTGTTCATTAGACTCATAATTTTATTCATACGAATTTTTAGTTCCACTTTTCACCGGCGCATTGCTGTTAATTTTACGATACAAAAATAGTTTAAAGCGATACCAATGCGTAGTGGAATGTTGTTCTTGCTGAGGCTAGAGATAACGATGATGATCAATAGAGGGGGTATGCCGGCAGCCGACGTAATCATCTGGAGACTAACTACACCATGTGTTTTTACGCACTAGCACATAATATATAATCGCCAACGAGGTCAGTTTACAAAGAGCTGTTTGTTATGCTTCCAGACCGATATAACGAGTGTTCCCACGATTTGCGTAAATGCCGACCGTTGAAACACATAACGTGCTGTGTAAACGGCGGGCTTCTGCGTTCCTTGTGTTTGCATGCGTTTGTGCCGTGATAAGGCATGAGTACAACCCGGAAATGTGAACATACATACGTACCTACATGATGAGCATGTAGTACCAAAAGAATGATGCTTACGAGATGTGGAGCGAATAGGAGTGCAGAGAAGAAGGAAATTACGTGATTATCTTAGATTAGCACATAAATAAAAAATATTTGGCTACAATCCAACGTATCTTTTTTTAATAACATTATAAGTGAAATATACGTATACAGGTAATTCTATTGTCACTGTACGTACTACACACACATAGTCAATATCTAGGGCGCTCGTTTAGAATTAGATGAGTCGTATCGATCATGTATGACAAGCGAATATTTCATACAAAATAAAATAAATAAATATTTTTTTTAAACACGGACCATTCTAATCTATAAGTAACGCTTTAGTAAGACAGCAACATTTTGATGACCACTCCTGGCTAGCCATACCAGCTGCCAACAACACACTTGAGTGTGATGAATTTGCAAAAATTCTATATGACGTAAGCAGTGGGTCTATCCAAAACCGAAAACCAAGCCAAGTGGTTCTACGAGACTAAAAGTTATGGGAACCTCTGATGCTAAGTGAAAAGTAGAGTCTCTGGTGGTCTACAATGAAAAAGTTATCATTTTGATGGTTCCGCGTTTTTCGTACCATGAACATGAGGTAGGTAAAGGCGGTTCCGAAAAGAGTGGAGATAATTTGCTTCATAAATAATTTAAATTAGCTACACGTAATACTGTTGGCAGGTAGAAATGGCACGGATCCTTTGATTACGTATCCAAACAAATTATGTTGAGAAAATGTAAAATGTATTATGGTAATAGAATGGAAATTCGTCTACGCGCCGCTACAACGTAGCGGGACGTAGTCACGTAGCATAATTGACTACATCCGTAGCTCGGTGGCATGGTGAGGGAGGACAATAATTGCATTACATGGTAGAGTAGTGCATGAGCATACTTGTATATTATATTAGCTGCCCGCCCCGGCTTCGCACGGATGGACAAAATATTTGAAAAATGTCTATATGCTCCGAAACTACTGGACCGATTTCATTTTTTTTTTTAATTTAGGGGGTGAAAAATAGATAAAATAATAAAATAGAGAGGAGAAGAGAATAGAAATTTCATGAGAATCGGTCAAGCCGGTTCGGAGGAGTTTAACTACAAAAACTGCTACACGAGAATTGTATATATATAAGATATTATATTATAATATACTAGCTGTGAAACCCGGCGTTGCCCGAGTTGGAATACATTTCATGTTTAATGGCATGAAGAGTTTATAAGCCTTCGATCATTTAAGATCGTTCTGGCTCATTAAATAACATTCTAAAAGTTTGAGAGCATTCACACGCACAGTTTACTTATATGTGATAAACAATATGTTAGAAAAGGATGTAAGAATCTCTTATAACTTTTTTGCCACCGACAACCACTCACGACCAGCCCCCGCGACCAAAATCCCTTACTCACAACATGATACCCAGGGCTATCTAACACCACAATGGGAAGTGGATGACAGTTAGTGGTTATAAATAAAACACTGTATTTACGGACGCACATTCGCTTTTATATTAATATATTGATTGATTAGTATTATAAAACACCATGACTGTCTGTCAGCTGTCTCATGATCTAGTGGGCTCCCCTACTAGAAACGTGTTTCTTGTTGGCATTATTAAGAACGCGTCTTAATATAGACAACACTAGACGCTTTTAAAGCTGATAGAGTGGGTATAGCTATATTTTATAATAAAAAAGAAACGAATTTCCAAATTATTCGCGGTTGGCGAATAGCCTTGTCTGATCGAACTGTTATGTTTGTCATTCAACCTATTTTGTTTTTAGTAAGACCATGTGCGAGGGGCACATGATCAATTTTTACTTATGTCTTTCTTTAGTTATTTACCAAACCTCATGGGAATGGAGTCGCAAACTGCCGATTTTTTTAAGGTTTTCGTATTTCATTGGAACCAATGTTGGAACCACTTCAAGTATATATACAATTCAGAGAAACTCGCGCCCAGAATTCTACAAATATTTAATAAGCATATTTCCATTACCTATTTTTCAATTAATTACGAAAAAGAGACTCACACTAAACTAAGTACTCTATTAACCCACACCCACACTTACTTACTCTATTAAACGTGTACGTAAGAAACCATTTTAGTTAAAATTTAATATTCGTATCTGTCCTTTTCCGCATCATCATGTAAGTATTTGTTGAATAGAAATACATTTATTTAATTGGTAAAACCATTTGGAACAGAAATAACTTTCCTCATGTATGACGCCATAACTTTGTACTAATTACGTTATTACTTATTTAATTAAAACTCCATGAGGTACTTATGTAATTTATTGACCCAACTTTTTAATGAGGATATGTACTTTTCTTTAAGCACACTCATTGGCATATCGATGTACTTTAACATGTGTCGTTAGATTAGATTACCTTAGTAGGCACCTACTACTAGTATATACTATCAATCGCAAATAAGAAGGCACTGTGTGAAATGTATTGCGTAAACGGTTGAAGGATTTAGCGCCGCAGACCCCGAGAACCTGCAAATTGGTGAACAATTATTCACCTAAACCGTGTATGATTCACAATATGTATTGTCGTAAGCAGGTGCGAAATTTGAGCGAATTGCGTCACCATCAGACCAGATATAAACATAGTATGCAAAATATCAATTGTTATTCAAATTAGCAAATACTAGTCATTTAGAGTATGACAATTATTATTTAATAGCGACCGCCCCGGCTTCGCACGGCCAATACGTACAAAACACAAATTAATTGTACATAAAAACCATCCTCTTGGATCCTTAAAAAAACCGCTTCAGAATGCGTTGCGTACTTTTAAAGATCTAAGCATACATAGGGACAGACAGACTGCGGGAAGCGACTTTGTTTTATATGTACTATGTAGTAATTACCTGTATTATCTTGAATGCTGCTTAAACATACATATACATTGGTACCTAATTGTTAAGCATCTAACAATTGGATCAAACGTATCTTAATGAGCTACATGTGTCTGTGGTTCACCACAGGCTCTAAATCTAATTATGTAATCAACACACTAAATTACGAGTACCTACTTATCAAACTCAAACGGATGACGATTTTTCGAAGTGATTTATTTCTGCCAAACATAGGTAAGGTAATACTATGTATATTATTCAACAATAATTCAGTATATCGTTATCAGGTCCTAAAATGTCGCCATGCACGTGGAACTCATTAGTGGCGCTCGAAGGGAAATAAAAAAAATTGAATTGTAGTAAGCATACGGCCAACCTGATAGTAAGCGGTTACCGTAGCCTTAAATGCCAAACTCGCGTTGGACCCTGCAAAATCTTTTCCCATGCAACTTAAAAAACACCGTGTGATAACAAACTCATCATTTCACGTATTTTCGTATACCTTATATTTATTTAATTCTGAGAATCTTTCCAGCCCAATATACAATATACCAACATACATATATGCTGATCTGGTCGACGGAAGCCTATCAATCAGGATTTACCTTTCAGCGCAATATTTATAGAGTACGAAACACCCTATCAAGCTGTATTCTCATGGATAGGAACTTTAAATCCTTTTACGCTTAAACTAAAGTAATAAGATGGATTCCCTGAAGACACTGAAACCTTATCAATCTTCTTGTTATTTCAAAGTAATATTCGGAGAAAAAGAGGGTCGGGGAAAGTTATACTTACACAGTGAGAAGTGAGAGACTAGGGAGGGAGACGCCGCCGCGGTCGGGCGTTCTCAATACGCACTTCGAAACTATGTACCCACATATATATTTCTTTGTAGGAACACCATTGAACATATTATTTAATAATTATGTCCCTTTGTGTTTTGTCATATGAAAAAAAACTGAGCACTGAATTTCTTTGTACAATGTCATTCTTCTGAAGTGGAAATGGAGGTAAAATAAATTCATTCAGTGCTTTTCATAAGGACCTAAACTGAATGTACGATTTTCCTTTAATTTTTTATTAGCATTATCATTTTCGGTCCGCATTAGGTTCATTAGATAGAAGAATGCCATATAAGTCGGGATAAAGATTTTGTTGCTTTACGTCAGGTTGTTCTACATACCAAAACAAATGATTCAGGTAATAATTATAAGATAACTATGTAAATTTATATCGGGGTACCATATGTACATATGTACCGCAGCCGATACACAACACAATGTACTGTGGCCTGTGTTACTATTACCAGGTCTAAGCAAAGTCGTATTTGATCGATGAGACACCGCTGAGAATGTATACAGGATACGAACGAATAAAGCGACATTTTGGCAGGTTATTACTATAGGACATAGGGAAATTCATACAATATTATTGTGTAGGCTATATGTATAAATTCCGATTAGTTTATAAGTGTCAATTTCCATACCTACATGAGCAAACGATAATTCTTCGCAACCCCCAGGCCCAAGCTCTAGTATATGACTGTTTTGGTCTGTTACATCCAGGATATGTATATATTCGTGGTACATAACAAAAGTTCTGAAAGTTTTAAGGCTCCAAAATATCGTTTATGCCAAAAGTTTCACATATTACCTACGATTGAAGGAAACTTCTTCCACATTTACCATAACGTACGTTAGGGATATTGAACACAGAAGCTACTAACTGAAACTTTTAGAATACACAAAACATTAGAAAACTTTGCACTAGAATATACGATCCAAAGCACAATCAGTGAATCGTTCAGACACAGGTATTACTCTCAATTAAAAGTACTACTATAATTAGTAACCACTACCATTTTATTCTGCGGTACAAGTACACGTGTGCTTGACATAGCAGCATAACTCAACAGCGTACACAATTACACAGTATCGATTTGTTAAAGAAAAATCGACTCTACAATCACTCGGCATATCGTTATCAATTCTACTACTAGTTGCCTGTACAAAATACTACTGATATGTATAGATAGAATAGTCGTGTTAATATTACCAATCGTCATAACATGGCCGTGTTGCCACCATCCGGCGCCGGCGCGGGGAGGCGTGAGGGTGTCACAACACAATACCGCAATTATATACTAAATCCTCGTCCTAAACGCATGCTATGGGTAGCGATTATGAATATCAGACGCTGGTGCCACGGTTTTTTGTTATATAGCACTAAGTTGTCAAACAAGCATACGGCCCACTTGATGGTATGCGGTTACCGTAGCCTATGGACGCTTATCAAGCGTCAACAAGGGTATCACTCACGCGTTGCCGACCCTAGATCTTTTATTATTTTGTCACACATGACACTAAAATCTAGCTTAGTGCTGGCAAAATTAAATGAAGTCTAGTATTAAGTTTAATTTAACCACAGAATAGTGTAAATATTATAGAATTTTAAAGATTAGTTTTAGTCAAGACAGATGAACATAACAAAATTGGCACCACAGACAGAGTGGTAATCCTAATGTAAATATTACGTGTAATACTCACAATTTCAATGTGGTCCTAGGCGGCGCGGGGGCCCGCTCGGCAAAAACATTCACCTGTTGACAGCAAAACGGCACGATAAGCAAATGGGGCGCAGATAGCCACTTGAGTGTTTACATGGGGCCGGCAATAAATATGATACGCCGGATATTTACTTCACTCGAATACCTTATATTTTATTGCCTGGATTACTAACACCAGTAAAAATATCATGGCTATACTAATATTATAAAGAGGAAAGATTTGTATTTGTGTGTGTGTGCGTATGTTTGTATTGAATAGGCTCCGAAACTACAGGACCGATTTCAAAAATTCTTTCACCGTTAGAAAGCTACAGTATCACTGAGTAACATTGGCTATATATTATACTAGCGGCCCGCCTCGGCTTCGTACGGGTAGACATTTATATCAAATGTTCCTGAATTTTCTTGCTATAAACCTCACGGAGCCCGAGACCTTTCCAACGAATGCAAAACCGTGGAAATCGGTTCGTGCGTTCTGGAGTTATAGCGTCAGGAAGGAAAACCCGACTTATTTTTATATAGTAGATTATACGCGGGCGAAGTCGCGGGGAAACAGCTTGTTTTAAATATGATTGTAGGTATTATACCTTTCGAGATGTATTCGGCACTGACGGGCATGTATGCAGAGATTGATGAATGTAAAAGAAGCAAAAGAGGTGCGCAAGTCATGAGTGAAATGGCGCTTCACACTCTCTACCTATGTGAGGGATTTGGCGTGATATATGTACGCATATTGGTTTGGAGCATGTGATGTATGAGAGATGACATTATGATTCAGCGTAAATAATTATTATTAGATGCTGTAGTTGCGTTATGTTGGTGGTTAATATTGGTTAAAGTTAACAAAATTATTTTGCTCAGTTTAGATTCCGCGACTTGATTCTGATTACTTAAAGATAAGTGAAACATAAGTAAGCAAATGAAATACACAGTCCCTATCCGGTAACAGATTTGAAGTAATTATTACAATTAAATTACCTGCTCATAATTTAATGTATCGAAATGTTTTCGTACCAAAATATATTACCAAATACATTTTAATTTAAATGAATAAGCTGCGGAGGAATTACGGAATATTCCATCCTTATATCCACATAGCCGAAATGATTTCCACAAAGGCTTTTTGCTAAAGGCGTATTGTGACATCAAAATTAAACAATATCCTTAAGGGTATTTGTGCTCCAACTAGGAGATAAAAACAGGCGATAGGCTTTGGTTACGTTATTTTTATCTTTTCATAGAATACAAAATATATTATAATTTGCTTTGTCCGCTTAATGAGTGTGATACGGTCGAACGGCCTGCGCCCAGGTGAGCTCAGCCGTGGTTTCTTCCGACACGTGTTTCAGGACTTCCACGTCCCATCATCAGGGTGCCGCCGCGTTGGTCGAGCAGCGTGATGACACATCGAGGTCTGGATGCTGGAGCAGCGCCGCAGCACGATGGTCGGACGCTGGAGCAGCGTCACAGGATGCTGGAGCAGCGTCACAGCATGATGGTGGCGTGAGACGCCACGACATTCACACACACTCATTAAGCGGACAAAGCAAATTATAATATATTTTGTATTCTATAAATATGAATTTCCGCAAAGTAAAACCTGAATCAATTCAATATATCTTTTCATAGTTTGAAAGGCCTTTGATAGTGTGCGTCTACTAGATGACTGTATGAAATACTTTATATCGAGACCCCCTGAACGCATTTGGATACGGCTTTCGCTTTCGTTACTCTCAAATAATGTTTCAGTACATTATGTATACACCAGATTTTACCAGCGACGTCGCCTGCGAAATAGATACAGACTAATACACTAGTGGTGTAGATTTAGCATTACATTAATCACTGTTTTTTTCAAATTGGTTCTGCTGTTTCGGACTATTAGCACATTATGATCCATAAAAATAACCTCAATTAATAATTTGGTACTGAAATATTCCATGCATGTACGTACATTGTTCATGTGACAAAAAGCTTAGAAAACTATTTGTTTTAGGATTAAGTTACTTACGGAATACCTCTATCGGTATAATACTGAATTCGTTCTTAGTTAGACATCAATATACTAATCGCTTCGCTTTTGCCTATATATGTGAAGGATAGTTCAAGTCTAGTTTCATAAAGGACGTGCGAGTTAGATTCCGTCTGCGTGTGAACCATACGTGTAGTTCACGTATAAATAACAGAATTGTATTTATGAATACGTGTTATTTTGAGGTACCAAATCTTGCTCAAGGTGAAACGAAATATGGTGACGTAACCGCAATACTAATACTTGCAAATACTTTAGGATAATGGTGTGAAAATATTCATTCATCTATTCTATGACGTATGAATGTAATTTACAACCGTTTGTGAAGGAATGGCTGGGCTGATAGCATGCCACATTACAATCTCGCATCATATGACAGGTGTATTCTGTACAAACAGTTCGCGAGATAAATAATGAGTTCACACCAGGCACGTGTACGCACAATTTACACAAATCGCAGATAACCGAACATCTCTACATCGTAATTCCAACTTTAGCATACAAGCAATAAAGTTGTATATTATTAAAATACTGTAGCTTTTTCATATTCCTGAAAGAGGAACATTTTTTATTTATATTGCCTTGTCAGGGAACGCCCACGTCAATTTGTTCGTAATAATATCAGAAGCAAATTGTTAGCAGAAGACAAGCTTAGTGGGGATTTATTTATTTTGAAGGTATTTCTACTGGGATCAGTGAGCTTCAATTGAGCAGTGCCCAAGGGGTTGTATGATGCGGATATTTAAACTGAAACAATTACAAATCCGTCTCGGATTGCGTTAAGGCACGTCCCAGATTAATATAATATATTTCAACTATTGGATTTACTAAACTTGTTTGTTAGATTTATTATAAATGAAATGTGTTCTGCCTTTGCCTATAAAAATATTTCCTCAATAGGATAATAGGATATGGATTATAAGTTGGTCATAAATCTTTTACACAACGTAATTTTCAGGAAAAGTCACTCAGTTATCTCAAAGTGAAGGGGCGGGCGAAGACCCAACTAAAGATAATTTTATTGCTACCAAATCTACCACCATATGAAGCATTGCTGACACATATTGTAGTCTGGGGTAAAGGGATACCAGTAATATCCCTTTGAATATTATGAGATACGTACGTAGACGTCTAATTTTGAACGTAGGTATCAAAGCGGAGAAACAGTCAAGGACTCCAACGTCTGGCAAGAGATTGCCTCCCTTCATGTTTACTACTATTTGGCATCTATTCACCATATTTTAGGCGAAGTTGATAATCAGCAAAAAAGTTGTTAAAATATACATCGGTCATTGAAGTTCTCTAGTTCATGAGAAAACTGGGATAAATATTTCGTTTTAAGCTTTATGAGCACTACACTAATAAAGACTGGTTATTTGTCGATCTATATGCAGATATAATCCAACATCTGGCATTATTTTAGGCTTATCGCTAACGTGCCAATTCATCATTTTAAATCAAACTGAGGTACCTTTCTAAAAACATTGTGGCTTATTTATGGTAAAAGCCAACACGGTATTTAAATAATCTGGATTAAGCAGATTATACATGAAGATACACTCAAAAGCATGTCCATTTGATGGATCCTGTCGGCATTTTGCAATGCCGATATGCAAATGCAAAGCTAACAAATCCGATATCTGCTCTTGTTTATTTATTTAAATTTAATAAAACGGTATTCTATTACAAACTACATAATTTGTAGCCGATAATTAAATTGATAATAATTGTAATTTAATATTAAACAGCGTAAATAATTAACGCTTCGCTACTTTTCATTAAGTATATTAATTGGAAGATCTCAGTTCAAACTTGTTCTTATAAACAAAATGTTCGAATAATAGGAAGATCTTGATCTGAAAGTTATTTTCTTTGTTCAAATATGCTTATAAAATTAAATTAGGTATAAGGCGTAGGAAATTACAAAGATGTTCCCACAGATAATAATTTCCTTTCCTATTATAGAGCTCAGATCAAATAAAAAAAGATAGATTAAACTTTGCAAACAACGAAGTGACGCAGGTTAAAAGTACACACCATACCTACGCCAGGCCCACGCTATACATGTTTAAAAAACCGACGTCATTTGGTTGTTCCCAAAGTTCCAACTACTTTTTTTTATTTAATCTGAGATATAGAGTATGTATCTGCTTTGTTACAGTTGCATAATTAAATGACAAAAGAGACAAAATTTTTTAGACACCATGCATGGAATAAAGTCACAAATATGGTCCTTCGACCGTTTAGAACGGTAAAATAACAATATTGCAAATATTTCTAGTCTAAAGAGCCACGGCAGGGTCTAACCGACATATGCCATAAGTCAACACCCACTTCTCATTAAAAGACAGTTTAGGTAACGACAGGTGGTGTGCCCGTGATCGTTCAACGGGCTCATCCAGCCTGGGACCATCTCCACAGATGTTCAATAAAAACATTTATACTTGCGAAGTGGGCCGGGATTAGAGCAACATCTCATTCTAAGAAATCACACAATTGCTTAAAGTTCTATTGCGGGCAACATGAAGACGTCTTATTAAAATTCTGCGAACCGTTTTTTCTATAGCTAAGAATGTTGGAAGAGGAAAAACAACTTATTGGTGAAAAGAATGTCTTCATTTTGTGTCCAATATTAGTATTTCACCAGCGTTTGTTACCCGTCATTCTTTACATTACACAAAGTATTTTCGTAGCGGCTAGTATGCTATGTGCCTTCATCCTGAGGGTACAACCGTCTCCTTTTGCCTGTTATTAGATTTCCGCTACATCGATATCTAGCGTGGCTTTTACCGGGGAAACCAATAAGCGATATTCGTTCCAGATTCTTCAAATATGTTACATTTTATTCGGCAGGCACCGCGCACCTTATTCCTGGGTTAATATTGTTGAAAATAAATAATAAGGAAAAGTAATATTCTTCAAAATTGAACATCATTACTCAACTATGTATAAAGTACAAATTTGTATGTATTTAGGTACTACAAACTGCCAAAGGATATGCCGTATAAATTACACCAGCCTTTTCCGATCTGATAAACATGAGGAAACGAGACAATAATGACAACTGACAACACTACCCCAACGACGCGCCTATAGTTTTAAATCTCTTTCTGTACCGAATAGTGACAAAAAATGTGCACAATTGAACACAAAACACCAGGAACACAGATAAAATACAGCACATCGTATCGAACTATTCAAAAAGCTATAAATTGACCTCCATAGCAGTGACGGCTGCGCAGAACTTTACAACCAGTTCACGCACAGATGAATGAGATGAGATCGGCCTTGCTTGCTGACGCACGACATGCACATGATGTAAATTGCATGCCAGTGAAAAAAAAATGTCCCATGAATACCGCACACCCTTATTTGTCTGTGGCAACACACTGGCAGCCCACGAAAGGCCGCGCCTATTGTTTGCTTGCAACAGTCGCAGAGAAGGCAAAAGAGTATATACCTATACGTACCTGTTATTGCATACAGTTTTCGTACATCGTCTACAGGTGTTGAATTACATGGAGCTGATGCTTTTAACGTATTGATATCCTTTATACATTTCTAGTAGCATGAACATCTGTCGACTACGTATTCTAGACTGTTACTCTCAAAATAACAAAATATTTATAGCTTTTTAGTTCTACTTTTCGCCGGCGCAGCGCTGTTATTTACCTATAAAAAAATATCGTCGAAAGCGATACTAATACGTAGTCGAGAATTGGTATTTCTAAGGCTACTGGATATCAAGTCAGGTACTTACATCATTACATAATCTTAATTGTATGATTATCTATACATATAAAGTCTTTGTCCTGAATGACTGACGGATCAACGCACAGCTAAAACCGCTAAATAGTTGTATGACCTGAAACTTGAAGGGTGTGTGCGTTGTATGGCGTAGGCGTCCGATAAGAAAGGATTTTCCGCAATTCTACCCCTAAAGGGGTGAAAAAGGGGGACAAAGTGGGTTACAAAGAAATACTGTGGTAAGTGTGTAGAATTCGATTTCGTTGTAAAAAGAATAACTTCGTGTAACTTTCACCAGATCAAAGGCCTAGGCTCCGTGTTTACGAAACATAACAACATTTTACAACAATGTAAAAAATCTCTTAAAAGTCCTCTTAGAACCGTTTTCGACTTCAGACTTCGCGGGCAAAAGCTAGTCGTTAAATAAACTAGAACATCTAACAGTTAGACGCTCTTAGCTCCACATAACGATGGCAGCCATGTCTAATATATTATGTGAATCTATGTTTTATTATGAAACGCCATGTGCGTAGTCATAACACCGCCTACAATTTATATCATACACTATTAAACAAATTATAATTAACACTGTTATTATACATATTACACTGTCACGTCACGTCTGGTGTTCATTAGATTACACATTTACTGATACAAGCCCGGGATATACTTCGGAAACTTTTATTAAAATAATGTTGAATCAAATTATCAATAAACGGACTCGATGGACCAACCTATTGGAGACTATGTTAGAATTACAATACAAAAAGAAATTTGGAATGCTAAGTATTAGTTTTTCATAAAATTACCTATAATTTGCGTATTATAACTCCAGATTAGTATGAAGCTTCTAATTCAAAGGAAACAAAGTATCATTGGATGTTTGCAAATCTCATTAACTACTATAATTCTGTTAATAGCTTAGTCCTAACTCCTAAGTAAATAGATTCCTAGCGAATGTCGTTTTGAAATTGAGGTGTGCAAATATTGAACCGATAAACTTCTTGTGCCATGACTCCATGAGCGTCGGGAATGAGTACCTTACGTAGCCCCGTCCAACGTCCGAAACATGTGGACACGGCGCGCAGTTCAATATGAATAATGAATTAACCCTGGCGCCGCTATTGTCCGTATGTGGGCCGCCTAGTTCGTCAACACATGATAGCACTATATTCATACTTTTATTTGCAAACGGAGCATGGCCTGATAACACAAATTCAGTTACCTGAATTTTGTAGGTTTTAACGATTAATGAGTGCGGAGAAAGCGGCGATTATTGCAAGCGTCCATATGCTACGGAAAACGCTTACTATCAGACGCCGTGGCAGAATAGTTTGTAAACCAAGCCGTACACACCGTGTGTACGAGATGAATGAAGCTATAATATTGCAGTTCATTGGTTACCACGAAAAAGTGGGTAAAAATTATTTTTTTAAATACAATTTTATTCGGTCATCTGTGACTGTGAATTCGGAGTTAATATGGGAATGATATTTTTTTCTTTTAGATTAAAAATGGCGGCATTGGTAATCATGCATTGATACGGAAGCAAACGTGTATGCCAAATTTCAGCTCAATCGGACACACACACACACACACCCCGGACGGGTGAAACTAAATAAAAACTAGTAAAATAATGCTCGGCCTGCGCGTGAGAATTATGTCCTTATTTAAAATAATTTCGTTACTGTCGAATATGCCGTTTGCGCGTAGGTATATTTGACTTCATCCCTTCCTGACTTCAAACCAGGGGTTGATTTTATTCAATACTTAATAGACGACTTAGTAAAAATCTACTTCATGAAACATACACAATACACGTGTCATATTTCATATTAGGTAGCATGAGTTGAGCATTAATCGTATTGAACATTAAGAACACGCCCATCATTTACTTACATTTACAAATGACTTCTCACGAATAAGTCCAAGCCAAGCCAGTGCATTGAAATTAGCTTCAATGCTTAATAGCGTTCAAATTAGTACGATGTTAACTAATGTAGAGCCGACGAGCAGAATCGTCAGTCGTATTGTATGTATATCTGGATAATTGATAAGTATTCATGAAGCCGACGAGCCGATGAGCGTCCGATGTATTGCATTATGTATGGCGTCGTGCAAGCATCCGTCACTGGGGACAAATCGCCGCACAGCGAACAATGCTACCATGGCAAGCGCCGGCCACGAGCCTATAATAGCACATCACTATTGATTAATTTCACTGTAATGCTAAACAGCTAATGCGCAGTACATGAACGACTACATGAGCTATTTATTCCGTCTGAACCTCACTTTGATTGCATCATTTATACTTCCCTAGGAAATCTCTGCAGCATGTGATACAGAGAAATAAATTACTTTAGGTTGACACAGGAAACCAGCAATAAGGATAACGCTTCGACAGCGATAAACTGACAAAATATATTTAATACCGAATCCCATCTGGGTACATTATAAACCCAATTCAACTAACTGAATTCCTTAAAAGTAGCGGCATTATATACTGCACTGATATCAAAGTAGCCATAATAGTGTGAAACTATATCATTCGGCGAATGTGTTGAAAGTAGAGCAAAACCGTGTTATCTGTCGTGAATATTTGATACATTAGCCTCGGGCTGCGGCACGCTGTGTACCCTGATTATATTGCCACGAGTAACAAGTTCACACATTTTTGCACGACAACATTAAAGAGTAGGCTTAAATTTTATATGAACTTGTTTAGAAGCGTACATTTTAATAATTTATTCTAATTTCGAAATCCAATACTATTAAGGGATGTCGAGTGTTTTGATACGAGACGAAGGAAGTGTTTTCATAAGAAGCATGATTAAATCTTAATCTAAACATCAGTTTTAAGAAGATAATAATCAAATAACAAAGTCCTCATCAGTGCCGGTAGTAGGAACATTGTCGACAACGTTTTCGTATCGCCTTCGACTATTTTTGTATTGGAAAATGAACAGCGCTGCGGCGGTGAAAAGTGGAACTAAAAATCAGTATGACAATTTTGATATTTCGCGAGTTACGTTTTCGAATACGTTGTCGACAATGTTCCTGCTACCGGCAAAGCACTCACCAGCACCGCCTTCGCAAGACAAACGAATATTTTTATATTCCTACATTGTTGAAAGTACACAGCAATATAACACCCGAAGACTGGCATAGCATTCCCTGACAGAGAATATGTCATTGAGAAACTACTATCTATGTCGACTCTCATCTCTGATGAGCAAAAATAATTCAGTTTCATTAGTTCTTATCCAAAATTGATTTATAAAATTAGTTTAAAATGGGAAAAGACCTTGCGAGAAAGACTTCTTAATTGACTTTTGATGTTTCCTAAGGTTTATTTAATCTGCGGAAATTCTCGGAAAGGGCTTTCAAAATTCGCTAAACAGAAATAATAAGGAAACTTTTCTTTCATTTTAAAAGACGAATTACGTCTTCGTTCTACTTGAAACGGAACTTCGAGAGTTCCGACAACTTTAATTCTTCCAGACGATACCTATATTGCTTTTTGAATGAATAAACATTAAAACTAAATTTACCAGAATTATAACTATAGATAGATCTGCACGATAGCTATTATTGCTTGGCTTGGATATATGAAAATCACTACAACATAGTATAAAACAAAGACGCTTCCCGCTGTCTGTCTGTCCCTATACTCCCTATGTATGCTTAAAACTACGTAACAGATTTTGATACGGTTTTTATCAAAAGATAGAGTGATTCAAGAGGAAGGTATAATTTATTTGTGTTTCATTGGTAATTAACTTAAATGGCTAACGCTGGCTGTACGAAACCGGCGCGGGTCGCTAGTTAATTATAATTTAAGTTTAAGCACCTCAAAATAGTTAAGAGAATAATAAATAAATGGCGCTACCGAGGCAGGTACGCATGCGGCGCGGCGCCGGCGCCGGTGTGTCAAGGACCATCTTTAATGGTCAAGGTTATCACCAACATGTTGGCTGTTGTGCGATCACGTTGTTATTCAATCAGCTTGTTAAACAGGCATTAATTAATAACCTGTCGTTCAATAGCAACACCGATGAAAAGGTTCAAACACCGGCCTGTACAAATGATTTTTAAGTAACTTAAGTACAGTGATTAATCACACCATGAGCTTTTAAAAAGAGAGGTAGGGTGATTTTAGGATTTTCCGTGAGTTTTCCCATTAAAATTGGAGCCGACTGGGGACTGTATCTCCACCTTACAGAAGACCACAGTATAAATACACAGTAATAACAAATAGTAAAGTAATTTTACTAGCACAGTGAGTCCTCTTTAAAAACATGGTAGGCAAATCGTTAATGATACCCCTGGTATTGCTAGCGGCTATAGGCAACGGTGACTGCTTACCATCAGGTGGGCCGTATGTTTGTGTGCCACCATAGTGGTATAAAAAAATAGTTTCAGATTGGGATCATGTTTAATTGTTTGCCGCTACTTTAGGATAAAACCACCAGTTTAAAATTGGCGAATGTTTCTCCAAAGCATTTCAGGATTAACATCGCAGAAATTACATGTACCTACTATGATTAGCACGACGTAATGCGAAAATATTCGCACGATTACACAACAAACTAACGTACAAGCGTAAAATTCTTAAATTCGTCGAGATGACTGCGTAATCGCCGTGGTTGAAAACGATCAACGTATAGCTACGACAATAGAAATTAATAACGCTATTTTCGATGACACATTTTGTACAGTTGAGTTTGAACCAGAAGTAATAATGAGCGACCATTCTACGGATCAGCAAGATTACATACCTCGAATGGCGTGTGTTTGTGTATAATTCTCCTCAAAGACAGGCGAACGCAACAAGTCGGCTTGTTACGCATTCAACCGATGAAAGAGGTCGCGGTCAATTTAACAAGCGCCTTCCTCATTCCAGGCTCTTTTGAACAACGACTCCATAACACGCCAGAAAGGGCAAAATGGAACCTTAATCTCGCTCCGTTGACATAAAACAACTCATTTAGCTTTTCATTCAAACTGATAACAACAGTTCATAGGACAACAAAATTCGTATAAATATTTAATGGTTGGTGGGATGCGGCTTTATAGACGTTTATACACGATCCTCAAGGATAAAGGCAGCTTTTTTCGAAAAAAGTACAAATGAGTAGCTGCTGGAGTTTCGATTTAATTAACTCATTCTAATTACGAAAGATTTCCACCATACAGTACATGGGCTGAAACTAAGATCGGTATTTCAAGATCATCCACATAAATAAACAATGTTTCTGATATCTGATCTTGGGTTACCGTTTCTTGATAAAAAATCTAAATCTTAATATCAGTTTTGATAGGTTTATTGATATTATTTGATATCAAGTTTCTGGCCATTGCTAAAAACACTACACTTACGTATAGATATATATGTACTTTGGCATGGTAGATAAGATACGTTGCTTAATATTAGCTGCCCTCGGCGACGGAATAAGACCGAACTGGCGCGCCGAGAGGTTTTCCTGAATTCCTCTCGCTACATTGGCCATGTTAACTAAAATTTAAAAGCGACAACACATGTCGTTTAATATGGAAGGTCAAGAACAAAAAGTAAGAGTAACAGGGTATATTTTTTGCTGTCTTAGTGAGATCGCGCAAAGCCATATAAGATACTTATATAATATACTAGCGGCCCGCCCCGGCTTCGCACGGGTAGACATTAGTTTCGGAGCATAGACATTTATCAAATATTTTGTCCACACGTGCGGAACCTGGGTGGGCAGCTAGTATAATATATAGCCAATGTTACTCAGTGATAATTTAGCTATCTAACGGTGAAAGAATTTTTGAAATTGGTCCAGTAGTTTCGGAGCCTATTCAATACAAACCCACAAAAATACAAATGTATCCTCTTTATAATATTAGTGTAGATGTAGATATAATATAATATTCATAATAATATTATAAAAAGGAGTTTTTTTTTTTTTTTTGTACGTTTGTAATGAATAGCCTCCGAAACTACTGGACCGATTCCAAAAATTCTCTCAAAGCTACATTATCAGTGAGTAACATAGGCTATATATTATATTGATACGCGGGCGAAGTCGCGGGGAAACAGCTAGTATATTATATTTAATGGAATGTAAGAATATGGAAGATCAAGAACAAAAAGTAAGAGTGACAGAACAGGGTATATTTTTTGTTGTTGAAATCGCGCAAAGCTTATGTGGCTATAAAGAAGCAAAATTGGTTTAGGGCAGTAAACGATTTATGAGATCGTATGTGCCTAAGACACGATAAAGCTTTATGTAAAGATAATAACAATATTATAGTTGTTTTGCGAATTGATGGCAAAGATGAACCACTAAATTATGTACCGCATACTCCGTATAGTCTAAAAATAAACCCGGAATGGCATAATATTATTATAACGTCCACTCACGTGATCATAAAACGTGATACACATTCTTGGTCACATTAAACATTTTAATATCCTATGGTACATCATTTCGGGGTAAAGCTACACAGCAAGATTCTTACTCCGCGTACCTTTAATAATAATCATTTATTTCAGGCTACGAGGCCCATATAACATATTCCTTAAGAACTAACATATGTATATTTTTTTATGGAACCAAAATCACTACTCCTAAATTGTCAGTAAGTCTTCAAAATGTTCACAGAAGTGTAAAGCTTGAATCGTTTTCGACAACGCGTAATTTTCCCATTACTGAATGTTGCCATGAGTTAACCGCTCACTGAGCTGAATAAAATAAAATTGAAAATATTAGTATACAAATACTTGTTTTTCATCCTTAACATTGGGCAGACAATAATAATATACAAGTGAAGTAAATTCACGTTATCTGTTCTTTACTTCGATGACTGTGCGTCTGATACCAATACCTTTTATCAGCTAGCCACATCAAAAGTAATCAAGAAAAAATTACGTATTATTATCGTTGTTGCACCAGAACTGATGAGTTTTAAGAAAAATCGTAAATAATGATAATTTTAGTTAGGGATTTAGTTAAAATTTGTTTTCGAAGCTTCAGTTAATTTGTTGCATGGTAGTAGTACATACTAAGCAGTTAGTTTAGTAGATAGCAAGTAGATAGTAAGTAGTATTTCATTCAAATGTCGACAGACGGCTCCAATATTTAAAAGACAAATGCTAACATTTGTGGTACGTAATTGTATTGGACTAACCACCGACAGTGATTTTAACCTTACCCAAGGGCTCGAGAGCGAATTATGAAATGCGTAAAAACTAAAGGAAAGCGATTTATTATAAGCATACCATCAAAATAGCGCGAGTAAACGCGAGTTACCTTCCAACAACTATGTAGTTCATTTTGTAAGCTTTTTATATAAAAACAAACACGTTCCAATAGAATAGATTGCAAGGAATTATTAAATAACTCACGTCGAAAATAGTTCCCGAACTCGTTAATTTATTGCCCCAAATCGATAAAGCCAGACGACGAGACGAGACCGATAGTTTTTGGGGCGACACTAACATTAACAGGACAGCAATTTCAATACGGTTAGTGTCTCGCGCTTTTAAAGTTAAATCGAACAATAACAGGTAGTATAGTGTGTTGAACGTGGAATTAAAAAATAATAAGTGAAACCAGTTTCGAATAAAGTAGTTTTTTTGTGGTCGATTTTGGAGATGTGCGTCGTGTGTGACGCTCGCTCACACGAGCCAGTAGTAGTCGCAAATTCGCGCGCACGCATTCGTACATTCGTACTTACTACAATGCAGTTAATATGTATATGTAGTAGAAAGCCCCTGTTCTTCATCATGATCAGTAGTCGCTGACGTCATTGAAATAACAAAATTACGGAACTATGATTTTAAATTGGTTTCATACACCGTTCGTCACATATTACAAGTGGTGCATTTGCGATTGTTAATATTTCTAATAAAACCCTGCTCGTTCTCATTAAAATGAATCGTTTCCCATGCTCGAAAACAGTCACGGATCTTGGCTATATTTAAACTGCCTTGCCGAGAATTTTTATCTCGTGTTTGTTTCGGCTATCTAAGATTTAGGAAACTTCGACTGTAAACGTTCATATAAGTATCCATTGTTCTTTTCAGCAGTCGTGTGCGATCGCGAACACGAGAAAAACAACTGCGCATAACTATTCGAACGTTCCTGACAAATGCTACGAATTATGTCTTGGTTAGGACCATTTGACGGGATCAACTCTTCACGTCAGTCTTCAATGTTATTTCAGTCACGCACAAAACATGTGAAGACTTCTTCGAAAGCCAGACACCGTCCTACCTAGCTCGACCTTCATGTCTCTGTACAAAGCGAAGCGAGGAGCGGTTGAATAATAAAAAGGCTCATAGAGAACCGGGCCACGTTGTTCTAATACCTCTACTCTACCGTACACGAATATATGTCATTATGACGTGAATAGATGTGTTTACGTCCGGTGGATTTCATTTTTACGTATTCCAACCCATAAAATTCATCGATCCACAATTCTGGGAGCGCTGTGAATTTACTGATGAATGACGCTGCGTTCGTGTTAATTACTTATTGATATTTTGTGAGATCCGTATTTGATTGAGCTGCATAGTAACGCGTACTAACTACTGACATTAGAGTACTGTATGGGCCGGGAGAGGCGTGTGGGGAATCCACGTGAACGATTCTGACGTCACTGATCATATGGAGCACGACTAGCGCTTATCTGAATTCGTATTGAACCGCATTCTTCACAGTCCACACTAATAGACCACACCCTATTATTACATTCTTTAGTCCGACGGAAACACGGTCACCTTCAAAGAGTCAGTTTGTAAGGGCTTCAGGATTCCTCTTCACGGTTCTCAAAAATATAGGGATAGAAGTTTAATTAATACGTCAGAATGCTTAGTAGTTTGTTTACGCTTACAGAACCAAAAGTTTATTTTCTTATTTTAGTGAATAACACTGAACAATCATTAATTACAACAAAATTCAAAGTTCGATAGACAGTGTTTTTTTTATAAGCGACGTTTAGTATCGAAGCACGTCAGCGCGGCGGAAACCGTCGCTCATGCATACTTGATGACCCGCGACTGTTGACACTGAGGCTCCCGGCCCCTCCATCGAAACCGGCGGGGCTGGGTCAAACCCTCGCGCACAAACCGTACCCGCACTCTAAAAATTACCTTCATTGACATTAATGACGAGACAAGTGTAATAATTCTGGATGCAAAGTACCTCTCCGCTGAAAATGGTCATTTATTATCAGGAGATAAAGGAGGAATAAAATATGAATATTCATGAGGCCGTGTAAGTGTGTCTCCGGCTTAAGAGCAATGGCCTTTAGGAACCGTATGCTAAAATACAGGACTCCTCTTTTAGTGTGCCATTATTTACAGCTGAGAGCCTGCTCCTGGCGCCAGGTGACAAGTCACGCAAACGAAAAGTGACCAAACAAGCTTCAGTTCGGCATTCATTTGTGCGTGAAGTTGCAGCCAGATCGTAAAGTGTGATCAAAGGCGTCACCCACGTGGTACTGGCGTCGCAAACTCCGTTGGACCAAGCCAAGACATATATATCATACTAGCTGCCCGCCCCGGCTTCGCACGGGTAGACATTAGTTTCGGAGCATAGACATTTATCAAATATTTTGTCCACCCGTGCGAAGCCGGGGCGGGCAGCTAGTATAATATATAGCCTATGTTACTCAGTGATAATTTAGCTTTCTAACGGTGAAAGAATTTTTGAAATCGGTCCAGTAGTTTCGGAGCCTATTCAATACAAACCCACAAAAATGTTTATAATATTAGTGTAGATTAGTGTAGATGTAGATGTAGATAGTGTAGAAGTGTAGATGTAGATTAGTGTAGAAGTGTAGATATATGTAAAAAATAGCCAGTGTTCGATAGATAGTTTCTCAGTACGTTTTTATGCAAGTGTGGTGTCGTGTCGCGAAATTATACTGGTGGGCTTTAACAGGCTCAATTTGTGATCTCTAGACCACATCTATTTGGTCTGCAAAATTACTACTGATGTAAGGTAGTAATGTCATACAACAAATTGACGGTCATGAATAAAGCTTGACTGTGTTTTTATCAGTTTATGTCGGAAAATAAAGCGGAACTAATCATTGTGGCTATCGCTGTGGGGCTGTAGGGATCGAACAAAATAAATTACAATCCAATCTGGATCTTAATCCGTCTAGTAAAGAGGCAAATTATTTTGTGCTACCCGTGGGAAATGTCCATGGCGATGCGAGATGACGCAGCAGGAGACTGGATACTTTAAACAGTTGAATTTATGACCCAGAAAGCAAAACTATTACGCGATGCATACAAAACGTAGTCATCTATAAACTATGATATATTTTCTACAAATTCTTTAATAATTATTATTATTTTGGATTTAAAAGAGTAATTGCAGAGTTTCTTGCTGAATTCTTCTCAGCAACTCCGACCTTCCGAATCCGTTGGTAGATTCTGACGATTTGAAAGTGCTTGCCTGTAAAGTCTAGTCAAATAAAGATCTTTTTGAGTTTGAGTTTGAAATCGGCCATTAGTTAGATACCTAACTAGTGTAAATGATCTAAGCCTAACTAATGCCACGATGTTACGATATTAAATAAACTAGCTTTTGCCCGCGACTTTGCACGCGTGGTAAAATAAGTCTACAAGAACTTATATGTATATACATGAAAGCTTTTGCCCGCAGTTTGTAATATAAGTACCTATATCCATGGATTTAACTTTAAAAATTACGGAATTTCATACAAAAATTCATTGCCTACCTTACCCCTATCTTTCCAAAAGCCCTTCCTTACTGGATGCATGAGTCATAAGAGAAAGCATGAAAGGTACTCCAACCCTAGCTGTTTTGGCTGTGCGTTGATGTCAGTCATGTTCTTCTTTTATATATAAATGTAAGATACTTGACTCAAGTGGTTGGTTGTTTAATGTCTGGACTTAACGCATTCCTAAGCCTGCTTTACTGGTGGGGAGAGCGTTAGTGACTAACCAACCACGTAACGATAAAATCTCAGGCGAAAACCAAATAGAGTCCGAATGAGTCACGGATCAGATAACTGACTGGCTTAACTACGACCGGACTTAGAGACTGAATCACCAACATGACTTTAGTATGCTGATTTCTAAGCAAGAAGACCGATCTCAGATAGCCAGCGAAAGTAAGAATAATAATTTTAGTATTTATTTATTTACTACTCATCTAGTCATCATCATCTCATCATCTAGTACTTTTATTCGAATAAAGATGAATACTATTTAAGGTTCAAGGCGCGGGCACCTACAGTAATTTCGAATTACAAACTACAGTTGACAAGTATATCGAATTACACCAAAACACCACAGCGGATATAGGCGAAGTTATCGTAAGTGGGAAGCTGAGGGCAATGATGCGAACGCCCCGCCAGATGGTAAGTGGTCTCGCTGGGGCGGGGCCAATGCTAGCAAAACCAGCGCTATCACCAGGGTATCACTAGCGCGTTGCGAGCCTTATTGTAGCCGGCACTGGATTCTCTCGAGGATTTGGAAACTTCGGTCACCGCAAAAACACAACACTACTTCAGAGTAGTGTTGTATTATTTGGCTGTGATCTTCTATCTGTAAGGTGCAGGGGGTCTAACAATGGAAAACAAACGAAACTTTCGTACTTTTAGCACGAACACGTTGGTATAAATCCGAAGTTCGGTGATCCTGCGTTTCGGTCCAAACAATCGATGTTTTTATAATTGTAGACCTCCTGACTTAACGTTAAACCGCGATCATCGGATTCGAAACATGTAGTTTTTTTGTGAAGACCCCTAGTATCACTTTCAGAGGATTTTCGTCAAATAACTATCACTGGTCTAAGCATTCTAATATGGTGCAAGCTACGGTGACAGCGGCGCCACGGCATATAAACATGCCTTACATATTAACGTACCAATTAATTAATATAACGTAGAAACGAGAATAAGCATACATTGCAACTGACATTAATTTAGCCAGCAACACAGCTCAGCTAATTAGCTCTCCGGCAGACATGTAACAAATAAGCTATGATTAGGCTGATGGCGTTTTGGCACCTAAATATAATACTGATAATTATTTTATTTATAATTATAGAATTCAAAAGGACAAAATTTTATTATAATTAAATTATTTAATTATATACATTAATAGATTTTATGGATTAAAAACTTAAAATAATCTAAACTAAGAAGTACAAAACTTACCTTCCAGTGTGCCAAGAAGGTTGGCGGCATTGATTATAATTGAATGGAGTCAGTTTATAAGTTAAGGTAGATAATAGAAGACCCTAGTCACTAAATTAGGACACAACTTGGTAGAAATAGTGTACCACCTTACCAAAATTTATTTCTACCTTATGAAACCTCTAAGCCACAGGTGCTAGATGTGTAACATATAGTCTAGTAGGGCAATCTATACTGACATGCAGTGTAAATAATTATGTATTTTGTGCTAAGACTTCACTGAAAATAAACAAGTTACACTGAATGTACATACAATAAATTCAAGTGTCTTCAATACAGCATATGCCACTATATTATATTAGGTCCTTACATATGAAATTGGCGTTTTTCGTACTGGCCACTTTAATCACGAATTTCTCCTCTTTGGTAAGGAATTCCAAATTCAAATTTGTACAGCTATAGACTCATGTATTTGTGCTTCGATGATCGTCATTCATTTGTTTTTTTTCTTCTGTTTTTTTCTGTTTGCGTCACTCATTTTACAAAATGGAAAACCTTAAATATCGCATTATTTACGAGTACGAGTTCCGCCGTGGCACTAGTGCTGCGGAAACAACTCGAAGGGTGAATGATGTGTATGGCGGTCGTGTTGCAAAAGAAAACACAGTTCGTTTTTGGTTCCAACGTTTTCGTTCTGGAAATTTCGACCTGCAGAACAAGCCCCGTGGACGGCCTGAGACTCAAGTTGATAATGAAGAGTTGAAGGCTATTGTGGAAGCGGATCCATCGCAAACCACGTCCGAGTTAGCTGCAGGCTGCAATGTTAGTGATAAAACTGTTTTAATTCACTTGAAGCAAATTGGGTAGATTAAAAAGCTTGAAAGGTGGGTACCTCACGAATTGACTGAAACAAACCGGCAAACGCGCGTCGACTGCTGCGTTACATTACTAAACCGGCACAATAATGAAGGTATTTTAAACCGAATCATTACCTGTGATGAAAAATGGGTTCTTTACGATAATCGGAAGCGCTCAGCGCAATGGTTAGATCCTGGCCAGCCAGCCAAATCCTGCCCCAAGCGAAAATTAACCCCAAAAAAGTTACTTGTAAGCGTTTGGTGGACTAGTGCCGGTATTGTTCATTACAGTTTTTTCAAATCTGGCCAGACTATTACGGCTGATGTCTATTGTCAGGAATTGCAAACCATGATGGAAAAGCTAGCGGCTAAACAACCTAGGCTGGTCAATCGCTCCACGCCACTGCTGCTTCACGACAACGCTAGACCACACACTGCGCTACAGACGGCTACTAAATTAGAAGAGCTTCAATTGGAAAGTCTAAGACATCCTCCGTACTCCCCGGACCTTGCTCCAACAGATTACCATTTTTTTCGAAATTTGGATAACTTCTTGCAAGGGAAAAAATTCAACTCCGATGGGGCAGTCCAAATCGCCTTCAAAGATTTTATTGATTCCCGTCCGACTGGTTTTTTTAGTAAAGGGATCAATGAACTACCTATGAGATGGCAAAAGTGCATAGAAAATAATGGTTCATACTTTGATTAATTAAATATATTATATTAAAAAATATTCGACTTTTTGTTCCTCCCATACAAAACGCCAATTTCATATGTAAGGACCTAATATATCACAATAGCTTCTCCTTGTGATTTCTCCTATATAGTAATAGGATATAAAATGGGTAAGTTGGACATCAGTTTTTGATAAGATTACCAGTAAATCTGTTTCTAAGTGTCTACATTGAGTAAATAGTTTTACATATATATGCCATCTTTGGGTATATATTGAGAAAACACTGTTAGACAGCATATTCCAACTTTGATGGTTTCACAACTTAAAAAACTTTGTTTTGGCAGTATAATGACGTAACTAAGTAACATAACTATGCAAGTCATACAAAAAAGGTATATATAAGGTTAGGCTTACATATAAGATAATATGAGCAGAGTTCTCTTACCAAATGGAGAAGTACAAGTGGTTTTGAGACTTTTTGATACAGCTGTGCTCTCGAGGCAAGTCACGCAGAAGGCATATTGCAAGTGCAGAATAATGAAAAAACAACATAAATATTTGGTTCTGTTCTCTATTTGTATGTACTATAAGTAATGCATTTAATATGTGGTAGGTGGGCATTTATCATAATATTAGTAGTAAGCACATTATTTGAAATACATCTACTGTCTTTTCTTGGACAACCAACCTAAATAAGTACTTATCTTCTAAATACTGATTCTATGATAAAACATGATGACGTCCAATATCGTGTATGTAGCTAAATCTACTCTCAGTATATATACTGCGGTACATAGCTCAACCTACCCAGAATGTTTTATTACTTTACAATGAACCACAAAAGGGCCGGATAAGTATACAATACACAAAATTACAATTCCAAATTAATAACAAAATACATAAGACACTACTTACGAAGTAAATGCCAAGGCGAATAACACGTCCGCTTCCGTTAATTATCACGAAAAGCCCATGGTGGCCCACAAAGCGTTACACTCAGAGAAAATATATTATTTCACCAATCAGCCCACTTAGTCACAATTTGTTTTTTATACTTTTAAGTTGTCTTCTATTATGAAGAATTATTATACTATAGTCAGGTACAAAAACAACTCTGAATCTTTACGATACTATTTCACCTAAATCAAATCACATCACAATCACCATAATGCGCACGCAACAGTCAGATGGGCTACACACAACCGCTTGTCTTGCGTCCGCCTTCGGCGTCGGCCATTCGAAGAAACGAATTTTGACTCCGTTCCGTAAACTCCGTTGTAACACTGATTGAACTTGACTGACATTCCCAACATCTGTCAATCTGTCAGTCAATATCGTCAACCGTGACTCGTGACTGTCGAAGTGACACAAATGTGTCAATAATCTGACAAACATTGTAATGCTGCACGCAAGAAAAATACAATACAAAAAAATAAAATGATCGGTTGACATTCTCGATTGTAATTTAAATCATCATGGGTCGCATTGAATACGTGCAGTTTTTTAACTATAGGTTTGTATGTGGCACATGTGTTGCACGTTACACTGTAGGGCTTGTACATTAGTAAATTATCTACTCGGAGGTAAGGCTTTGATTAAAGTATAACGAGTGAGAGAGTAGGAAGTTCTTAGCGGAAGTCAAGCATGGAAGGAGTAGCTGTGTCAAGGCTTGAGATTTTTTAGTATAGTATCTTATGCGCTGCTTATAATGATCTCCAGTAAGTCCGAAAAATCTCTCACTACTGATAATGCAAAATAAAATATAATCGTTAACTATCATTACAGAGGCAGTAGTAGTTATTGAAGATCGTATTGCCACAACAAAAAACAAGAATAGGAGAAATGAATGAAATTGAACGAGATTCACCGTAGAGATAAAAAAAAAATTAAAATTGACAAAACAATATCAACAAAACTGACGTGTACTTTACGAACTTAAATTTTTACATTACGAGAAATTTCTAATGATCAATACCGTACTAGTTTGGTAATTTAATGTGTAACGGGAAATGACGGAGACAGATAGACTCGTGGAAAACGACGGGACGTCTGTGACAGACAGGAGAGGACAAGGTGACCCGCCGCCAGTTGTGTCTGAGCGTGAAGCATATTTTCAGGCTCTACGATTATGGATCCAGCAGGCGCAAATATACCAGAATCTATCAACATGCTTCCCGTATTACATGATGACGTTCCAGGGTTTGCAGAACAACCAGACTAACGTGCCGTTGTTGAATAACAACTATCAATTCCAAGGTCAACAGTTCCCATTTCCAGTCCCGAATATCCTGAGGAATGTTCCAGAAAATCGGCCACCAGTGCAAACTCCTGCTGAAGGTATGAGTATAAGACAACATATGTAGTCACAGTTATCTTTGAAGGTTTAAAAAACATTTTTTTCAATTTGTATTGTACCTAAATAAACAGTCCATAACAAACTACTGTCATAACATTTCAGTGATAGCTCGTCATGGCGGGTATGAATACCTAATACCAGCACTATACAAGAGATTGGTGGCAGAGTTCATAGACTTCTTGCTTCTGTTCATACTCAAACTGGTGGTCACATTTATGGCAGTTGACATGTTTGAGCTTATGTGAGTTTGCAGCTTATATGTATATTTTCATGTTATACCACGAAAGTGGCAAAAGAATACAGCCCACTGGATGGTAAGAAAATTCTATAGCCTATGAACGCTTGCAACTCTGGGGGTATCACTTTCGCATTGCCAACCCTGCAAAAATCACATCACACTCTTCTTGAAGAACAGTAGTACTTACTCTTTTAGGACAACCTTGGTGGTTGTTCATTCCACAATTTGATTATTACTGTAGAAAGCTCCTATTAAACCATATACAAATAAATATAACATTTGATTTAACATACAAAGCTATTGATTCTGGATCCCAATATCTGCTATTTAAGGCATTCATTTGAGGTTCGTTAGAAGCAGAATGTCTGACAACTGGCTAGATGGACAATTTCCTCACCCCCTTTAGAAAAAAAATTATACCCATTGCCCCCAAAGATTTTCAGCTGATATTTTAATAGAAATTGTAGGGTGATAAAAAATAATTTGAGTTTTACATTTAGTTAATTATATTTTAACATTTCCTTATACTTTCCACCAAACACTGAGTTTCAATCACCCTCTCAGAAAGTCTGTGTGCTCACTGGGGGGTACCACCCACTTGAGAACTTATGGTCTAGTAGCTATTGACAAAAACTGGAACAATATTTTTTCATTACCACAGCCTTTGCTGTTCTGTTTGAATGTATCTCTCTGAAATCCATCCTATTCTTGCTCTCTGTGGATCTACAACTAGTATTTACTTAATGCTTTAATTTTTATTCTACAGCGACCTAGAAAAATTCGACATATACAAATTTAGTGAACATTATGATGACTACAAGTATGCCATGGAGCTGACATCCGAAATATTGTTCCTGGAGATCATATATAGGATACTTGTCTGCATATTTGAGGTAACATTTTATTATCATAAGTATTTCGCTTTTTATAATACATACCATGAAATACATCTGAATCACACATCATCACACCAAGTTCCAAGCCCCTCATGTGATAGGCCAAGAGTATAGAGTGCCATCACACTCTTACACACTTTTCTTGCTTCTTTAAACATTTAGCGGAGACCACTGGTCTAGACCAGTGGTCTCGTAACCTCTAGAGGTTAGTACACCTGACAGCTACGTTAGAAGTTCGCGGGTTCGATTCCCGCCCGGGCAAACATTTATGTGACAAATATGTTTCCCTTGCATCTGGGTGATTGGTATGTATTTACAAAAAAAATAATATAAGTATTATTATATCAGCTGCTGGTTCCGATAGTACAAGCTTTGCTTAGTTTAGGGCCACATGGCGTTGTGTGATAATGTCCAAACATTGTGGAGCTGTCAACATGGCCAGAATGTACCGCTCCGTATTAAAAGGGTTCTAGGGGAAAATTATGTTGTTTGCAGAACATCAGCAGCATATTAAAATGGTCTATGCAAATTCGTTCTTGAGTTTCCTTAAGTATATAATCTTTTGATACATGCCATCCTTTCCTCCACAGGCTATATGCTTATCTGGAAGCGTCGGGCGCACTGGTGGAGCAACCCCAGGCAAGGCTCTCCTAGGTCTGCGTGTGGTGACTGCATCCACAGTTGTTCCTGTCGAAGGCCGGCCAAAGGAGACTGTTCTCTTGCACCCAGGACGACCCCTATCATTCCCCCTAGCTCTGGCTCGATCACTAATGAAGAATTTCCTCATTTCTCTGCTGTTCCCCTTGTGTGTAGTGCTCTTCGTGTTTAGACATAACCGCACAGGCTACGATCTGCTTTGCGGAGTTATTGTAGTGGAGGAGAATATGTATCCGCCCCGACGACATGCACCTTGACTCCATGCTTTGCTAGATTGTTATTCAAGTTTGATCTTAAAATTGATATGATGAAGGATATCCTGTTTTAATTATTATGCTTATTAAATACTTTTAAGACTTAGGCCGTCACTATTTACACAATTAAAGAATGTCTTCTTCTGACACTCAATATGTTAAATAGCTGTGGTAAAAAATCCTCAAGATATTATTGAATAGTGTAAGCTTATTACATTTTAGAAATCTAAATAAATTTCTTATTGATGATGATGATTGTTTAAAGGGTTTACGAAATCAGAAAAATCTGTAACATTAAAAATATTAAATGTTTATTCCTATTGGTATACTTTTTAAGATCTTGTCTTAATGAACTGAATATAACTGTAATCATTGCCAGTAATTTTTGTAACGACTAGCAGTGAATCGCCATAAAATAAGTAATGATAAATCAGCAAAATATATTGATAAAAGATGTCAGCACATGTATCTGTAATCCCAAGGAATAAGTAGTTCTATGTGTTGTTCAGTACCTGTTTATTATGTCTCCACGCGAAAACTTTTCATCATTGATAAAAGCGTACATCATGGAAGATGAAATAAACCCGACAATATTTCGAACTAAATTTTTCTTTAAGATTAGTAATTTTGCTGTGCATTATTTTCAGTATCAATATGTATGTTGTTTGATAAAATTGTACTGATCTGATTAGGCAAAAATTCAAATTGCTTTTAAAATTTGGATTTGAACAATTGGAACATATAAATAGTATTGAAGTGCTCGAGAATGTAACACATAGTACAATACCAAGTAGCCACGAGTTAGTGTTTAGTATTATGAAATGTAATGTAAGGCGTGCTAGTTCGTAGTTTGTACCCAAAGTTTTAGTATTGTTTTAATGTGAAATACGATCTCTTGTATCACTCATGTAATCAGCAATACAAGCAAATACGGAGGTTTTATTTTTGTTCTTGTATTATACACTTTTTACTATTAATATGCTAAATAAATGTATATTTAAAACACAGAACGAATGGTTGGTTCCGTGTTTTAAAGTAACTACAGAATGCAATAACTATTGTATTTTTTTAAATAGTCTAAGATCGTGGATGGATTTGTGATGTTTATATTTGCCTGTAAATATTTAATAAATATGTTGAAATTTGTCTAATTTGTAATTCATTTAAAAGTAGCAAACAGGTTAGAATTTTAAGATTCAATCAAGTTTTGATAATTTGAGCGTTGGCCGTTGGTCTTTGGTTGGCCGGTGGTTAGTTACAGTAATGTTGCAGGTTTGATGCCCGTGAGTGATCTATGTCTATATTATAGTCCCTATCAGAGTACTTAACCAATTTAACCACTACGTTTTGTATGTACAGTGCGTGGAAAGATATGAAATTATCTATGGATATGAAGTAAACCTCAGAATAATAATAAGCTCGCTCTAACCCTTAAGACCAGTGCGCAGTCAAATAATAAAATTATCTTGAACGTCTAATGTGATCGATATTGCGTCTCTAGCGTAACGGTTGTATTCTCTTGGATTGCGTCTTGCAATGACTCATCCGTGCTAACCGTACATGCTAACTATCTTTTAATCGTAGTCATCGTAGATGCATACGTTACATGGTTTTTCTTTGAATTTTATGAACGAACGGAACCCTAAAACTTAAACATTAGCGAATGATAAGCAAGAATATCGGTTTGCTCACGCGCTCGTTCATGAGAAATTATGAAAGCGAATGGAATTTGACCATCTTCGTCTTGATCGTCTTTATCTAACCATCATGCTAATCACAGATATCTACTATGATGCTAATAATCAAATAGGTACAATTCGCGTTCAAACTGGAACAATCTGACACAATCACAGTGCGTTCGGAAACTCATTTATTTCTATTAAGGTAGTTGTTTTTATTCGATTGAAAATATAATTGTATAAATATGCGTTCTTTAAATAAGTGTGTATTTGAACTAATATAAATAATGTTTAACTTTTTATGAGCATTTCATTGGCAAAAATAAATGTTTTCTATAAAAATAATTTTGCTGAGTTGGCTTATTCGTCGAGCCGTCAGTCTGCCATAACGTGGCGGCGCTGCGCTCGTGTGCCGCAGGAGTGGCTGTCTTGAACTGTCATTGTTCATGTAGTTTTCTGTGATAAGAATTACTGTGAGATTTATAGTTTAGCAAATTTTAATATAAACAGTCACGATGTCCACCTCAGGTGAATTCGGCAATCCTTTACGCAAGTTCAAGCTTGTTTTCCTTGGAGAACAGAGCGGTAAGTAGACGGCAAATTATCGCCCCTGTCGTACATTTTTAATAAAGTATAAAGTTTTGAATTTACTGTATGTAAGTATAGATTAGTCTAGAATTCATCGAATTACTGACCTACATCGGCCTGGGGCGGTTCAAGTCGGTGGTTTTATGAGCGTATAAGGTGTCATTACAGTAGTATCGGTTACGAAGTCTGAGCGCAGAATTACGTGAAGCTGGGATGTAGGTTACGCTCTTCGAGTACATTGTAGTCGTTGAACCGTCTCTAAAATGTGTTCTCACGCATGCCGTGGCCGTTATCAATCTGTTCCGTGGTTAGACGGCGATGCGGAGCCAATTCTATGGTGCATTGACATGGGACTTGTGTTTTTTCAGTGGGAAAGACATCGCTCATCACTAGGTTCATGTACGATAGCTTTGACAACACTTACCAGGTGAGTCACCTTTCCACTAGTGATATATTATTCTCAGTACACTCCAATTGGAATCCTGATCATAATCTGACCCAGTGGTAATTTAGACATTCATAAGTGCATAGGGCCAAAACTGAATGAATAATATTTTGATTTTGATCTGATACCTGGAAATCTTTGAAATTGCATTTAGTTAGTCATGACAGGTTTGAGTTATGCAACATAAACAATTGCATCGATGCTGTGCTAGTGCACAAGTAAGCTATGTCATAACTTGGACAGCTATAGCAGTTAACTAACACTTAACTTACTTATTTGATACCTTTCATTTTTAAACGTGCAAGAAGAAGTCATTAAGTTATGTAAACAAATGAAGTTTACATAATAGGTGTGTTTGAATTGATTGTGATCTCTTAAGACTGCTGTATTATGAATAAGAATAACATTAATTTAATTTGTAAGACTACTTTGTAAATTGCAGTGTCTTTTAGTGTCAAATTAATGTATTGCAGTGAAATATGTTTGGCTCAAGTCAAAATATAATTATTAAAGTAACAGATTAACAACAAAAAACAATAGATTCTGTGTCAACAACCTACTATAAAAGAAATGTTTTTCCTATTTCACATCTTAAAAACTGATCCTATCTCAATAAATTGAACAAGAAAGTTGCTTGTAGAAGTTGTAGAGTACAATAACAGTAGGCCCTTTTTCTAATTGCTTTGGAACATGCCAATAGAGCATGCAGGAGAAGTCACAAGCAGAAAGCTAGTTTGCAATATATCTGAATGATCTGTATGATTATCAAGCTCTGATAGGCTTCACTGACAGACTTACAACATATGAATATAATGGTTTGATAACAATTAGATGGAATATTCATTAGACCAACTTTATTATTATGTTATTCTTGTTTTTCATTTGATAAGCTATTTTCTCTCAATATATGTGTGTGCTTACTTCTTACATAGGCAAAGTGACATGAGCTTTATGTAGAGTCACAATTAATTGTTGAATTTTACACATAAAAAGTAAGATGGGATGGTGTGTAAAAAACATAAATTTTACTCTATTACTTTATTTTTTCCAAATACTAAAAGTAGTTTATGAATTCCAATAAATAACCCACCTTCATTCTGTCTTAGGCGTTTATCATTATTTTTCTACTTTATTTTTATTTCCATGATTCAGATTTATAAAGTGACCTATGCATGCTAGGAAATAATCTGCCTACATCCTCTTTTCTATCACAAAATTATTCATTCACTTTCATTAATTGGTTTTGTCACTAATCAGCGAGTCAAGCAATTAAAAAACCAAATCAAAAATAGTTTATTCAGTTTAGGCCCTAATAAGGAATTATGAATGTCTACTTTATCACCAGTTTGGAAAAAAAACACTTGAGTGGATTGGGCAAGAAACTTAGTTCTCTGTTTCTTTTCACATAACAATCATAATATCAATGTAAAATGCTTACATAATTTTTTTACTACCTTAAGTTGATAAAACAGAGTTTGCTAACACTACCTGAACCGGACAGTATTTTGTTATGAGGTAGGTTGAATCAAGAAATGCTTCCCAATTTGTTGGACTTCGGCTAATACTCCTAAATATTTTTTTATAGCTAAGGTAATTTTGCGTGTTGTTGAGGCACAATATAGGTACATAATATTTTTTTTATCATAGAAATATTTATGATGCATTGATAAATAGGCTCTGTTGGCATACTGATAAAATCACATTATTTATTGGACCACAATTTGTTTTTATTGCACTTACTTATATTAGTAAAGTTGTTTTTCATCCTGTCTACTGCATAAATTAGTATAATTATATAAATTATTGCTTTAAAATCTGTATCGAATAAACATTAAGTATTTAGAGAAATCGAAATCGAGAAATGATTATGGAAAAGGTTGGTTCAATAGTATATCAGTATTAATAAAACTATATTAGGAAAGCTTATTCATGAATAATACATAACATGCGTTAGTTATTAGCATATTATTCATCAATTTATTGAAGTTATTCTCTCGAAACGAAAAAAATTTACACTGATAAACATAGGTATTATAAAACAATATAGCGAATATCTAAGGTTTTATACCTCGCTCCCGAGGTATTAAAAACTTCAAGTAAACTCTGTTGCCCAATTGCAAGCATATTCAACTATCCCATGAATGTGGAAGATTCTGTTTCCCATTTCATGTAAAGGAATTTGACATGACATACGACATTCAGTTATTATTTGATTGACGTGACCGCTGGTCTAGTGGTTAGTATACCTGACTGCTGCGCTAGGGGTCGCGGGTTTGATTCCCGCCGGGGCAAACATTTATGTGACAAATATGTTTGCCTTGCGTCTGGGTGTTTGGTATGTATTATAAGTATGTATTTACAAACAAAAAGTATATAAGTATTATATCAGCTGCTGGTTCCCATAGTACAAGCTTTGCTTAGTTTGGGGCTAGATGGCGTTGTGTGATAATGTCCAAACATTATTATTATTATTATTATTAGGGTGTTGCTACGATAATATTTTTTTTAAAAGGAAGCTTTATTTGGCATGGCAATAACATGTAATGTATTACTGTGTCTGCAGGCGACGATCGGCATAGACTTCCTGTCTAAGACGATGTACCTAGAAGACCGTACGGTGCGCCTCCAGCTGTGGGATACGGCGGGCCAGGAGCGGTTCCGCTCGCTCATCCCCTCCTACATCAGGGACTCCACCGTCGCCGTGGTCGTCTACGATATTACCAGTGAGTCACATATTATTATTAGAATTTTAAAGACATTTATTTTAAAAGAGCTTCGTGTTACTGCTACCAATTAGATCTGCTCGCCCGATGCCGGGTTAGCCAAATAACAGAAGTAGCAAGGCCCCCATGGTACTGGGGTCCCCGCGCTAAGGCGAAAGGCCCCGTAATGCGACAGTAAAATTTTGATGGTTTGCCAAATTTGTACTAAACTGTAACTTCTGTAATAGGTTCATATTAGTAGAGGTAGCACCGTATAGTTTTGAGTGGTAAATTGTGTTTCTTCACCTCCTTAATGATATACGTATTCATTACAAAGTCCCCCCGCTACGTCTGTCATCTGTCTAAACGTGATAAACTCTAAACGTACTGGTTGGAATTTCATACGGTTTTCTTGGGATTCTTGAGAAAAAGTGTAAATTGGTAGAAATACTATGACGAGAATTTTTCAAGATGTCAGAAAAAAATATGCCGCGTTGAGATAACTCGGCGGTAACCAGCGTTCGACGCAACAGGCTGATACGTTACTACGACAGAAAATATTACGTTACTACGTCAGAAAATAATAAGTGTATGCATATACTCTGCTACCCGTAGAAAGCCTGGGAGTGTCGCTAGTACATGAATAGTGGCACTCATTTATCTTGATACTTGATAAGTTTCTAAAACGTATCTTAAAACTAGTTTACATTTTGTAAACTAGAATGTATCCGAATTTTCAAGACGCACCAAACGAAAACTTAATATTGGGCCAGTTCTAGCACAAATGAACCTACTATAAATTTATTCACTTATACAAACCTTCACTTTCCCTGAGTACATACATTCCTTTTTGCTACGCAGTCGAAGCCGCCGGTAAATGCTGGTAGGTAATGTAGGTAATTTGAGGGACGATAGGATATTGATTAGCGTAAATATGCAGGTACCAAAGTCTCGTCAGGAAAACTGTCTTGTCTTCGTGAGGGACTAACTTTACAGCTCAAGGCTCCGGGAACGTGAATTTATAGACACATATTATATTATTATATGCTGTATATTTACCTCTGTTTTGTACGGACATGTTGGACGTGGTCATAAAGCATGTTTGAAGGCGGTCCACGATATCTACGTAAAACTAGCTTTTCCACTAACTGTAGCGAAAAACGAACCATCTGAAACCTCATATTCAAAATTCAAAAGAAATTCACCAAAATCGTTTGTTTGTAATGAATATAAAGAAAAACGAATGGATCAATTTTACAAAATTCTTTCACCAATACAATGCTTTATTATCACCGAGTAACATGGCTATATATTTTATGGTTACGCGGCCGATGTCCAGTTTGAAATGCTAGTATTACATATTAATACATTTCGATGAAGACTGTCGTTTGAAAAGCTATAAATGCCAACCCTATGGTGTCATATGTGAACGAACCCGGCTGACTAACGCCTAATCAACAACTCGGCTTACACTAATAAGGTTCCCGGAACGTAACTTTCACTGTTAATTTGGTGTTCCTGTCAGTTTGATGTCGCGAGTTTTCTGATAATAAATCTAATTATTATTTGAGTTTGTTTGTATATATTTTTATAAGCTGTGCCTGAATATTTTTTGTCGGTAACCTTAAATAAGCCGTGGTGGCCTTGTGATGTGGCTGATGGTAAGCAGTCATCGTAGCCGCTAGCACACAAGGTGCATAAAAGTCCTTCTTACACGCGAAATATGTATACCTTATGAATTGACTATGTAGCGT